>JASFAT010004606.1:0-236699 GCA_031353405.1 Baronia brevicornis | reverse complement strand
CATCCAGCTTTTTCGAGGCCAGCTTGGCCTTTTCTTCCAGATGGCCACGGAACTGGACGTCCAGTTAATGTTGGAATATACCCCATGGGATTAATGCTCTACTTTTCTCTCCCTCCCACTCGCACTCCCACTAGCTCCCCAGTTGATAACAACATTTATTGACTGAATGAATTAACATTATATTGACATAATACTGACATTTTTTTTGGTCCTTCGTGCCGGATGACTTTAATCACCAAGATAAAGGTTTTATCCATAACAATTTTTCTAAAAATATTTTTATCATCTTTCTTTACACTGTTATACTTTCCCAAATAGATCGCTTAGTGGTAGAGTCACGCTACAGACGAATACTTTGTCAAGAATGACATGATATTTGTCTGTAGGATGAATGGGCCGGCTCGCCCGGGGAAGTGCCACACTTCCGCAGAAAACCGGCGTCTGAGTGGTTTCTTATCTATCGCGCTTCGTACTGTTATATCCATTCACTGAATACTATAGAGCTTAGGGGCTGCTGTGTCAGCAATATTGACGTAGAGCCACAGTCGATGGGCATAGTCAGTTAACTCGAGCTCTCGGTTGCGTAAAGACCTCTGATATTGTTCCATCGTATTAAAAAAAGTGTATAGCGTTAGTGTCTGTGACTCTTTCATCACCCGTTCATTGGGTGATCCAGTGATTGTCAACTCAAGAATCTCGGACGAGCACAGTTTCATATACCGCATCATCAACGGGGGGCTACGTCGATCTATTATTATATTCGTTGCGCCTTTACATAGTTTGTTGGATGCGTTCTTCTGAAATCGCGATGTTGATAGCCTCATTGGCCTTTGTTTGTCTGAAGCTAAATCATATGCATTGGTACAATTAATTAAAAATGAATTAAGAGTATCTCTGGAACCATCGTATGACTTTACAAATCAATTTTCGAACCCAAATTCTGAATCAATTTTACTAGTTTGTCGTGATGTTTTCTTGTTAACGCCACTATTCATATTTCTGGGGCTAATGGACCGTTGCGGCAGTTGGTCTCTGCTGACGCAAGCTTCCCTAAAGTCATCGATTTCGGAAATATTTGTTACTTTCAGTTGGTCGATTGGTTGTGACATCAATATATATGAACAATACGCTGGAATTAAAATTAAACACTAACAAGCTTTAAACGTGTCAAAGAAATAAAGAGGGAAAAGTACATGTATAAATATTGTTCCAACTGGAACCACGGGACAAGGCTAGTTATCGATATCGATTGTGGGCGCTAACGCGAAAAATCAGTAGGTAGTGTTGCATGTCGATATGACGACCACCCTGGTTGTTGCTGGAATTTGGGCTACCTTGTAGCGGCGCCTTGGTTAAGTTAGAAGGCTGGATATGGTCGACAGCCCCCCGTTGATGATGCGGTATATGAAACTGTGCTCGTCCGAGATTCTTGAGTTGACAATCACTGGATCACCCAATGAACGGGTGATGAAAGAGTCACAGACACTAACGCTATACACTTTTTTTAATACGATGGAACAATATCAGAGGTCTTTACGCAACCGAGAGCTCGAGTTAACTGACTATGCCCATCGACTGTGGCTCTACGTCAATATTGCTGACACAGCAGCCCCTAAGCTCTATAGTATTCAGTGAATGGATATAACAGTACGAAGCGCGATAGATAAGAAACCACTCAGACGCCGGTTTTCTGCGGAAGTGTGGCACTTCCCCGGGCGAGCCGGCCCATTCATCCTACAGACAAATATCATGTCATTCTTGACAAAGTATTCGTCTGTAGCGTGACTCTACCACTAAGCGATCTATTTGGGAAAGTATAACAGTGTAAAGAAAGATGATAAAAATATTTTTAGAAAAATTGTTATGGATAAAACCTTTATCTTGGTGATTAAAGTCATCCGGCACGAAGGACCAAAAAAAATGTCAGTATTATGTCAATATAATGTTAATTCATTCAGTCAATAAATGTTGTTATCAACTGGGGAGCTAGTGGGAGTGCGAGTGGGAGGGAGAGAAAAGTAGAGCATTAATCCCATGGGGTATATTCCAACATTAACTGGACGTCCAGTTCCGTGGCCATCTGGAAGAAAAGGCCAAGCTGGCCTCGAAAAAGCTGGATGTGCTCAATAGAGCGAGACAGTATTTCACATCTGGCCATTGCCTCCAACTGTACAAGGCACAAGTCAGGCCACACTTGAAATGCTGTTCTCACCTCTGGGCGGGTTCTCCCCAGTATCAACGTTTTCCATTTGATCGCATTCAAAGTCGTGCGATCCGAATCGTCGATGACCAAGATCTCACCGATCGGCTTGATTCTCTAGCGCTGCGGAGAGATGTCTCATCTCTCAGCATTTTTTACCGCTTCTATCATGGGGAGTGCCCCGAGGAATTGTTTGGAATAATACCCGCCGCCGAATTCCACAACCGCACAACTCGCTGTAAAGAAAAATTTCATCCCCACCATCTGGATGAGTGGCGATCGACTACGGTGCGTTTCTCCCGTAACTTCTTTCCACGCACCACCAGTTTGTGGAATCGGCTCCCCTCAGCAGTTTTTCCGAACCGCTACGACATTGGAACCTTCAAAAAACAAGCCTATACATACCTAATAGGCCGGCAACGCTTCCGCGACTCCTGCGGTGTTGCGGTTGTCCATGGGCGGCGTTGATTGCTTTCCATCAGGCGACACGCTTGCTCGTTTGCCCTCCTATCCCATAAAAAAAACCTAAGCGTTAATACGGTTCGATGGCTGCGCTGTGCTGCGGTCTACGTTCCGACCTAGGAGGTCGTATTGAGGATCATGCATCACGAATCAAACGATGTATGAACTTTGCAGACCAATAGTCGACAAACTATTATTTTTCTGTTTTTGTTTGCTTGTCGCGGATCTTAGCTAAATAAAAGTTCTGACTGTCCATATAGTACTGGATGTCCGCAAAATAACGCCTGACTGTATTAATCAACAATTGATTTTGTTAGCACTGAGGCGAGCCGGCGAGTAGACCAATAAGTATTACTCATATCACTATATTAATAAGAATAGCAAATGTTATTTACGACTGTTTTGTAATTAGTATAATTTATTATTAATAAGTGTTGCTCACAAATTGTCTATGAATAATTGAATAAAAATTAATAATTGTAAAATAGATAAGGTGTGAGCTTTTTTGACAGGGTTATGGTCTTCCAATTTGTATATATTTTGATATGTTTTATGATGAAATGTTTTAAGATGATGAAAAGTGACAAGAATGTATTTAACTACGAGAATAAACATGTGGCGATTGCAGTTGAGTTTTAATTGCGAAACACGATCAAACATTCTGCATTCTGTTTGCTTGTTCGTTGTTGGGCCAGCCCCACACTCTCGCAGAACAAAGCAATCATCCAGAAGTTGATTTTCTAAGTGGTATTTTATAGGGCAATGCACAATAGCTACATCAATAAACTACGCTTGTCAAAGGCGAGTTGATGAGGCGTAGAGACTCACAATAAATATCTGTAGATATATTTATCCCGATACGGGAATCGAACATGCGACCACTGATTCCGGAGGTGGCATCTTCACCCATGGGCCAATCGGGTTGTCAGCATTCTAATAGTTTGACCAAGAATTTTGCTTGTACTAGCAGTAATAAACAACTCCAAATTTCGTTGAGAAATCCATTACAACGAACCTAAGTACGACTGTCTACAAGAAAAAGGGTTTAAAAGTTTTTTTTAGATATTTGTGGTTTAGGTCATAGAGGGGTCACTCAGCGACATCTGGCGGCGTTATAACAATACTTTCGGAATTCAAGGACTAAATGTCGCTGTCAAAAATAAAAATTTGTTAAGTAATGAATGTAGAACAACTTGATAAGTAATGTTCCGAGGTAGGAGAAAATAAATTTTGATAACTTTACACAACTTTATTAAATGTATGTTAATTATTAAATAAATACAATACATGCGTAGTATCACAGTCGAGTAGAGTTGGAGCTATGAGTATTTCGGCGTTTTAATCAGTTTGGAATACGTAAAACTGAGACAGCTAACAAAGACAATAAACAAGGAAAAAAATCTAATAGATAGATTTGCTTTAGCATAACAACAATATCTTTTTAAACAAACAAATGAAATTACCGCAAAATAATTCTTAAAATACAACTGAATATTCACATTACACATTTATACGAGTTTTATAAAATTCTAAATAATTTATTTTACACAAATTACAATTATTATAAATATTTTATATGAAACAATTTTATCTTTACATAATCTGCCAACAGATGATACCACAATACATATAGAGATAACTTTGTCTATTGCATAAAATAATCAAAGAACGATATTAATTCTAGTACGCCCACAAGTATATATACAGAGTTTTACAATACAAATGGATGTAACACCATGACTCCTGATTCCATCAGACGAAACAGACCGATGCACAAATTAATGTCCACCTACGTATTCTGATCTACAAGGGGAGTGTACGCGAGCATTATCTGTTGGTAATGGCCACAAATCTCTCCATCTTCCATAACATCTGTTACCTATTAGGAGCTCTTCTGCTTTTCTGGAATCCTTACAAATACATCCGTTGAAGTCGCATATTCTCACGCGTAGTGCGCGTGGTTTGGGCGGCGCTAGGGCGGCAGGGCGGCGCGCCGCGTCTCCGGCAGCGGGAGTATCGCCAGCGCCGCCGCCAGCGCGCCCGCGCCGCACACCAGCGACTGCGCCCGCCCGCCCTGCGCACACAACAAACTCTGATTATTTTCTATTGTTATGTTACTTTTGTTGCCCAAATTAATTACTTGACTTTCGACATCGAGGTTTAAATTGAAATTATACATATAATTTTCAATTAAAATTGCAAAGTCTGCCGTGTGTGTTAATCCTCTCGCGGCGGAGCGGAGTGACTGTAGAAAATCTAACGGGTGGACAACACTTAATATTTTCAGAATCAGATTCAAAACTACTTAACAGTAGGCGTCTTTTGTTGTATGTACGTTGATTTTTACCTCTGTATCCAATTACTCCAAAAATATCAGACAAGTTAGAATCCATACTTTCGTCTATCATCGGGACAAAATTTATGGATAAGTATATATGATTATTTAAAAACATCTCTGCACAAGAAGCGTGTGCCGCTGGCGCATTGAAGACAAACGACTTGATGGACATTATTACACAGTTACTGATAACAAGGGGACGGCGCTAAAAGACGCTGCACGCTCAGAGCGAGCTTCTATAGTTGAGGGCTAAAAAGCGCTGTTTGCCACAAACGGGTCAATGTGCATAGGTCGGCAACCATTATGAAGTTCACAGCTGTGTTCTCTGTTCAGAATGCAGTTGGTAAGGTGTAGTGTGTGAACAGCGTGGGCAAGGTGGGATGCGAGGGCTGTGGGCGTGGTACCAGCTGCTGTGCGTGTGTGGCGAGCGTCGCGCCGAGCTGCACGGCCAGCGCGGCGGTCGCCAGCGCGCACGCGCGCACCTGCGTCGGAAACACCTCCGCGGTCACCACGCGCAGCGAGCTGTACGCGAACGCCACGCCCAGCCTGCGCGCGAACGACAACTCCGCGCCGCCCCCGGCGCCCCAGCCGCCCCAGCTGCCCCAGCGAGCTGCCGATACAAACACGCGCTACTGATACCTTATCGATAGTCGCTGAACACTAAGGAAAGGAAACCCCACCAGTATTTCATACTCATATAGTATTCAGACGAACGGTAGCTCACTCCAGTCTTGAAACTTAACAAAACGATCGTGGAGTTCATTGAGATGAAGAGAGAAACTGTCAAAGACGCAACACAGCTCTAACGACATACATTTTATTCTTAACATTTGAGTATTCGCTTAAAATATGAGCTGTACAATGAGGCAAACGTCATCAAAACCATTAAGATTGGACGCCTTCATTGGGCTGGTCACGGTGTACCGATGGACGAAGCTAGAGTACCCAAACGCCTACTCGATGGCAAACCAGATGGTCGCAGAAGCCTCGGTAGGCCTAAGCTCAGATGGGTAGATAGAGTCGAGGACGACTTAAAAACAACCGGTGTGAGGAGTTGGAGCGAAAAACCTAAACGAAGATCCGACTGGAATAATTTACTGGACCAGGCTAAGGCCCACCCGCGGCTGTAATGCCTTGTTGATGCTGATGATAATAAAAGTATGCGGTGATTACTTGCTCGGGGTGAAAGGCATGTATTCGTTCAAGACCCCGAGGGTAACCTCTTGTTCAGCGTTGCGTAGCGACATTCAAGTTGAAAAAAACAATGTAAACGACAAGCTATGCACACGGGTCCACTTGATGTAAGTGTAACGTGTCTAATGTATGTACAGTTAGTAGCAATAGATGGCGCTACTAACACACGATATGGTTTGATTATTGAAGTAGATATGTTTTGGAGTTGTTATGTAAGCGTGCCGATCGTCCCGGGGTCGGTCTCCCCGGGAACTATGGTACCTTACCTCAGCATGCAGGGCTCTGCTGGGGCTGACCTCCATCCTCCCTTGCGGCTCGTGGGGTTCCCTAAAGACGAATTTAATATACCTAATTTGTCGAAAATGACGGCGACGTGGTTCGCCACCCGTCACGTCCTGATTCTCACGAGGGCGAAAAGCGACCAATGACGAGCCGTTTCGCTGCGATGAATGGCAGCGGATGGAGCTCTGTGGTCTCTGCCAACCCCTGCGGGGGATAGGCGTGATATATATATATATATATATATATATATATATATATATATATATATATATATATATATATATATATATGTTTTGGAAAAATCTCTTACATTGGAAAATATCTTATATTTGGATCTTTGGATTCTTTGATGAACATTTTGTTACACGATGTATGAGTTACGTAGGAGGTGGTAGTTCTACGAACTCACGACATTGTCGAGTGACTCACACGTGAGCAGGGGCACGGTGCACGCGATGCTACAGAACAGGAACGCGCAGCAGCTGCAGCGCTTGCGGCCGAACCGCTCCAGCGCCATCGTGATGAGTAGCGCGGCGACCGTCTCCATGGCCATGTTGAGGGCGAAGTCGACGTGCATGTCGGCCGAGAGCGCCGTCGCGTTCGTCTCCACGTCGCGGCGGATGAACGCGGCCACCGCCCAGCACCAGCTGCACAGCGCCAGCCGCGGCAGCAGTGCACGAGAGCGAAATAGCTGCAGCCACGCGGTGTGTTTCTCTTTCTCTTGCTGCGTCGTAGACTCGCAGAGAGCTTTCAGTGTGTTTTCGTCTATGGTCACCTTTGAAATTATATTATTGTTGACAAATATCGTAGACTACAGAATCGTACACTACTGTCATATCAGTTTGTACAATTATTTGTGTGTAATACATACATATCGTCACGCCAGTCTCGCGTAGGGGTAGGCAGAGACCACAGATCTCCATCTGCTACGATCTCGGCATACTTATCTTGCTTCCTCCACACTCATTATTCTCCTCATGCAAGCCCGCCGGTTGAGGGTACTCTTGACCTGGCCTTTCTTAAAAAGTTCAGCAATTTGGTCAAGGTATGTTTTTCGTGGGCTTCTTCTACCGACCCTTCCATCCACATTTTGTGTGTCATAGATGTAAAAATTATTTGTAAAAATTTTATATAAAGATTGAAACTATTTTTATTTTTGAAATCATTATTTGTAACAGCGACATCTAACAGGCGTTACAGGTGAGTTTTAAAATAGCTATTGAAGAATAAACACTCCAAGTGACACTGGACTGTGTGGTCATTGTACAGCTAGTTACCTTGTTCCAGCGCGCGGCCCTGGCGAGCACGTGGGCGGCGTCTTGTGCGCGGCCCGCGGCGTGCAGCCAGCGCGCGCTCTCGTGCAGCAGCAGCCGGCAGAGCGGCAGCAGCAGCACAGGTAGATGGACGGCGCGCAGCAGACGGCGCCCGCCGCCCAAACGCCGCGCGCCCAGCGCCAGCAGCGCGCCCCCCGCGCCATGCGCCACGCCCGCCGCGCACGCGAACGCCGCCCGCAGCGACGGCCGCGCCAGCTCCACCGCTGCACTCCAACAGGTGAACATTTTAAATTCGGAGCCGCTACGACTCCTCGTGCATTTTGTGTCTATACGGCGGCGTGGGTATGCAATTGCAAATGTCGGTATGGAGGTTGGATTGTCTTTCATGATGATGTACTCTAGAACAGCGGTCGACAATGTTGTGGTCCGCGAGAAAATTTCGCTGGCCCGCATAAAAATGTGGAATATATTTACTTATCATGTTATGTTTTAGGATGCATGGAGTCATAACAATACATACGTGAAAATTTATAAAAACTTTCGTCGCATACTGTACACACTGGCCGTCGGATGAGCGGCTAGAAATGTATAATGATAAAAGTTTGATATTCTTAAACTATGTTTTGAATGTTTTATTTTTACAATTTTGTATTTATTTTGTTTATTTTATTATGGTTTATAAATAAAGTAATCGTAATTTGGTTACAATTCATAATTTCATTTTATCAACTAGTTACATTGTATGTGGTCATAGAGCACAATTTTTTTTTATAAATATATTTAACGTTTAACAAATTCTTTTAGTGGTCTGCGAGATTTAAATTATGAATTTAATGGTCGGTGAGGTCAAAGAGATTGGCTACCGCTTGGGCTGTCGTAAGAAAATAGTGAACTTTAGCAGACGGTCAAAGGTAGAAAAATTGCTTACTACAATTATATCATGAGACATGACAGGTACAAGTTGCTGCAACTGATCAAGATGGGAAAAATCGCGGACAAAAGACAAGTTGGCCGAAAAAGAAGGTCTTGTTGGCTACGTAATATCAGGGAGTGGACCGGGATAGCGAGTGCTCCAGAACTGCTGTACCTCGCGAAGGAGAAGGAGAGTTCTGCTGAATTGGCTGCCAACCTTCGCAAATCGGCACTTTTAGAAGAAGAAGAAAATAGTGACCCATCAGATAGGCGGCGCAGCCGAAGCCGTAGCCGAGCGCCGTCTCGAGGAACTCCAGCGCGACGTACATGCCGTAGCTGGTAGAGTAAGACTTGATCAGCCCCGCAGCGCCGGCGAACGCGGAGAACAAGCAGAGCGCGGCGCGGCGTCCCCACCTGTGACACCACGCCACGTGATGCAGCCGTTATTTTACAGTTGTGGTGGGGCAACGCTGCAGGATGTCCGGTCTCACCCGTCGGCCACGTAGCCGGTGAGCAGCAGCGCCACCGGTAGCGCAGCGGTGCGCGCTCTCCCCACCAGCTCGCTGCGTCGCTCGTCGCAGGCCATCCCCAACTGCGGCGCACACAAACCACTCACTTACATCCACTGGAAAATGGACAGGCTGTTTGAATTTTAAAGGCTTGATCAGCGATAACAGCTCGATCGTTTGTCTGTACGTAGAGACGTATCATCTCTCTGTGTACTGTATCGAATCTATCACGGTGATTGCTATGAGGAGTTGTTCAATCACCTCCCAGCCGCACAGTCTCACCATCGCACTACGATCCATTAAAATAAGTTTCACCCCCTTCACCTGGATGGCTAGCCGTCTACCACCGTGCGATTTAGTCGCAGTTTTCTGTCACGAACTGTGACAATGTGGAACACTTCACCATCTGCGGTGTTCTTACGTGATTATGACATAGGAGGGAATTGAAGAGAAGAGCGTATGTGTTCGTTAAAGGTCGACAACGCATCTGTGACGCGTCCGGCGATGCGGATGTCTATGAGCGGCGGTCGCTTACCACCAGGTGATCCGTATGCTCACTTGTCTACTCTGCTATAAAAGAAATGATGGTGAAAAAGTAGACCTACATCTGCGAAGATGGTGTCCGTGTTCTGGTAGACGAAGACATCGCACGGCACTGTGTCGGTGGGGTGATAGTGGTCGCGGAGGCACGCCGTCTGGTTCCGGTGGTGCAGCGGCACGTAGCGGCGGCAGGGCTCCCGGGGCAGCAGCCCCGCCGGCAGGTCCGCGTACTGCGCGTCGGGACCCTCGCACTCCGGCAGCAGGCACCTGCCGGCACACGCTCGCTTACACTCACGGCGACCTTGGACTTGGTATGGTGACAAAGGTACGAACGGAGGAGGACGAGCGAGGTACGTAACTGTGGTCTCCCAGCGTACGTTCTGCCCCTGAAGCCTAAGTGGTTTTTCTAGTTTACCGTTGCCGGTCACAATGGCACATGTCTTCCCAACGTTGACTGATATCCGCCATGTATCCAGCCAGTCGGGTAGCAGATCCAGCAGGATCTCCTGTTTTAACGCGGCCTAATGGACCCAATGAGACGACGCGAAGGAAGCGCTGTCGTCAGCTTTCAGTGGCAACATGACGTCAGTTTCCCACACTCGGAGGCGACTTTACGGTGACGACTTTTAGGTTATTTAGGGGATATCGGGGTGAGACAAGTTGTGTGCTGTATGCATTTATATTGTGGTGTCGTTACGTACTCTGTGGATGTAGACACGAGAGGGGGAGGGGGGGGGAGGGCGCGTTCTGCGGGCTTCCCACCGCGGCCGCGGGTCGATGGAACGGTTAGCCTGTTATTTACCGTCGAAGTGGCTCCGACTACTGGACAAGTGGACATGTTTAGCGAACTGGTGCCATTACGCTGGCCTACACGTCTATTTCAGGCCAATCAGGTAGAAATGTCTATGAGGCAATCTATATATAGCCTAGTTCAGTACAGTGGTGGCGAACCTTTTGAGCTGGGTGTGTCGAAAGTTTGAAAAATCGAAACATAATTTTTGTAGCGTGTCACACATCACACGTGTAATCCAACAATCGTTGGTCTGGATTATGAAAACGCAGAAGAAATACGAATAACTCTTCAGGCCATGATTAAAATTTCACTAATTAATATGCGCAATCTATTTAAAAATAATTTTTCAATAAAATTCATGCAATCTTTAATGACAAAGGTAATAGTTTAATTTTTTTAAACTCTAACAGTTTAAAAATAAACTTTGAGTTCGTTTTAAAACTTTAAAATTAATAAATTTCGGAGTATTACAAAGAAAACGGCTAAATTGATTGTGAATTTAACTTCGACCTCGAATAACTTTTGACTGAGTTGATTCATCGAAAAATGATATCAGAACTTTTTTGTAGAGCGTTCACTTCTCTACAAAAATACTTGATGTAAATTACAGAGCGATTTACGGTTCATTAGTTACAAAAATCAGAAAAAAAAATTGATTTTCCTGCGGTATTGTTATGGGAAATCGAAAAGTGCGATGCGGACAAACCTTAATATTAATATTAAGGGTCATATTTTCAGGCAGCGGATGGAGCTCTGTGGTCTCTGCCAACCCCTGCGGGGGATAGGCGTGAATATAAAAAAAATATATATATATATATATATATATATATATATATATATATATATATATATATATATATATATATGTATATATATATTCAGAGGCCTATTTTGGCATCTAACTAATACTTTTTACTTACCCAGACTCTCTATCATTACTTAACCAGACTTACAAGTAAAAGTACTGCACTTTTACTTGTAAGTCTGGTTAAGTAATCATTAAATAAAATAATTACTATCAATAATCAATTCAGGCCACTATGTTACACAAATATTTGAATTGTGAAATTTTTTATCTTCGAAGAAGCGTGTCACCAAAAATGAGCTCCCGTGTCATAGGTTCGCCAGCACTGGCCTGGTTAGCGCGCCGGTAATCAGTGAAGCCGCGTGGCTTGTCCGGTCCGGTCCGGTCCGCCACACCAGCAAACATACAGTCAGTCCATGTCGATGGGATGAGACACTGTGGGTGTCGGTTCACATTTATGCCAACGGCTCGGTGTGAATTATGCTGTTGTGAAAAATGAGTTCGCGGCTGGTGGTCCGCGCGGGTTATTTCATTCATTTCATCAAATTAGAGTTCCCCTTTTATTACTCGGAAGGTCTTGTTGCCCATCATAAGCTGTAATCTCGAGCGAACCCGCGCCATTAGCCACAGCAGCTGTAACTTCCGCCAGCAATCACACGGCAAGTTTTATATCGCTGAACTATTTTTTTTTATATATATTCACGCCTATCCCCCGCAGGGGTTGGCAGAGACCACAGAGCTCCATCCGCTGCCATTCATTGCAGCGAAAAGGCTCGTCATTGGTCGCTTTTCGCCCTCGTGAGAATCAGGACGTGACGGGTGGCGAACCACGTCGCCGTCATTTTTCGTCAAATTAGGTATATTAAATTCGTCTTAGTGAATCCCACGAGCCGCAAGGGAGGATGAAGGTCAGCCCCAGCAGAGCCCTGCATGCTGAGGTAAGGCACTATAGTTCCCGGGGGAGCCCGACCCCGGGACGATCGGCACGCTTGCGACTAGGCTCGCCCCTAGCCACGCATCCATTGGTACCGCAGACCGTGGATTGGCGGAGAGGAAGGGAAAGGATAGAGAAGAAAGGAAGGGGCAGGAAAGGAAATGCGGATTGGGGGGGTTATATCGCTGAACTGATTTCAGATTCCGAATAGTTTAAACACTCTATACCGTTTGTTATATAAAAAGTAATGTATGACAACAATCTTACCGATAGGCTTGATTCCTCAGCGCTGCGGAGGGGTATCTCCTCTCGGAGCATTTTTTACCAGTGGTTCCTTCCTTTCACGCACCACCACTCCGCGGAAACAGCTACTATCATTGATATTTATTCGATCATCATACATCATCATATATATACATACATCGATATATCATATGATATATATATATATATATATATATATATATATATATATATATATATATATATATATATATATATATATATATATATATATATATATATATATTGAACCGATACGACATTGGCACCTTCAAAAAACAAGCCTACACATACCTAAAAGGCGGGCAAAGCTTCCGTAATCTATATGGTGTCGCGGATGTCTTAGGGCGGCGTTGATTGCGTTCCATAAGGCGACATGCCACACAACGATTGCTCGTTTGCCTTCCTATCCTATAGAAAAAATTCTCACCGAAACGTCGCTTGATCGGCGATGAACAAGTGGCTGAAGCTGCACATGACGGCGAGCGCGCTGGGCAGGCACAGGAGCGCCAGGCTGTAGCGCTGGTACACGCCGAACGGCCCCAGTTGGCGCACGGCCTCTTCCAGCGGTTCCGGGGGGCAGCTCCCCTCGCCCGGGGACCTGGAAGCATCTCCGCAGTCCGTTTCAGGGATATTTCCAGTGCTCGCTACGCGCACTGCCACTTTCGCCATGTCGCAGTACCGACTGTCCAACTTTCCACTATCGTTTGATAGATCTTTTCATTGTATATCATTCATCATAACTTCAAACTGTTCCTTTGCATTCAGAGATTTTGAAAACACTTGGTAAAGCGATGTACGCACGCACAACTTAAAAAACTAACCGCCAACACTAACTTGAGACACCCACTGCAATTCAGGATGACTGCTATTAATGGGGGGGGGGATGAAACTTAATATTTTTTTAAATAAACTAAACTATGATAATATACAAGACGACTGCTAGACTTTGTGAGTCCCGCTGTTCACTTGATCAGATAAATCGCATCTGCGGTATGACACCTTAGCGATAAGAGATAAGTTCTCGATAACACTGTGTGAATACACATATGTAACTGTGTGTTGGTATATGTGTGTGTGTGTGTGTGTGAACTAATTCGTGTCAACCATACGACCAACAATCCACAGCAGTATAAAGTTGGACGTGGTCTTCGCTGAGGGTTTGCCCAGGCGTGCGTGTCATCAAGTAACACTACATTTTATGGTTGCCTTGATTTGGATTTAGCATTGCTACAGCGGTGTATTTGAACCCACACAAAATTGGAACCTTCCAATAAAAGGGACGTCTATGGGTAGCTTTTAATGCTTACCATTAGGTGACACGCCTGCTAGTTTGCCTTCCAATCCGATAAAATGAAATTTTTTGATGTGAAACATCTTATCGCGGGGTATGGGAGTGAAATCGTAGAGCGAGACGTCGTCTCGATCCAGGCTACGCTCGCCTTCACTCGATTCTATACAAGGTCACACATGTGGCCGTAAGAATATCGTAAAGACCGAGCCGTCATTGATGTTTCACATCCAGCAAAAGTCCTATGACGCATCTCTTTTTTTTTAACTTCACAAATCCTCATAAATCGTCATAAATTTTCTTTTTTATAAAAATATTCATACAATTTATTCAATATTTTTGCCTCAAGTCTCGGCGACCCAGTTGTGGAGAACTATAAGAATGAGTTCAATGTTTATTCTGGTAGTTGTGCTTGTTTCCCGCTCGCGGGTGACGGCCGCGGGTGACGCCGGCATCGCCGCGACCGCACCGCCGGCGGCGTGTCAACCACCTCGGCAGGCGCACCAAAGGCCGCGCGTCCACTCACAGCTATTAATAGCTTTGCATTATATTTAACTGGCAAACACGACGGCGTGAGGAGCACGTGGACGACGCTCGCCGCCCGCCGCCACGCGACTGTCGCCCTTAGGGCGGTGGCGAAGGCGCTGTTTTTCCACGACCCCGTCCGTCTACGACTAGCAACGAGAGCAAACTAGAGACATGTCGTGTCTCGGCTCGCGTAAAGCGCGCCGGGCTCGGGCCGCGCATTCCCGCTCGGAGCGGCGCGTCGGCGGGACGTGTCACACAGATTATACAACAATAATTATACCACCCGTCAGCTGTTACCTTCGATAAGCTACCGGCGGCGTTGTTGAGTAGTGTTAGCGTACAATCGCTTAAGGCTCCGCGTAGTTGTCGCGGCGCCATGACGGCGACGGAGGGTGAGTGTGTGGGGGGGTGGGGGCGGTGGCAGGCGCGGCTGGCGCTGCTGCTGGCGCTGCCGGTGCTGCTCACCGGGCTTTACGGCACCAACTACGTGTTCCTCGCTGCGCACACGCCCCACAGGTATTCGCTTTCGCGCGTTCATTACAACATTTTCGTGGTAGTACGTGATCACCAAACGACGGCCAGTTGGCTCAGTGGAGGGGTCTCCCAACCACGGAGTCAATGGTCGCGGGTTCAATCCCCGCACTGTAATAAATATATGTATGACTGATAGATATTTATTTCGAGTCTGGCAATCCCGCCAATCCATATTGAACAAGCGTGGTGGGTTAACGTCTGTTCCTCCAGAAATGGAGAAAGAGGAGAGATTTCATATAGACTTACTTTAAAAGTATTTTGCAGCGGTTTTTAAAATTTGTAAGATTATTGTCAGAAAAAAAAGAGTGACCTTTTGCGAACACCCTGTGTCGTAATGACAACGTGTAAAAAACCCTATCGTTGTGAAGTTTCTAAACTATCGTGAATGACTTCGTGTAAATTTTATAAATTTTAAAAGTTCGCGGCGTTAGCGGCAGCCTATCCCCCCCCCACCCGGTGCACTTCTCGTCCAGTAAAGTAGGAGTGGACGATATATATCGATGTTTTAAAAACACTCGATGTAAAGTACCGACGCATCTAAAAGGCACATCTACAGCAAATACATAGTAATGAGTCATTTACTTATGATAAAACCTACGTAAATAATACAATAAAAAATATATAGTGGTTGAAATATAAATATATATCCAGTTGCCACCCCAATCCCATTGAACGATGTAAACTATTGTTTTTCAATTTGAAGATAATTTGTAGGCAATAAATATCATGGAGAACTAAACACACACATGTCACACAGTGAGAGGAAAACGTTTTAGTATTCAGTAAGGGTTTAAATACTAAAACGGTTTTCTTCAATTTGTCCAATTTGTCCATGCTCATCATTCAATTTGTCTGATGTCGCGGTACACATATAATGTATACGACTGTGGCAAAATGTTTGGATGTACATTGTGAGAAAACCGCTGTCTCTCCATCAATCGTACATGTTTAAATTTTGCGCAAACAAACATCGCAAAACTTAATTATTTTAGATAATAATGATTCTAATATCCACTCCAAATGTCCTCATTCGACCCTCACGTGGCAGGTGTGTACTGATGCAAGATGGTGGTGTGGGATGGCAGAGACCCGGTCACTGTCCTGTCGCAGTCATCGTTGTTGACAGACAGATATACAAACTGATATATTTATATTGGCAGAGCGCGCATTCCCTCCCGCACAGCGGTCGCGGGCCCGACCTCGCTCGCTCGTGAGCCGAATCGTAGTATTTTTACAAATGTAGGGCGGCAGTGTAACGTCCGCTGGTTGGCCATCAAGTGGTACATACCGTCTTGGACTCAGCGCCGGTCACCAACCCCAAACACACGAGGTGTCAACGCACGGGAGACGACACCGCGCCGTTGAGTGCGAAGAAACCGTTTCACAGCGTGTCCGTGGTGACTTATTTTCTTATATGAGATGGGAAGGCGAACGAGCAGGTGTATCACCCGATGGAAAATCATCAACGTCGCCCATTGACATCCGCAAAGCCATGGGCATTTTAGAAGCGTTGCCGGTCTTTAAGATAGAAGTAGGCTTCTTTTTTGAAGGTGCTAATGTCGTATCGATTCGGAGACATCGCTGGAGGTAGCTCGTCGTTACTTACCCGACCTTTTCGTATCGTACAGTACAGTAATTCCCCGACTTACGCTACCTCGATATACACGAATTTGGAGTTACACGATTTTTATTTTCACATTTATTTCCTAAATTATTGTTTTATTTAGTCTCCGGTCCCAATTAAACGTACTTTGTATGTCTTTATATGCAACATTGTACCCCGACTTATGCGAATTCGACAAACACGGATAGCGCTCGGTCCCACCAATCGCGTAAGTTCGGGGTATTACTGTATATTATTCCACCTCACCTAGGAGTCTATTGGATCACCAGCGCTTCCTACAGTCGTGATGCGTGGTTGTCTCAGAGCGGTTACAAGGTCGAGGAGCAGACTGCACTGTTGATGTCCTTCCGACAAGCGTAGATGTCTTAAGTCTGACAACGTCAACATATCTTCTATATGTTCAGTAATTTGATGAGAAAAGATCATTTAGAAAAGATTTGATATTATTCCATTAAACTTGACATTGGCATAATAGTTTGAACAAATTACTATCAAAGAAAAGAAATGCAACACTTGAAGTTTTCTTCCAATTGTGGGTGGATTTATTCTTTTTCATTCTGTATGTATTGTCTTCTGAAAGTGGAAAATTATACAGAAACAGTACATGAGGTTAGCATTGACACACGAATACAAGTATACCTCTGTGTTAGGTCATGTATACAAAGCAGGTTTATTGTAATTGATGTGATAGCACATCCATTCTGATGATCTGTGGGTGCGCGTGGGCATACTGAGACTTCTGTTTCAGCGATAGTGTTCGTGTATTCATGTCGCTAGTTGACGTATCTTTGTTCCATTAAAAAGCACGAGAAAGATGTAATGATCGTGCATAGTCCACTGTGCCGCTAGAGTGGAAATACGTTTTCTTCTAGCAACGCAGGCAAACGATACACCTGGTGGTAAGTGGTCACTGGTTTATTTCGCTAACCATGGAAACGTCGGGCGCGTGTCGGTTAAGAGGTTAGTGGTTTATCGCCAGCACCGCACTTCCGGCCGCGCGTCGCGACCGATTATCGTCTATTGACACAATTAGGAATATTGACCGACTGACTCAGTGGCGGGGCCCTCCGTCCGCGGAGTCAATGGTCGCTGGCTCGATGCCCGCATCAGAATAAATATATATACACCGTGACTTTTTAATTACCCGAGAAAACTAAAATTCGCGTTTGTAAATATATGTATGTCAGTAAGTAACGTTCAAATATTATAGCGTTCATACAAAAATATTGTTTAATGGCACTTCAAAGAAATCCTGTAAATATTACGCGACCAAATTAGGTTGGTTTGTGTTCAGTTCATATTGGAATGATAATGATGTCTATTTGAATTAGCAGGATTATTTGTTGTATAATTTTTGGTGTATATTAAGGACATTTTTTGTCTTTTTTTCTTCGCCAAATTTAATGTATATCGATAACTGAATATATTATTTAATTTTCTCGGGTAATTAAAAAGTCACGGTGTATGAGGATTTATAAATATTTATTCCGAGTCTGGTAACCCCTCCCCAATCCGCATTTCTTTTCCTACCCTTTCCTTACTTCTCTACCCTTTACCTTCCTCTCCGTCAGTCTTACGGTCTTCCGTGCCAATGGATGCGTGGCTAGGGGCGAGCTTAGTCGCAAGCGTGCCGACCGTCCCGGGATCGGGCTCCCCCGGGCACTATAGTGTCTTACCTCAGCATGTGGGGCTCTGTTGGGGCTGACCTTCATCCTTCCACAGATCGCCATCCGCTACGATCTCGGCATACTTACCTTGCTTCCTCCACACTCATTACTTTCCTCGTGCAAGCTCGCCGGTTAAGGGTACTCTTGACCTGGCCTTTCTTAAAAACGTCTTCGTTTCATGAAGTTTTTTACAATTTATTAACCATTTTAATCTTTTATAATCTCTTTTATTCACAAAAATCTCAAAACAAACACTATACAAATAATAATGTTATTTAAATTAATCCAACTAATGTGTAAATATATAAATTAATAGCACTATTAAGCCAACGAAAGATTTATCCAAGTAAAGGAACCTCACAATCCTACATGTGTGGAATATGGCTAGTTTTTGAATTTAATCAACTTACTCAAACCTAATAAGGACAGATTAGTACATACGTATCATCATGTTTGTATCTCGTAAGGGTAGGCAAAGACCAGATATTTCCATCTGCTAAGATCTCTGCATGCTTTGTTTGCTTCCTGCACATTTATCACTCTCTTCATGCAAGCTCGCCGGCTATTGACCTTGACCATTCTTAAAAACTTCCGCAATTTGGTCAAGGTATGTTTTCCTTGATCTTCCTCTACCGACCTTTTCATCCACATCCGCAACGTAAATTTCTTTTGCCAGTCGCCTTTCATCCGTTCTTTATATGTGCTTCAGCCACCTAAGTATCCCTTTTCGAAGAGTTTCGGTTCGGACATAGAATAGTGGGGAGTGGAATGAAATTCTAAAAAGAAAAACGCCATTTATCCAGATGATGGGAAGATAATTCTTGTAAGGATTAACTTTTAGTGGATAATTTTTGTCTGTCTACGGGTGTTTGCTTGTTTAGTCGATCCGCACGTCATCCACGGTAAGAAAAGGAGTGGCCTTGCTCCATGCCGTGAACCACAACAAATCCTATTTCTCGTGGGCCGCTCGGCGTGATTCACGGCCCGCGCCCGCGCCCGCCCCGGCGACCGCAGCACCGCCGTGACCCGCCCGACCTGCCGAGCGAGCGCGCCGCGGTTCACATCGTTATATTAAAGTTTTTTGTTCAGTTTGTCGCCGGTCACGCGCCATCGCCGCCGCAGTCGCCGCCATTCGATCGAGTTCTTTATTTGTTTGTTAACCTGTCGTTCATGAGTTCTACATTTTGTGTTTTATGGCATAGGAAGGCAAACGAGCAGGCGTGTCACCCGATGGAAAGCAATCAACGCCGCCTATGGACATCCACAACGCTATAAGCAGCGCAGAAGCGTTGCCGACCTTTAAAGAAAGTGTTATTATCGGAGTGGGAATAGTAGGGCGAGGGGAGAGGGTGTTGGGTCTCCGGAACACGGCCATTAATTAATTGTATTAATTACGCGGTACGAATTAATAAATTACCAATTATTGAAATTTGAAATTTACTTTTTTAATAAAACATAATTTGATGCGTCCATGATGTGCATACACACATTATGGACATATATGTGAATGCAAAAAACCGCCACAACCTCCGGAACTCAACCGCTCACCGTACGAAGCGCGGTAGTTAAGCTACAACTCAGACGCCGGTTCTCTGCGGGAGTGTGGTACTTCCCCGGGCGAGCCGGCCCATTCATGCTGCACACAAATAATATGCCATTTTTGACCAAGTATTCATCCGTAGCGAGGCTTTACCACTATTCAAAACTCTGCTATTAGATTGTGGGAGTACTGATCAATTTTTCCTGGGTCTCTCACCTTTAAACGAATATAGTTTTAGTTAACCCTTCAATATAGAATGTTCCCAGCGTGAAGTTGATGATCTCATGTGGAATTATAGTCTTTGATGTCTTAGAGACGTCCAGAACTGTTTCGAACGGATGCCGCGTAGTATTCAAAATTCTTTATTTCGTAATAAGAAATTACATACATTACTTATCGAACGTCAGTCTGTGATCCATTTTAGAGTGCTAGAGCCAAGCTGCAGACGAATACTTTGTCAAGAATGGCATATTATTTATCTGTAGCGTG
Organism: Baronia brevicornis; assembly: GCA_031353405.1. NCBI lineage: Eukaryota > Metazoa > Arthropoda > Insecta > Lepidoptera > Papilionidae > Baronia > Baronia brevicornis. Next base: position 216,501 of record JASFAT010004606.1, on the reverse strand, counting down.
AATGGGCCGGCTCGCCCGGGGAAGTACACTCCCGCAGAAACCGGCGTCTGAGTGGTGGCTTAGCTACCGCGCTTCGTCCGGTGAACGGTTGAGTTCCAGAGGCCCAACCCCTTAACCATCTTAGAGGAAAGTGGACAACCCGCAACACAACGAATATCTTCACTTTTTTCTTATTAGGTATTTATTTTATGTATTTATTTTTTTGTGTTTATACATCGATGCAAAAAAGCGAAAACGATGTAAATGACACAGATGTCAAAAAATGTTAATTGCATATTCGAATCGGAAAAAGTACTGTACGTCGTACGTATGGTACGAATCTCACAGCTCCACGATCATTACAATATATTGTACAGCATTGAAATTGACTTTTTTGACTTTTATATATGTTTATTTATATTATATATGTTTATGCAGATTATGGATGCATCAAATTATGTTTTATTTGTATGTCACGGGATTAAAAAAGTAAATTTTAAATTTTGGATAATTGGTAATTACTAATCCGTACCGAGTAATTAATACAATTAATTGTGTGTATTTGTTAATTGTGTTTGTTGTGATATGACAAACAATGTAATTGCTTGTTACACTTTTATCAAGTGGAAATATTTGTTTTCGATACGATCCGATCGGAATTCTTGTGCAGTGTCTTCAAGATAACAGATGCATGTGCGGATGGTAAGGTTGGGACATCGTAATGAGTCTTTGTGCATTACGATCCTATCGTTGTAGTACATTTATCACTATGTGAACAGTTAAAACTTTTACTAAGCTAATATCTAGTGTCTGTTTTTACTGGATGAAATGGATTGACGGGGAACTTAAACTAAATCTTACCGAAAAACGGCCGTCAGCAACTCTCCACCCACCAACCACTATACACAACATCAACCACACACTACCACTTTTCCACCTTGCATATGACAAGTGTTTCGCCTCAACACGAGGCATCTTCAGGTATAGTAGACTCTACGTAAGACAACCGTTAAGTCCTAAGGAAAACACACATTATTTATTTTCTATTGTTGTTCGTTTGTCGCGGATCTTAGCTAAGTAAAAGTTCTAACTGTCCACATAGTAATGGATTTCCGCAAAGTAACGCCTGACTCCATTAATCATACATTCATTAACTTAAAAACAGTCAATAACTGAGCTCCAGTTAAGTGAATTTTGCATCACATGTCATCTGTCTGTCGCTCTACCAAGAAATAGTGTCAGAATTTAATATTAATAATAATAATTCTTTATTTGCATAATGTGAGGTGTAACAAGATGAAAAAAACGCATAAAAGCTCCATCACATTGTCACTTGTGACGTACAACATTTCATTAATTATTACATACATAAGTCGCAATTATTTTAACAAAGCATTAAATTATTAAGAAATTGTTACATTGTCATTAAAATTATAATTGATTCATCTATTACATACATTCGATCCCAATTTTAAAGCGGAAAAGCCGTTAGTATTTTAAATATAATTATAAAGGATATAATTTTTTTTGACGATATAATGTACAAATGTATAATATATTATTGCATAAGTGTCCTGTGCATTCTATTCCTTCCTTATCTCAACCGCACTGATTAACCCCTTTCGTGTCTTCTCCCTTCTACGTGACATTGGCGAAATCATCCGTGGTATTTTGACACTATTGAAAGCCATTAATTCAAATGAATGAATGTAGGAATATAATATATTAATATAATCCAGAGGATATCTGCGGAGTTTCTTTCGCAGTTTCGTCTCCATTCGGAGCAAAACTAGAAATAAAAGAAATTTAATTTGAATATTGTACGATTTAAATAGCTCAGTGTAGAAATTATCGTTTTGGGAATCAATGGTCATAGATACGATTTCGCATCGCAATAAATGTATGTATGTTCTTCGGCTACTTATTTGATGTGTCGTAAATCCGTCTTGGACAAGTATTAAGTCCATTCCGAAGCAGTAATGAGCACGCTTCGTTTTCAAACTTATTCTTACTATTTATCCCATTATAACCCCATGGTACGCATCTGTCGCCTATACAATAATATATCCATTGACCACGGTACAGAAACGTTCGATATTTTCAAAATCAAAATACATTAATTAAAGCGATATCGCTCCGTGATATCTTTGGTGGCCGATAGATCACAAAATTATTGTTATATATTTCTTATTTGTTTTAAATTTATTTTTATCCGTTCAATTTTATAGTATTTCATTATTGCATAAGATTACATTTTGACAATAGGGTTACTATTGTCAAAATGTAGCCATGCTGTGCTCAAATTTAAAGAGTTGGGCGTTGTTAAGTTTATATTATATTGTATTTAAGACTGTAATTTGTTTTTGTGTCTAATAAATAAATAAAGGGTTCCATAGTCCAAGTATTGTTTGAGTTCCCTTTTACTTTACGTAAAGTGATTAGATGTGTGAGTAGTGGAACATTAGTGTGTCAAGCGTGGGCAGTGGGAAGTGGGCACCGCACACTATGTCTCCACCCCACTGTGGGGACCGGCTTGTACCAACACTGAAGTTCGCCGCGCGGATATCGTGGCATTCACCCCGCCGCGATGTGCTTGCCTAACTCCACTCGGCTATTGGGATCACATTGCCGCGATAAAAATATCGCGAGAAGATAAGTTCAGCGTTATCAGTTGTGATTAGGGCGGCCGCAGACGATGTACCACGCACACACCACGACACGTGTGTCGACACACACGGCAACGTTTCATTTATGCATGAATCTGACCTCTCAGACGTTGTAAGATAAACTAACTAGTGTAGTAGTTATATTGTTGTTCCTTTGAAGTTATTTGAACTACGACAAGTTAAGTAATGAAGTATTCAATTTCAGAAGAAAACTTGAGAGACTTGATAAAACTTATTTAAATGGAGCAATGGTAAAAAAAAACTAAACTAGTCTCGGTGGCGGAGTCAATGGTCGCGGGTTCGATCCCCACTTTGGGATAAATATATATATGTTAAGCAAGCCTAAGATATATTCAAAATATGGTTACCTCGCCTATACCTTATGGACAAGCACGGTAGGTTAATGTCCGTTCTTCCAGAAATGAAATGTATTTTCCCCGCACAGACCTTAACATGTCTTATTTATTTCTGGATGATCGGATAGTACCACCACGCTTGTCCAGAGTGGACGTACAGGTCGACCAAACTCGAACAAAAAAATTTCCATTTGTGTATATAGTACATTGCAAACCATATCATGTAAATTATCAATTAGCGACATCTATTGTTGAGTAACTGAACTTAGATGGATGGCGGGCCGTCATCCACCGTGCGTTTTAGTCGTGGTTTTCTACCACGAACTGGAAATGTGGAACAATTTACCACATGCGGTTTTCCCACGTGATTATGACATGGGGGTTCAAGAACCGCATGCTCGTTTACCTGGTCTGCTACAAAAAAAAACGAAGGCAGTCATGAGGACTGCCGACAGAAGTGAAAACTTAAAACCGTATTTTGAAATTTCAAACTAATTGTAATATTAAATGTTGCTATTACTACAGCATGTTGCTGACGCGACTCACAAAACTTTATCCATCCATGAAGCGTCTAACGCATACAATCGAGCATATACAATGTGTTGGCGTGATGCGTGTACGTGGGCAAATGCGCGCGCATTGACTGTGTTTAAAGTATGTCTATAGCTATAGATATATCTTAAGAATTAGCATGTTCCTGACGCGAACCCATAGATTATTTCCCTACTCAGAGTCGTGTAACACGACTCTAAAAGTATTATACATAGCTATAGATATATCTTAAGCATTAGCATGTTGCTGACGCGAACCCATAGACTATTTCACTACTCAGAGTCGTGTAACACGACTCTAAAAGTATTATACATAGCTATAGATATATCTTAAGCATTAGCATGTTGCTGACGCGAACCCATAGATTTAGGCTATAGAAGTTTTTTCTTTAAAAATAGATTATTAAACAGGTTTGAATGAACAAGACGAAAGAAGGAAGAGTTATTAAATAAAGTGCTGGTGCGACATGTCTGGTTCTGTAAGACATCCCACCTGTCTAGGGCGGTTACGGCGACTCGGTTTGGGCGGGGTCTATGTTCAGCGATGGACGGCCTGAGGTTCATGTTGATCACAATTCACTCAGGTATTGTATTATAAAATGGTGTCAGATACAGCCATCATCTGTCGAACGCATGTATTTATGTTAATTGTAGCAATTAAACCTCGTGCTACATATCTATATTATATAGTGCGTGATTAGCCACGATGCGTGTCTCCATGACCGGAATTCTGAATAGTTTTCGCATAACATTTGCCGTACATAACGCATGCATAACGAGCTGATCGGGGCGGTTTTTAGACTATAGATTGGGTTTGGTGGCGCGGGGCTCGAAATGTCTTTGTGCAGCAACGGGCTGCCGTAAGCTGATAATGATGATGATGTATATGTATATGTGGTTACAAATAATATCATTTTATTTTATGCAATAGACAAAACTAATTTTAAATGTATTTCGGCGCCATCTGTTGGCAGACTATGTAAGGATAATGTTGCTTTATATAAAATAATTGTAATTTGTGTAAAAAAAAATTATTTAGAATAATTAAAAATTAATATAAATATGTTATTTGAATATTGAGATGTATTTTAAAAATTGTTCTGCAGTAATTCCATTTGTTTATTAAATAATTATTAAAAGGATATTGTTGTTATGCGGAAGCAAATCTATTTTTAGCTATTCCTTGTTCTCTGTATATTGTCTTTATAGTCATAAAATCTTGTCTATGTCACGTGGTCAACTGGGAGACCGCGTGAAGTCGCGTGTTCCGCAGACAGATGCCACACCACACCACTCAACACGCGTGGAACTAAATACACCCGCCGCCGTGTGTATGTAGCTGAACTTTTTGGCGGGAACGACATCGTACGCGCCTCGTGTGAACCGATTAGTAAATTCGCAGAATTAGATTTTCAAACATAAATCATATTGAAGACGTGCTGATGCTTGGAGTTTGATATTAACCCATTGACTGCCAGCTACGAGATATCACATAGTGGCAATCAGCACAGGAATTTTATTTAGTGACGCCATCTACGAGTTATCTCGTATTGTTTTTTTTCAATAAAAATAACTGTAAATGCTATAACAATATTATATCAGTAACTTAATATAACTATATTTTGTAAACTTTCATGTATTCTTCAAAATAAAACCTTGGCACCCAGGGTAAGAGGCTCTAAATATGTCTGGCAGTAAATGGGTTAAAGGAAATCCAGTTTCACTTGAAAACTTTCTATTTATTAATTTTGCACACTGTATATTCTTACATGAAAGGTATTCGCTGGTTACAGATATATAAAAATTATGCGGAACAATATGGCGCGGTCGTCACTATTAGAGCGGACGGAGAAGTCGCCGTGGCATTGTGTGTCAAATGTTGCCACACTAAAAACAATGTGGTGATGTCGCCAGACGCTGTAATATAATATGTAATATATAAAAGAAATTCAATTCTTACTTTTATATCTTGCTAAATATCTAAGAGAATTTTTTATATATAAAATTAATTAATTAAATTTAATTAATGAATTAATGTTTGAAAAAACTCTATTAACATCAAATGTCATCCACTACAAGTTTAAAAAATGAAAAGTATGAAATTTATTATTATAAAAATGAAAAGTATAAATAAAAAGTATTTTCTTTCTACGTGACATTGGCGAAATCATCCGTGCTATTTTGACATTATTGAAAGCCATTCATTCAAATGAATGAGTGAATGGAAAAGTATTTTGTTAACGATTGAAATTTTGATCAAAATATATTTATATAAGGAAAGTGTGAATTAATGATATTCAATAACTTTTACGATAAAGAGAAGTGCAGGTTTTATTTTTACAAATTATATCGTCTAAATGTTGACCGCCTCTTACGGAATGTGACAAGCTGGTTACATTTCAAAAGGATATTATTCTTTTATAATATTATTGTATTATATACTTTTCGTTTTTTCTTTGTCCCCCCCCCCCCTCTCCACATATTTTTCCGCGCGGTGCACTTTCACTCGACCCTGAGTCTCGAGCGGAGCTACTTCGCTTTTTGCATCGGAAAAATCTGTAAAGTTGTTAAAACGTTTTTTGTCGCGACCGCAAGCAGCAAGCGATTGTTGTTTTGACGACAATTTTTTGTTGTTCATGTTTACATCTCATTTGTGTTTTTGTCTAACTGGATAAACAGATCACGTTTCAACACAACTAAATTACAACTGCACTTGGAAATCAAATTAGGTTTTTCGATTCTCCATAAAAAATAATTAAGAAGTAACACGGATACAATGTTTTTTACAGATACTTAAAAATAATGAGAATGTTCTTTTTAATGGGATAGGAAGGCAAACGAGCAGGCGCGTCACTTGATGGAAAGCAATCAACGCCGCCCATAGACATCCGCAGCGCCATAGACAGTGCGGAAGCGTTGTCAACCTTTAGGGAAAGTATCATTATGGGAGCGGGAATAAGAGGGGGGAAGGTGTTAGGCCTCCGAAACTCGGCCGCTCACTGTACGAATAGCGGTAGCTAAGCTACCAGGCAGACCCCGGTTTTCTGCGGCCCATTCATGCTTCAGACAAATAATATGCCATTCTTGACAAAGTATTCGTCTGCAGTATGGCTCTACCACTCTGAATAATTGCGTGACATAATGACGTTGGAACACTGCAGGTGATAAAGTGTCCAACATTTCCACAGTTTGAGGTAGAAAATTGCGACTAAATCGCACGGTGGTAGACAGCCAGCCATTCAGGTGATGGAGATGAATCCTATTATTGTGGGGCGCAGTGCGATGGTGGAACTGTGCGATTGGGATTAAACAACTCTTCAGAGTATTCGCTGTAACAAATTCGATACAGTACGGAGAGAGATGATGAATTAATTAGAAGTGTAATTCAGTCAGACACGCGACGTCCTGCCGACGTCCCGGTAGTGGTCCGCCTTAAACGCAGGACGCGCATCACCCAATTGGTTCGTGCGGTCACAGCTGGCGATGCAAATTAAAACCGAGGGCACTTGTTCGCAGAGATATTGTATCTACAATAGTTAACAATCTTAAGTCGCAGTTATATTAAACTGTTGTCGATATTTGTGCTGGCGACGAGAAGGCGCGTTATCCAATGAAAAGTAGTCAACGCCGCCCATAGATTTCCGCAGTGCCATAGCTAGTGCAGATGCGTTGCCGGCCTTTAAGAAAATTGTAGGCTTGTTTTTTGAAGGTTCCAACGTCGTATTGTACCACTGGAGGTGGTTGGCTCCACAAGGTAGTGTGGTGCGTGGTAAGAAGTTTGTTGAAAAACGCACCGTACTGGATCGCCACTCGACCAGATGGTGGGAATGTAAATAAATTATTTTCTGAGAGAATTTTTAAAATGTTTTTAGACATACATGTATCTAACTAGCGGAGCAACTGGTGCTTGCGTTTCACGCATAACATAGCGTTCGAGATGTGGACCGGTTGCTAGGCAACGGTAAATACGGCACGCGCTACGATCTCGCGAGTGTTTGCACACAGATCGGTTACCTCATCCGGATTTGCATCTCCGTGTATATTATTAACCCCGATGCAAAAATAGATTCAATCGGTACACGTTCGGTGGGTCTCTGGCCGCGCCTACGAATGACTAATCAACCAATTGAACTTACGGGACATTTAGAAATGTTACGATAACCCAGATGAGGGACTTAGATCTCATCCATCTGGGACCTGCGTGACTAGGGTTCAGTCTTGAACGCTCATGAGTTTGTGGTCCGGTTGGCTCGGACGATGTTTGATCAAGCCGACAATGGACCACACTCATACTTCCACGCTCACCGCTATCGCCACCTGGCTTCCACGAGGGAGGAAGACTAGCGACGAATCCAACGTAGAAATAGAATTAGCCTCATCTCGACGACGCCAAGTCGTTAAAAGACATCCAAAAACCACTGGGAACAGCGGCATCTATGACCGGGGGGTGGTTGCCTTGATTTGTTGCGCGAGCAGTGGGGTATATCCCCGGGGTTTAACCTCACACCCCTGTGGGTGTGGATGTCCCCGTTTCGTTTTCGGGTTCAGTGCAGCGCGCGTGACTTCTTACCCGATTGTGTGTTTAAAATAGCTTAAAACGTAGATCATCGATATCAATACAGCCCCACCAAACCATCGCTCAATTGTTCTGCTATAATCTTTATATTTAGAAGCTGGAATGCGGACTACAAATTCTTTTTCATTGCTCAGGAAAATGCTATAAGTCTTTCTCTGGGGTTTGCTTTAATACTCGTTCACAACTAATACTCATCTGTTCTCTTCTAGAATACGTTAGTAAAATCGTGCGCATATATATATATATATATATATATATATATATATATATATATATATATATATATATATATATATATATATATATATATATATATATATATATATATATATATATATATATATATGATATACACAAACCGGTCACTTATATAACCGACGGCTAACCGGTGTCCTAGATAGAAGCCTTTGACTTATGTTAAACGTAAATTATTACTAGTGGTAGAGCCACGCTGCAGACGAATACTTTGTCAAGAATGGCATATTACTTGTCTGCAGGTGGAATGGGCCGGCTCGCCCGGGGAAGTACCACACTCCCGCAGAAGACCGGCGTCTGAGTGGTAGCTTAGCTACCGCGCTTCGTACGGTGAGCGGTCTGAGTTCCGGAGGCCCAAACCCCCCCCTTCCCACTCCCACTCCCATAATTTCACTTTCCTTTCAGGTCGGCAACGCTTCCGCACTGCCTATGGCGTTGCGGATGTCTATGGGCGGCGTTGGTTGCTTTCCATCTGGTGACACGCCTGCTCGTTTGCCTTCCTATCCTATCAAAAGAACACTGAACAATCTAACTAACTTCATTCCATCACCACTCTATAGAACCAGCAACTTTCAGCGGTATTTCCGAACAGATGCGACGCCTGGACGACTGGAATCTTCCAAAAACAAGCCTACTCGTATGTCGAAGGCCGGCAAGGTATTTGCAATGTCTGTGGCGCAGATGTGTATGGGCGGCGTTGAGTGCTTTCCATCAGGCGGCACGCTCGCTGTTTACCTATCTATCCCAAAAATAAGTAAAATATGGGCTTTATAAAATCATTTATGGAGTCGCGCGTTACTTTGCGGAAATCCATTACTATGTGGACAGTTAGAACTTTTACTTAGCCAAGATCCGCGACAAGCAAACAACAATAGAAAATTAATAATGTGTTTTCCTGCTGGACGAAGCGGATTTACAGAGAACTTAAACTAAATCTTGCCGAAAAATGGAAGATAACCGTTAAGGCACTAATCGGTTGTCTTCCGTAGAGTCTACTATACCTGTTGATGCCTCGTGTTGAGGCGAAACACGTGTCGTTTGCAAGGTGGAAAAGTGGTAGTGTATGTTTGGTGTTGTGTATCAATATCAGCCCGCGGCAGTCCACTGCTGGACATAGGCCTCACCCAAGACGCGCCACCTAGCCCGATCTTCGGCTACACGCATCCAGTCTCTGCCAGCCGCCTTGCGCAGATCGTCGCTCCATCTAGCAGGAGGGCGTCCCACACTACGTTTGCCGAGTCGCGGTCTCCACTCCAGCACTCGTCTACTCAAACGATTGTCGGTTCTCCGACAAACGTGTCCAGCCAAAGAGCAATGTCGGTGACTCTGGTTCTCCGGCGAATTTCTTCATTTCGAATTCTGTCCACCAGAGAAACCCCGAGCATAGCTCTCTCCATAGCCCTCTGAGCGACTTTGAGCTTTGCGAGGAGACGGATTGTCAGTGTCCACGTCTCGACACCGTAAGAGAGTACGGGCAGGACGCACTGGTTGAAGACTTTTGTCTTCAGACTTTGTGGTATGGGCGACGAGAAGAAGGTGGTGTGTATAGTGACTGATAAGTGGAGATTTGGTGCCGGCTGTTTTTTGGTAAGATATAGTTTAAGTTCCCTGTAAATCCACTTCATCCAGCAGGAAAACACACATTATTAATTTTCTATTATTGTTTGCTTGTCGCGGATCTTACCTAAGTAAAAGTTTTAGCTGTCCACATAGACTTTATAAAAATAAATGTGTTTATAATTGGTCTGCTCTTGTGTGCGCCATTGTCGACTGTCACTACTGTACGATTGTTACCGGCCGTTTCAGGTGTCGCGTGCCGGAGTGCGAAGACAACGGCACGCTGTGGGCGGTGGGCGCCCATGCGTGGGCACCGGCGTGGGCGAGGTACGCGCTGCCGCCTGGCGCGGAGTGCACGCGGTACGCAGCGCGCCTTGCAGCCGTGGCCGACGCTTGCAGCCGGAAGTCCTTTGACAACGCCTCCACCACCCACTGCAATAGCTACGTGTATAAGGAGCGGCGCACCATTGTGGCCGAGGTTCGATTCTTTACATGCCCATAAAAATAAGTCTCGATGGAGTCTCGATCTAATAGTGGCAGAGCCACGCTGCAAACGAATAATTTGTCAAAAATGGCATATCATTTGTCTGTAGCATGAATGGGCCGGCTTGCCCGGGGTAAGTACCACACTCGCGCAGAAAACCGGCGTCTGAGTGGTAGCTAAACTACCGCGCTTCGTACGGTGAGCGGCCTGAGAGCCGGAGGCCCAACACCCTCCTCCTACCACCCCCTCCCTATCCCCTTCCCCTCCCCTCCCCTCCACTTACCCCTCCCGCTCCCATAATGTCACCTTCCTTAAAGGTTGGCAACGCTTCCGCACTGTCTAATGCGCTGCAGACGTCAATGAGCGGCATCAATTGTTTTCCATCAGGTGACAAGCCTGCTCGTTTGCCTTCCTAGACCACAACAAAAAAAAATGTTTTGCGCACAGCGAGTTTGTATTCGAATAATGAATATGTTGGGCACGAGTTTTTAATAAGAAGAATCCCTTTGTCGTGTCTCCTATGATGGTAAATCGAATATGGATGACTGGCGATCAAATGCGGTACAGTTTTTTTCGTAACTTGTTTCCACCTACCATTAACTACCAGCAAGCACTCGAACTCTTCAAAAAATAAAACTTAAAACCGCAAAGTTCGCCCACGCCTTTCCAATGCTTATGCTTAGATGTCTATGAGTGGCGTTGTTTTCCATCAAGCGACACGCCTGCTCGTTTGCCTTCCTACCCCATAAAAAAGTGACTCCGTGGTTGTCTTTCATAGAGTCTACTACATCTAAGAACGTCTTCTGTCGAAGCGAAACACGTTAGGATATAGTGAAAAATGGTAGTGTATACTTGACGTTAGTGACCATGGGGAACTGTTGGAGAACTGGCTGACAGCCTTTTCTCACAGGGTTTCGGACTTTTAATGACCTATACACTTTTTCGCAAATATAGAGTATTATTTCTGTGTTTGCGGATCTTTGCAAAGTACGTTCGATTCTCCATCTTTGGCCGCCTGACTCCTTCAATGAAATTTTCTATAAATATGAAAATATATTAAAAAATGTATTTGTCCCAATTGCAGTTCGACCTGGCATGCCAGGAGGGAAAGCGCGCGCTGGTGGGCACCGTCCACAACGTGGGCATGCTGGTCTCGCTGCCCATTATGGGCTACGTCTCAGACAGGTGCGAGCGGTGGCGTCCTTAACTCTCTGAACTTTTGGCTCAGAGCGAAAAGTGGCATTAATATTAGCTTTACCATACCCTATTGAATTCTGTATCTTCTTCTGGGCGGAAGACCACAAATACCAGCAGTCGGCTATTAATGGAATACGTTGCACGGTAGGAGAAGTAAGGAATAGGTCGAATAATCAATAAACGCATGCTTACTGATTATTTTCTGCCGCCATATTGAGAAAACATTCAACAAGATGGCGCCCCGCCTGACATCGCTAGAGAGACCATGGAGCTCGTGATTTCTTCCCTAACAAATTAATAAGCGATATCCCCTGGTCACCCAGATCGCCGGACCTCATTGTAGTACGATGAGATCCGGTGATGGTTATGATCTTATCACCCGGGTCGCTTATGGCGTTTTTTTTGTGGGGATTGAAAAGTAAAGTCGACAAACAAATCCGAAGACCATCGCAGCGCTAAAAGACAATATCGTCCGCGTGGTTAACGGTATCCCGAGGCCACTACTTCAGCGCGTGGCTAGATTCCAAGAGTTTGTCAACGTGGCGGTCAGCATACATACATACATATCGCGCGCGCAGAGACCACAGATCTCCATCTGCGACGATCTCGGCATACTTCCCTTGCTTCCTCCACATTCATTATTCTCCTCATGCAAGCCCGCCGGTTGAGCGTACTCTTGACCTGGCCTTTCTTAAAACGTTCAGCAATTTGGTCAAGGAATGTAATTTTTTATTATTTATGTTTGAAAACCTAATCCTGGTACAGGATACCTTGTATAGCATGCATGGCAAGCAAGGCAGGGCATGTAAAGAGTGTTGTGTTTACCCTGAGTTGTTTCGGAGCAGGTGGGGTCGCCGCGCCGCGCTGGTGGTGAGCGGATCTGGCGCCGGGCTTCTGGGGCTGTGCAAGTCTTTCGCGGGGTCGTACGGCGCGTACCTGCTGGCGGAGTTCCTCGAGACCGTGCTGGGGGCCAGCGTGTACCCCGCCGCCTTCGTGCTCAGTGAGTCTCCTATACATCGCTCGAACACAACATTTTGTTACATTTTGTTATTGGTCTCTCTCTGGTCGATCCTTCATGTCTGAAGATCGCGATCACCAGACTTCACTCAGCGGTTCGTTAGGCTCTGTAATTTCATGACAAACTCGCTGTAGTGGGCTGGAACATCGGTAATAGTAAGGAAAATAGTAATTGTGTTGATGCAGTGATCGAGTGGCTGGGGGTTGAGCAGCGCACCCTCGCCAGCCTGCTGCTGGGCGTGCCGCTGTCGGCGGGCGCCGCCACGCTCGCCCTGCTGGACTACTTGACGGGCTACTGGCGGCTGTGGGCCCGCGTGGCCTACCCGCCCTCCTTCCTCCTGCTGCTGTACCCCTGGCTGCTGCCTGAGAGCGTGCGGTGGCTGGTGACCCGCGGCCGGACGTCTGACGCGGCGCGGGTGGTTCAGCAGGCGGCGCGGTGGAACAGGGTCGCCGTGCCGGAGGACACCGTCGACAGGATGCTGGCGGCGAAACCTGAGCCGGTGACGGATAAGAGCGAACCAGAGGACGTGGAGGAGAGCCTGTTCAGAGCCTTCATCAAGTAAGTAGTGTCAACCTGCTAACCCCTGCGGGGGATAGGCGTGGATATATAATAATAACACAAAGTTGTGTTACTTTTTTAATATTTACAATAATGAGGTTGTTGCCGCCCATGTGCACATCCCCCGCTGCTGAGAACGGACCTCTGCATTTCTGGAGTAACGGATATTAACCCATCACGCTTGTCGTGAACGGACATTAATGCACCACGTACGACTCGAAATGGCAATGGTCGCGTCACTGAGCCAATCGATCGATCGTAATGTTTGCTATTTAGATATTAATAGTTTTTAGAAAGAGAACATTGTGTTTAATCGCAGCCTGATAATAAATAAAGAGCGCAGAAGATAAATAATACTATATTTTTAAAAGTATTTTAACCAAATCGACCGTGTTCCTTATTGATGAATTCAAAGGGAATACCTAAGAGGGAACTCTGTTCTCCTGACACTCTGACCTCCTGACCTGGCGGGTCCGGTGTGTGTGTCGTAGGTACGGCGCGTTGCGGCGGCGGCTCATGGTGTGCTTCGTGTGGTGGTCGTGCGCGGTGTTCGTGTTCTACGGGCTGGCGGTGCGCGCGCACGCGCTCGCCGGCTCCCCGCACGCCAACTACGCGCTGCTCGCGGCCGCCGAGCTGCCCGCGCTGCTCCTCAACACGCTGCTGCTGGACCGCGCCGGCCGCCGTCCGCTCCTCACAGCCGCCTTCCTGCTCACAGCCGCCGCGCTCATCGCCATCCCGCTGCTGCCTCAATGTGAGTCGCCACTAACCCACAACCACGCAAGTACCGCGCGTATCTCCCGTGCTTCTAACTTCTACAGACAAATATTATGCCATTCTTGACAAAGTACTCGTCTGCAGTGTGTTCTATGTCTGTGTGGTGACAGCGGACGGGGCGGGCGGCACGGCGCTGTTCCTCGCCGGCAAGGTGGGCGCCACGATGGCTCTGAACGCGCTCTACGTGTACACCGCCGAGCTGTTCCCCACGCGCGCTCGCCAGCGGCTGCTCGCAGCCTGCTCCACCTGCGGCCGCATCGGCGCCATCCTCGCTCCGCTGACGCCGCTGCTGGTGAGTGGAGGGCTGGCAACGCTTCCCCCATCACTATGATGTTGCCAATGCCTATGGGCGGCGTTGATTGCTTTACTTTAGGTCACACGCCTGCTCGTTTACCCTCCTATTTTATAAAGAAAGGTGAAAGAAATCCTCGGACTGATGCACTTATTCATATATGCCTCTCCGACTTGCGAAGGTTGGCAGCCGATTCAGCACAACTCTCCTCCTTCGCGAGGTGCAGCAGTTCTGGTGCACTCGCTATCCCGGTCCACTCCCTGATATTACGTAGCCAAGACTTTCTTTTTCGACCAACTTGTATTTTGGCCGCGATTTTTCATGATGCAAGCCCCGGTTAAGAATAAAGGCTTATATTTTTATATTATATTATGGCGGTTTTGATCAACGTTGAGTGATTGTTTTCCTCTCGGAGTAAAAGGAAGATGTTTTCGATGTAACATGAGTTGTTATCGTTTTCTTGCAGGCGAGATACGGCGCGTGGGTTCCACCGACCTTGCTTGGTGTGCTGCCGCTGGTGAGCGCAGCGCTAACGCGGCTGGTACCTGACACCCTCGGCCGCCGTCTACCCGACCGCTTTCGAGACCTGGAGTCTGCTACCGACCTCGCCTGACCCCACCCCACACCCCATACGCTGACTCACCCACAGGGAAGGTGTTGCTACAAACAATCACTGTACTCTTGTACTCTAGAGGGAGGACATTATATCTAAATATGTTGTATAAATAATTAAAAATTAACGAGAACATTGTGATTTATGTAAATTAGGAAGATTTGGAACACTTTTGGTTCCGTATAGTTTTTATACGTATTACAAATTCATTATTGTATATAATATTTGTAAAAATCGTTTTTAATCTGTTTGATGACATCAAAATATAAAGAGATTGTATAGTGATTATATAATACGCCAGTCTAAGAGAAGGCGAAGTTTTTTGTAATTATCTGTTAGTATATTAGAAAACTTTTTTTTACTTTTTTAGATATTACTAAAACGGTTAGAAAACTGAATTGGAAATGGGTGGGGCACACTATTAGAGGAAACGAGCTTGTAGTGGCAGAGCCACACAGCAGACGAATACTTGGTCAAGAATGGCATAATATTTGCCTGTAGCATGAAAGGGCCGTCTCGCCCGGGGATGTACCAAACACCCGCAGAAAACCGGCGTCTGAGTGGTAGATTACTAGTGGCGAGAATTCGTGAGTGTGCGGCTCTGACCACTGATTTATATAGTTTCATTGGTAAAGTAAATATATTCGTTTAGTGAAGTCCACGCAGCGGACAGACAACTTGTTGATCTCATCGAGCTTTCGCTAAGCAGTGGTGTGTATCTGTTACCGCGTGGTCTTCCGGTGCTCATCGTAACTGAACGCATTAGTGTTGAGTTACTTATTTTTTGCATCTACATAAAATGCAAAAAATCAAAAAACAAACCACAAAATGAAATCTTACCACCGGAGCCAAAAAAAAAACTATTAAAATTTCTGAAAAAATTGTATCTGATTAATCAAAAGCAATTAGTTTCAACGCTGTACAGAATTTTCTATAGGTCATAGAGCTGTGAGACTCGGACCATTCGACGCTGTATTTTCTTTCTGATCCAAATGTTATAAACATTTATTTGGTATCTGTGTCATTATAGCCGAAGATCGGGCTAGGTGGCGCTTCTTGGGGGAGGCCTATGTCCAGCGGTGGACTGCCGCAGGCTGTTGATGATGATGACGATGTGTCATTTACAGCGTTATTGTATCGATATGTAGTCGATAGTGCTGTTTTGTGATTGAATTTATATCGATAAATAAATATAATTTGTTAAAAACAAACTAAGATGGCTGCTGTCTGAATTAAGTTATAATTATATCGTAAGACATTATAAATGAACATTTTTTTTATGTGAGATAATTTTATGTGCAAGAGAATGTACTATATCAAGCTAAAGGAAAATGGTTCAAAGAGATCTGCAATACTATTTCTTTACATTTATGGAGTATTCCCGCTGTTCAGAATATACATCAAGTGATTACGAAAGTAAGGATAAGTTACTTTATTTTAATATTTTTTGTTTATAATAAAACATTCTTTGAATTACGTGGAATTTTATTTATTTTACACAATCGTAGTGGTAGAACCACGCTGCAGATGAGTACTTTGTCAAGAATGACATAATATTTGTCTGTAGGACCGGACCCGGACGAGCTGGCCCATGAATGGGCCGGGTCGTCCGGGGAAGTACCACACTCCCGTAAAAAGCCGGCGTCTGAGTGGTAGCTTAGCTACCGCGCTTCGTCCGGTGAGCTTATACCTAGTAGGAGAACTATATCGATTATATTAGTTTCATTCCCACCATCTGCATGAATGGCAATCCAGTACGGTGCGTTTTTCCCGAAACTCCAGTCCACGCACCATTATCCTGTGGAACCATCTACCTCCAGCGGTGTTTCCGAAGAGATACGACATTGGAACCTTCAAAAAGTCTACACATTTGCTAAAGGTCGGTAAAGTTTCTGCAATGTCTATAGTCTATGGGCGGTCCACGGCGAGATTAAAATTATAATGAGAAAATCTACAATAGTAATTGTTCAAGATGAAGCTGGCAGATTAGAACGCTGATATAATGTGGACAGTCAAAAGTTTTACTTAGCTAAGATCCGCGACAAGCAAAACAATAACAGAAAATTAATAATGTGTGTTTTTCCGTTGGGTTAAGTGGATTTATTTGGAACTTTAACCAAAAACTTACCGAAAATCGGCCATCAATTCTCCACCCACCAACCAACCAACGCTAGTGTTTTGTTTTTTCTTGTTATTCAATTGTCTGTGGTCAAATTAATTAAACAATAAGCTAACCTTATATAAAAATGGAGAGAGAGATGGATCTTATACAAAAATGGATTTTGTTAATCTCGCTTAAACTCAAAAATGGCTAGAGATTTAATTTTTTTTTTATTTTGTTCGCTATAATACAGGGAAGGTTTACGAATAAAAAATTATAGGGAAAACAAAAAGCACAGGTTGAAAAATGAAAAATTATTTTTCTTCCTTGTACTTCCAATTACTTTCAACAGATGGCGTTCGTGACGTCATTATCGTCTAACGGACGTGTTGTTATACAAAACTGTCGTTTCTTTTGTGCGATTTTGAAAAGTATTGCATACTTACGTACTAACATACCAAGAGGATTATTAATGGAGTCAGGCGTTACTTGGCGGAAATCCATCACTATGTAGACAGTCAAAAGTTTTACTTAGCTAAGATCCGCGACAAGCGAAACAATAACAGAAAATTAATAATGTGTGTTTTTCAGTTGGGTTAAGTGGATTTATTTGGAACTTAAACCAAAAACTTACCGAAAATCATCCATCTCTCACCCACCAACCACTATACACAACACCAAACACACATTATCACTTTTCCATCTTCTTTACCATCATGTTGTTTTGCTTGTCGCGGATCTTAGCTAAGTAAAACTTTTGACTGTCCATATACCAAGAGGAGATAAGCCTACTAGGAGATATTATTTTCGTTAATTTGGATTTAATAAATTGTAAGTGAAACGAAGGTCACTGGGCTATTTGGTTTACAATAAATAACATTTATTTATCACACTATAATATATCCCTATACCTACAGTATAGCCCTTACAGTTATCACCATGCAATAATAAATACCTATCACTAACAATGTAAAACTTTAATAAGAGATATTTGAACTAATTATTAACACTAGATATAGCAGACCAGTCAAAATGACTGTTTTCGGTATTTCAATTTAAAATTCCTACTACGTGTAATATTTTTTTTCGTAATGATATCATGACTTTTCTAGTTATAACTAAAGAATTAATTTTATGAAGTTTATATTACTGTATATATGTTGTTAGTAAAAATAATTTGCGTTTTTGACTGGTATATCTAGTGTTATCGCTGGTATATCTAGTGTTAATATAGAACCATGATTGTTAATACACAAGTGGCGACATTTTAATCAGAAAAGAAATATTTATGTAAATATGTTGTACAGGTCAATGTGACACGATAATTTTCGTGTAATATGTACCTACACGTAGATGTCTAAGATTACATTCACTCGGTGTCCTGTTCTGTGACCCACTTGAGTTGCTCGTGTACCAATTTATTGTACGACAGCGCTTTTGTCCATTAATGGGTTCAACAGACGAGCCATTGCGAGGAAGCGGTGGGCGATTTCGCCGGACAACGTGGAGTGGAGCGCCGATTCAATCCGGGTGCAGGTCTCTACCAGTGTTTTTCGACTGGAACCTGTTATAATTAAACTAACATTATGGAGACAAGCACAGCATCACCGGGATGCGTGTTTTAAGATAAATATCCGCCATATTTCTTGAAAGTAATCCCCAGTATTCACGTGTGATCTTTGTGATCATTCACCGAGGAGTACATGATGATGATGACTGCTTTCTTGATACATACATATCGTCACGCCTATCTCCCGTAAGGGTAGGCAGAGACCGCAGATCCATCCGCTACGATCCCGACACATCATTGCATCCATCCTCCCTCTCACATTCATCGTAGCGAAACGGCTCTCTATTAGTCGCTTCTCGCCCTCGTGAGAATCAGGACGTGAAAGGTGGCGAACCACGTGGCCGTCATTTTTTTTACAAATTTATTTAAATAATCATAGTGAAACCCACGAGCCGCAAGCGAGGATGGAGGTCAGACCCAGCAGAGCATCGTATGCTGAGGTAAGGCACTATAGTACCCGGGGGAAGCCGTTCCCGGGACAGCCGGCTTGCCTTCGACTAAGCTTGTCTCTAGCCATGATCTAGATACGATTCAATGTTGGCCATTCTACCAAAACCTATTGGATTTTTTCAGTCAACTTAAACAGTCATGATACACGCATTTATTTCATATCACTTCACTTATACGCCTTAATCGAACTATATTGTATAATACGCCACCACAATTAAACAATATAACTGATAATAATATAAGATTATAAAAATGAAATAAAAACACAATGTCACTGATGTAAGTTGGCGGGAAAAGTCCCAACCTTTATTTATAATTAATAATTAAGCCTTATATACTATAGCAATAAATATAATACAATACCAATGCTGATGCAATCTGATTGTTATATGTTAGGGCATGTTTTTGGTATGAAATATTTGATAAAATGAATCAATGGATGTAATGGTGGTGAAGTGGTGCCCCTGCCACGGAGCGCTAGTTGGAGGCCGGCGGGCACCAGGGGAGCCCGGGGCTGCACGGATCGCAGTCGCGCGCGGTCCTCTAAAGCCTGCACCCGCCACCATCTCTCGTTGCAAGTTAGTGCGTGCAAGCACCCGAGGAAACATTCCGATATAGGGCGCCTACAGACTTTTTCTGGACATAAGTCGGCATGTCGGGTGAGAGTAAATCGAAGACTGGCGAGGTCCAGTGCGGCGTGGACGTGGACGCGGTCGTGGGGCAGGCGGGGCGGTTCCACGTGCGCGTGTACGCGCTGGTGGCGTTGGCAGCGGTCCAGGTTGGCTTGCTGCACACAACGTACATCTTCCTGGCCGCCGACGTCCCTTACAGGTAAATACTTTCCAATTAACCTGTAGTTGACTCCAGTTAATTGTACTGAACTACTGTAATAGAACTAGCTTTCGCCCGCGGCTTCGCTCGCGTGGAATTTGGACTGCCACATTAAGTTTCGTGACAGATCATTTTAAATAAATATATATATTTTTTTACTTAATTTATGGTTCACAATTTTGGTCATAGTGGCTTCCACATAAAAGATAGATATATGCTGTCGCGGATTTTTATTTAGAACTATTCAAGACAAACAATCCTACGGTACATATTCTTTGTGTAACTCCAATGGTTTAGGCAGCGTACGCCAAGATAGCTCTCAGAGGCCAGACTTTTTTCCGTTTTAATTGACATGTATCGTTATATTATGACCGATAAAATAAATAAAATCATTAAAAATTGTAGCCTATATATTATTCCGATGTATATATAACCTATATTACTGTAAAATTTCATTCAAATCCGTCCAGTAGTTTTTTCGTGAAAGAGTAACAAACATACATACTCACAAACTTTTGCATTTATAATAGTAGGAAGTAGGAATTAGGATTAGTAGGACTAGTAGGATAGGACAGATTTAGAGGAATACATAGTATCATTCCACAACATATAAAAGTTTCATATATTTTCAAACCACGTATCTATAATGTTCGCAGTGAGTAGTGCAATTAGAGTTGAGTGACCACGAACATTAAATTAATATCGATAAGTCTATTGGCATTCTTTTTCTATATAAGATGTTTTGTTCATGCTTTTAACATATATCAGTTGGCGCTTGTTCGAAGAATACATTCGAATAAATGAAGAATTTTGATAAAAAAAAATACAAATTTTTAAAGTAGTCCCATATCTTTGTAACGTGTCAATTTACATTCTTTTTTCAAATGAAATGTTTTATTTATAAATAAAATGCGAGTATACCAAGTTTCATTCCATACAAATATTATTAATGGACTCAGGCGTTACTTTGCGTTAATCCGCGACAAGACTTGTCGCGGATTTTAGCTGAGTAACACTTTTGATTGTCCATTATTCAATTTTCTTCATTTGGTAATGATTTAATTATTGATAGATAGATAGTAGGACGTATACCATAACTGAAATATATGAACAAATCCGCCAGAGAACTAAAGTCACCGACATAGCCTTTCGAATTAGCAAACTAAAGTGACAATGGGCTGGTCACGTTTGTTGGAGATCCGACAATCGCTGGAGCAAACGAGTGCTGGAGTGGAGACCGCGTCTCGGTAAACGTAGTGTGGGACGCCCCCCGGCTAAATGGTGCGACGATCTTCTCAGGGCGGCTGGCTGAAACTGGATGCGTGTAGCCGAAGACCGGGCTAGGTGGCGCTCCATGGGGGAGGCCTATGTCCAGCAGTGGACTGTCGCAGGCTGTTGATGATGATGATGATACCATAACTAGTGGTATTTAGTGGCGTATCCATATATGTATAAGATTTTAAGTTTCACTCCGTTAAAGAGGTGTTTCGATTGCCACACAGGGCGGAGACATGCAAAGGCTCCTTTAGTCGTGGCGATCCGAGATGTTAAATCTAAGTCTAATATAAGAAGAAGAATATAAGAAGCCCAAAACGCTCGCATATATATGTCTATATATTATAATTTAATATGTACTGTGTATAAGAATTTGCTGTCAATTTATATACAGTAGTAATGTGTAACTGTGGAATGAAATAAACATGTCGGGCGCAGGGCGGGTGTATTAAGTATGGTATCTTCGATGTATACAAGGAATTAGAATCGCTGTACTCCTGTCTCGATCCGCGCCCGCTCAGTGCGTCTCAAAAGGTTCCAAGTTGATATGCCGGTCCAAACTGATATGTGTTTGAAACACAAAATAATAGATTTCGGATATCTGGATATAATTTATATATTTATCTGTTATTATATAGTTCTATATATCTGTCGGTCGATCGATTGGCTCAGTGGCGGGGCCCGCGGAGTCAATGGTCGCGGGTTCGATCCCCGCATCGGAATAAATATATGTATGGATTTATAAATATTTATTCCGAGTCTGGTAACCCCCCCAATCCTCATTTCTTTTCCTGCCCTTTTCTTTCTTCAGAGAGGAAGGGAATGAATAGACGTTTCCCTTCCTCTCCGCCAAACCACGGTCTGCCGTGCCAATGGATGCGTGGCTAGAGACGAGCTTAGTTGCAAGCGTGCCGACCGTCCCGGGATCGGGCATCCCCGGGTACTACGGTGCCTTATCTCAGTATGCGGGGCTGACCTGCCTCCTCCCTTGCAGTTCGTGGGATTCACTAAGATGAATTTAATATACCTAATTTGTTGAAAATGATGGCAACGTGAAAACTGACTAATGAAGAGCCGTTTCGCTGC
Organism: Baronia brevicornis; assembly: GCA_031353405.1. Taxonomy (NCBI): domain Eukaryota; kingdom Metazoa; phylum Arthropoda; class Insecta; order Lepidoptera; family Papilionidae; genus Baronia; species Baronia brevicornis. The sequence continues at coordinate 194,312 of JASFAT010004606.1, read as the reverse complement.
GGTGAATATAGGTAGCGGATGGAGCTCTGTGGTCTCTGCCAACCTCTGCGGGGGATAGGCGTGAATATATATAAAAAAATATATCTGTTATTGTATATATAGTCTGATATTGCAGACAATTATAGGCAATTTTATATAATAAATATCGCGCTGAACACTTCTTGGATTCCCCAGAATAGATCGTCAAAACCGAATCGGCTAACAACAAAAACGTATTATCTTTAAGCACTGTACTTATTATCACCGAAGTACTTAACGAATATCTGCGGTCAACATTTGTTCTGCGGGAATCAATCTCGTGACCCACCGCTCCGAATGTTCAGTGAGTCGTTACGATGTTTGTTTGTTCGCTGGGTCGCCGTGTGTCCTCTATTACTTTTTTACGTTGAAAAAGTTTTTTTTGTACATTTAAAATGTCCCTTTTTTATTGGTCGCATACAATTTTAGATGACAGGATGAGAGGATGTAATTTGTAAGAGTTTGTTTTTCGTTTGATGGAAACCCCAAGTTTTTTTTAGAGGAAGGTAAATGACCGGGTCACTTACCATCTCTCAGTTCAGGTCATTTAACTGTAATCAACCACCACTTCACATGAATAGATGCGTTGCCCACCTTTGGTAATAATCTAAAATAATGAGCTCTCGCCTACGGAGTCAATGGTTCGGCCCCTGCATCGAAATAAATATATGTATGGCGTACAGATGTTTATTCTTTTTTTATGGGATAGGAAAGCAAACTAGCAAGCGTGTCACTTGATGGATAGCAATCAACCAATTCGGCCTTTAAGGAAAGTGTCATTATGGGATGAGGAGGATGAGGGGATTGGGTCTCCGGTATTCAACTGCTCACTGGACAAAGCGCGGTAGCTAAGCTACCACTCAGACCATCCACTCAGTCCATTCATGCTACAGACAAATAATATGCCATTCTAAACAAATTATTCGTCTGTTACTATATTTATATAAGTGTAAACTTATTCGCTGATATGTGCAAGTGGTTTTCTCGTCTCACACACAAGTAGGAGCGGCTCCAGTTCATAACGCCCAAGAACTCCGTGACACAGTTACATTAAGTACACAATATTGTGTGTATCAATGTACGCTGAATAAATATAATATAAACTAAACCCAAAGTGCTCCACACTTTTATTTTCTTTGACGGCAATTAGCTATAACTATTATGCCAGTGTCATGTAAAATAAAAGCAAGCATCTTATAATGTACATTTAGCTTGTTAAGTTACGTCTTGATAAAATGCTGGCCCTTCTATCAAAACTTGCATGAACTTTTGCAGTCAAGTGAAAAAGACACGATACACGCATTTATTAAAGTGAAAACTTCAATTTCTGCGTTATACGGCTCTGCGTAATCTATGGGTTCGCGTCAGCAACATGCTAATCCTTAAGATATATCTATAGCTATAAGTACAGCTATAGACATACTTTAAACACAGTTAACGCGCGTGCAGCTGCCTGTACGTAGGCATCACGCCAACACATTGTATATACCCGATTGTATGTTGGACGTTACCCGTTGGACGCTTCATGGATGGATAGAGTTTTGTGAGTCGCGTCAGCAACATGCTGTACTAATAGCAGCATTTAATATTACAATTCGTTTGAAATTTCATTATACAGTTTTAAGTGTTCACTTGGGTCGACAGTTCTCGTGACTGCTTCTGATTGTTTTTAATTTGATTTCACTTGTAATTGTTGATAATTTTATGAGTAAATACACTCGCAAAGGTACCACTCTCCACTAGTGGACACCAGTTATTTTCTCTTGCAACAAACAAAGTCCCTTTGTTTCGTAGAAATAGTCGTTATTTTGTAATTGTGTATAAATGTACAATACCAGCAACAAACAATGAGAGGCAATGGAATAGTTCTTATTGGGCAGCTCACCTTGCCGGCTATGGCTGCATGAGACCTCAGCTCACCGCGGCCGCAGCGCCTTGGGAAACCCCTTTCACTCGCACACAACAAAGGCTTCTCGTTATTGAAGCCGCATTGCTTTAACAAATTAACAATTATAGTACAATGTCAATTGACCCATATAGGCAGGCCGTCGGCAAATGTAATCAACTTGGAAGGCCACTCAAAATTGAATTCACACCCGATGAAATCGTTTTAATTGAATTTTTAGCGGTGTGGTCCCCATCTAAGGAGTCAAAAGTCGCGGGTGGGCATATAGAGAGGACGGATGAACGACGACTGGCAAAAGAAATTTACCTTGCGAATGTGGATGGAAGGGATGAACACGAGGAAGACCACGGAAAACATACCTTGACCAGATTGCTGAACTTTTTAAGAAAGGCCAGGTCAAGAGTACCCTTAACTGGCGGGCTTGCATGAGGAGAATAATGAGTGTGGAGGAAGCAAAGGAAGTATACTGAGATCGTAGCAGATGGAGATCTGTGGTCTCTGCCTACCCCTACGGGAGACAGGCGTGACGATATGTATGTATGTTTGTATGATTTTCATGGGCGGAGTCCCCATTTAAGGAGTCAATAGTCGCGTGTTCGATCCCCGCATCGGAATAAATATATATGTATGCGGTCTACAAATATTTGTTTCGCGTGGTGGGTTAATGTCCGTTCTTTTAGAAATAAGGAGGTCCGTGCTCAGCAGTGGGACATATATGCACTAGCAATGTTCTGATATATCTAGAATTTGTTTTGCCGGTGGGCGCTTGAGTTCCGGAGATTTGGAATTGTGTGTAGACATGTATACACATTCATTATTGAAGTGATAACTTCTATAGCCGCGTTACACGACTGGGTAGGGAAAAATCTATCGGTTCGCGTCAGCAACATGTTAATACTTAAGGTATATATTATTAAAGTATTAAAATTATTTATATATTACTTATTTATTAAAAATATTATTAATTAAATTTATAATTAATATTAATTTATTTAAATTATTTACATATTATTAAGACTTCATTTTTTATTTACTTATATATTATTATAATTAGTTTGAAATTTCATATTACAGTTTTAAGTTTTCACTTCTGTCGGCAGTCCTCTTTACTGGCTCCGATTTAGTGTTTATGCTGACAGACACAGATAGAATGGTGCCATTTCTAAGAACAATAACCAATTTGGTGCTCTTGACATTTGCACAAATATTTGAACTCGTGTGTCAACAGTGAAAGGAATGCGTTGTGTCAAACACTGCTAAAGGATGTGCCTGCCCACGTGAGAATGCAAGCGCTTTGCAGTGGGTGCAAGAGTTTGCGTGTAGTGTTTAAATAAAATTGTAACATGTGTGGATTAAAAGGATTTTATTTTATTGTTTATTTATTATTTTGTAAGTGTATAAAATAAATATTTCCTAATCGTTTTTCAATTAATAGTTATTAGGTGATAATGCAAAACGGTGGCATACCTAATTGGTTGACAGCGCCATCTAGTTGTAGAAATTTTGTACTTTTATAAGCTATGCAGCTTATAAAAGTATAAAATTATTCCCACAGATGCCGTTGTTGTTTATATAATAGTAGGTTAGATTATAATTTGGCCTTTTTAGTTAAATAAACAATTTAGAAAATAATTGTATGCTAATAATAATTCAGTGCAAATGTACCAAAACAATTCCTACTCATTTCGCCTATTGCCACCGCCGATAAAGATAACATTCTATTCTAAATACTGTATTCTAACTGTACGAAGCGGTGTTTAACACTCCCCGAAAAACATATTTACTTAATGTGTATGTATTTCAGTATAAAGACGAAACTCCGAATCTATAATACGATTACTCGGCCTATTTTAACGTATGGCTGTGAGGCTTGGACACTAACGCTTAAAGGAAGAGAAGAAACTTCTAGTCGCAGAACGAAAAATCCTCTGTAAGATCCTGGACCTAACCAAAACAGATGATGGCAGTTGGCAAAATCGAAAAAATGCCAAAATAGAGCATCTAATGGCCTTAAAACTTAATGACCCACTGAACTTCGTTTCACCTACAATTTATTTAATTGAAATTACGAAAATGATTTCTCCCGGTAGGCTTATATTCTTCTGGTACTTAAGTATGTCATACTTTTCAAAATTGCACAAAAGAAACGACAGTTTTGTATAACAACACGTCCGTTAGACGATAAAGCCGTCACGAACGCCATCTATTGAAAGAGTTGAAAGTAAAAGGAAGATAAAGAGTTTTTAATTTTTCAAGCTGTTCTCTCTGTTTGCTCTATGTTTTTTATTGTTAAACCTTCCCTGTATTATAACGAACAAAATAAAAAAAAATATTCAAGTATGCCCATGGCCGCGTGTAGTGTAGCGTAGCCTGAATCGAGACGACATCTCGGTCTACGATTTCACTCCCATACACCGTGATAAGATGTTTCACATCAAAAATATATTTTTTTTATTTCCTATATATACACGTCTATCTCTCGCAGGGGTTAGCCGAGACCACAGAGCTCCACCCGCTACGATCCCGGCACACCCGCCCCGCCTCCTCCACACTCATCCATTCTTCCTCTCACATTCATCGCAGCAAAACGGCTCTCTATTGGTCGCTTCTCGCCCTCGTAGGAATCAGGACGTGAAGGGTGGCGAACCATGTCACCGTCATTTTTTCAACAGATTAGGTATGTCACAATTCGTCCTAGTGAATTCCACGAGCCGCAAGGGAGGATGGAGGTCAGTCCCAGCAAAGCCCCGCATGCTGAGGTAAGGCACCATAGTACCCGGGGGAGCCCGATCCCGGGACGGTCGGCATGCTTGCGACTAAGCTCGCACGCATTCACGCATCAATTGGTACGGCAGACCGTGGATTGGCGGAGAGGAAGAGAATAGGATAGAGAAGAAAGGAAAGGGCAGGAAAGGAAATGCGGATTGGGGGGGGGGGGGTTACCAGACTCGGATAAAATATTTATAAATCCATACATATATTTATTCCGATGCGGGGATCGAACCCGCGACCATACACTCCGCGGGCGGAGGGCCCCGCCACTGAGCCAATCGGTCGTCTTTCAATAAATATTAGTTACGCATACTGACCTTAGTCCTTTTATTTTCGCCACACACAGTATCTCGCTAATGCTACTTTTTATTGCATGAGTTCGCGTAGTTCACCTTCGCATTATTTATTCAGCAGATCCGTGTTTGGACATATCAAAGTCAACACGGATCCACATTTATAGCGGGTGGATTTCTTCACACACAAATATGCGAATCTCGACAACCTCGGCAACGGGCCGGATGTCAACATACTGAGGAATTATTTTTAGTAAATACACATAACATACTCACACATATTTGCGTGTTCAGGTGATAAAAGAGACCTCGGGGGTAGATCTCTTTAGCACTTTTACTAGCTGTACTGATTGTAAACGATTATCTTAATTATTACTAAGGCTGTTAAATACAGTAGGTAGTTCGAAATTAAAAATACTTTTTTTATATGGTATATATTTCATTATGGTATTTATTATTATTTTATATGGTATAGGAAGGCAAACGAGTAAATTGTCAATAATTTTTATTTAACTGCCTATGTCCAAACGTACATACATATAGTCACGCCTGTCTTCCGTAGGGGTAGGCAGAGACCACAAATCTCCGTCGGCTACGACTTCGTCCTACTTACATTCATCTTCATTCCTTTGCTTTCTAAAGCTCCATGCATTATATTCATCATCTACTCCGACTCTCTATCCGACGAAGTTAGCAACACCTCGGCATATAAGAGGCACTTGATGAGTAATTTAATTATTTTTAAGCCACACTGACTCTCTTTTAGGTTTCTACACTGACTCTCACATCCGTGAACAGGTTGAATAGCCACGGTGAAGCTACAAATCCCTGTCTAACACCTTTATTGATATAAACCCTTTCCGGACGATGACATTTTAGGTCGAAAGAGGTAGGCAAGGCGAGTTCGTGGGAAATTGTAAATGAGGATAAAAGGAAACTCGCTCGCCACTCGACCTGACGCGCGAAACGCCGTGGCGACTGAGAGTCGCCTTCCGTCCGCAAAGGGTTAAACCAGTATGCGTCCAAAGATCAAGTTTAATTTTTTTTCTGATCTAGCAATTTAAAAAACATAAGCCAAATAATTTAAAATACAGTGAATATATACGTGAAATGGCTTTATGAAAGAGGAATTTCGTGGTGGGTATTATAACTCTAAAATAGGTTTTAAATAATAAACGTTAACAGCTCTACTGTTTCAAAAAAATTTATGAATAAGACTAAAAACTATAAATCGATCACTTGCGGATTCATTTACAAAGTTCGGCTTTTATTTTTCCTGTAAAATTTGAATTTACACGATTACTTGTTTGTTTTGCGAATCGGTCGATTATAATTGTTTTCGATAAACAAAACATCTTTGATCGTCATAACTCGTTCCAGTTATTTGAAGTCCCTGACTGTTGACGGACTGGCCGCGGTCGGAGGCGGTGTTCCCAACTCTCAAAAATTTTTCTCCCTAAAGCTCCAACAAAAACCCCTAAAATCCCTACAATTACTGCGAAATTCCCCTAAAAAAACATTATTATAAATAAATATTATTAATAAAATAAACAACTAAATATTATTACATAAAGTAATAATCAAACAACAAATTCAATAATTTAAATAATTAATAAATAATCAAATTAATAAAAATTAAAAATAAAAAATATCATTCAGCAATATTTTTTAATATTCTTTATTCATAAGTAATCTAATACTTCAATTATTTCATTATCATCAGTTTTTATTATTTTAGAGTCATACAATGTAAACATTGAATATCTTTAACATTTTCGTAGATGGATGAAAGGTTGTGCAAGAAGACTCTCTATTCCGTTACAGGGTGAGCGTATAACATCCTATCTTTATTTGTTTGATTTTTTAATCTAAAAAAAGTGAAAATTCGAAGTTGAAAAAATTCCCTAAAAATATAACAATCCAAAAAATTCCCATTCGATTTTTTTAACCTCTATATTTGGAGGGAAAAACCCTTAAGTTGGTAACCCTGGTCGCAGGCGGCGCTCTATTCGCACCGTGTATGTGTGGATACGCGACAGTCACATCGGCGCACGCACATTGTATGCGTGTGTTTGCGACATTCGAATAAATTACATCGTAATTACGTTTACATGTTAACAGATCGAGTCGCTTTTAGAAATCGTTCAACTTTTACGGAATTACTGTGAAATAAATTACCGTATTATACTGTGGGCAATTGTACTTTTATTAAATATATTTTTATATCGCTTATTCGGCTTAATATATTGTAGTGATATCAATTCTTTTCTTCTGTACATATAATTAAATTTAAAATAAAATTAAAATTAGTTATTGAAATAAACATACACGGTTTTTAAATATAAAGAATCATTTTATAAAAAAATCGGTTTAACATACATTTTTTTAGTAGCGTTAGAAAGTTTAATCCGAAGCCGTTAAATCAGTTAGAATTTTGAATTACTCGCGTTTACAAGTGATGTAAAGTGATCGTGTGTGGTGATACCGATCACACCCATCATGGTGAAGACGGAGGAGACGTCGGTGGAGGTAGACACGGACCGGCTGATGCACGAGCTGGGCCAGTTCCGGAAGTTCCACCTGATCAACTATTTCCTGCTGGCGCTGCCCGTGTATGCGGCGGCGGTATACGGAACCAATTACGTGTTTCTGGCCGGTGATGTGCCTTACAGGTATCGCTCATTCCCTACTTATCTCCTATATGTAAGATTCCGCTTAAATCCACTTCTTCCAGTAGAAAAATACACATTATTGATTTTCTATTGTTGTTTGCTTGTCGCGGATCTTGGCTAAGTAAAAGTTCTAACTGTCCACATAGTAATGGATTTCCGTAAAGTAACGCCTGACTCCATTAATCATTGTATATGTTATTTTATATAATCTAAAATTCAAATTCAAATTTAAAATCTTTATTTTTCGACATATGCAATTAAGTTTCATTTATCGGATGTTAGTCTGTTATCAATAAATCTTTACCACATTTTCGTATGTAACTCACATCTTGTTCCCTCTTACTGGTTCTTCTAAAAACTAGTAGCGGAGGCCGTCAGAGGCCCAGGGCGACAAAGCTGAAAGGAGGCCCCTATTCTAAGATGTGAATTTAATTTTACGACCTTTTTAAATCTAGTTATCTTTTTAATTATTTATTAAACAATCATAACTTTATTTCTACATATAGCAAAGAAACAGGGGAGAGTAGAACAAACAATTGGTAGAGCCATGCCGCAGAGTAATAGTTTGAAAAGTGAATAAACAGTAGAGGGATTATATGGACAGTCAAAAGTTTTACTTAGCTAAGATCCGCGACAAGCTTTTCGGTTGTCTTCCGTAGAGTCTACTATACCTGAAGATGCCTCGTGTTGGTGCGAAACACGTGTCGTTTACAAGATGGAAAAGTGATAATGTGTGTTGTTTGTGGAGAGTTGATGGCCGATTTTCGGTAAGTTTTTGGTTTAAGTTCCAAATAAATCCATCTAACCCCAACGGAAAAACACACATTATTAATTTTCTGTTATTGTTTTGCTTGTCGCGGATCTTAGCTAAGTAAAACTTTACTGTCCACATAGTGATGGATTTCCGCAAAGTAACGCCTGACTCCATTAATAAGTGAAAAGATTAGCAGTATAATTTTAATTTGAAAATTGCTTACAATAACTAAAATTAAAACCTTAAAAAATATTATAATATAAAAATAAACAAAACAAAAAGAAAATAATTTTAATCTAACAACGGTTCTTGCTCAGCATATGCCAGGCGTTCTATTGGAGCACCTGGCGCTGGTTTTTAGCAAGAACCGACGTGGTCAGATCGCGGACCACAGTGACGACATTGATATGGACACACATACATAAATCCATACATATACTCATATACACATATACATAAATACACATACAATACAATAAAATTAAATACAATTAAATCATTTAATAAATTCACCGCAACCAAAAGAACTACTTTCTGTCTGCGTACTTAAAATTATTTTTTTGTATTGTTTTAAACATATACATACATAAACTTTACATACATCGCATTATGACTTGTATACTATGCAAGTCATAAGGCGACGATGAGTGTCAGTAAAATGAGTTTTGCTGTTATAGTAAAGTTCTTACTTTTAAATATCTCTTTAAGGGACGAGTATCTTTTCCAAGCATAGGCCACTGTCTTGTCCATTTCTACATCTGTTTGTTCTCTAAACGATATAATTTGTCCTAAATAAGTATAATTTTAAACATATTCAATATCTTCGTTATCAACTGAGCTGATGTATGTCAGTAGTAGTCTGTAATTGAATCACAATAGACCATCACAGTGTGAGAGATACGACGGGCTCTGCATTCCGAGTGGAATATAATGACTCGTGAATTCACAACAGTAGTTCAGAATCAACCACGAAGAACTCACTTCGATCATCTTTAGAGCCAATTTATGTCTCAATGCTGAGCTTAAGTAGTGGTAGAGCAACGCTGCAGACGAATACTTTGTCAACAATGGCATGATATTTGTCTGTAGCATGAATGAGCTCGCCCGGGGATGTACCACACTCTCACTTTCCTTCGGTCGGCTACGCTTCCGCACTACCTATGGCGCTGCGAAAGTCTATGGGTGGCGTTGATAGCTTTCCATCAAGTGACGCGTCTGCTCGTTTGCCTTCTTATCCCATAAAGAAAACTGGCGTCTGAGTGGTAGCTTAGCTACCGCGCTTCGTCTAGTGAGCGGTTGAGTTCCGGAGGCTCAACTCCTTCATCCTCCCTCCCCTTCCCCTCCTAACCTCCCCTCCCTCCTACTATAATATCACTTCCCTTAAAGTGGCACTGCGGATGTCTATGGTGTGACGTCCTTGCTTTTTTGCTTTCCTATCCCATAAAAAAGCAATTTAAGCTCAGAGATCTAACTGGTTGCGTTCCATTTGATTTTCTCAAGGAGCGAACTGCGTATAGGTTGCCCAACCAGTCTGTTGAGCAATGTACGCTGTGGGAAAGGGTTCATTGAGCTGCCAGCTCGCAGCGACGCTTATACAAGAGTATATATCGTGGCATTGCTTTGGAAATTCTTACCCAATAAGCTTTAGATAGCTAGATCAACATATGATGTAGCTAACGGAATTTATTTCGCAGTTTGTTTATTGCTTGAGAATTACTTTATAATTAAACTCTGCCGTCTGCCACATTAAGTTTCGTGACAGATCATTTTAAATAAATGTATTTTTTTTACTTAATTTATGGTTCACAATTTTGTTCATAGTGACTTCCACATAAAAGGTAGATATATGCTGTCGCGGACTTTTATTTAGCATTATTTAACACAAACAATACAATGATACATCATCTTTTTGTAACTCGAATGGTTCAGGCAGCGTACGCCAAGGTAGCTTTCAGAGGCCAGATTTTTTTCCGACTTAATTGACATGTATCGTTATATTACGACTAAAATTACATAAAATCATTACAAATTGTAGCCTATATGTTATTTCGATGTATAACCTATATTACTGTAAAGTTTCATCCAAATCCGTCCAGTAGTTTTTTCGTGAAAGAGTAACAGACGTACATCCATACTCACAAAGTTTCGCATTTATAATAGAAATAGAAATAGAAAAACTTTATTTATGACACCTTTTTTTTACAATTACCAAAACATAAATCCTTAATAATATTCTATATACAAATAAAAACACAAAACAAAAAGAAAATAATTTTAATCTAACGAGTGTCATAAAATGGTTCTTGCTCAGCATATGCCGGGCGCACTATTGGAGCACCCGGCGCTGGTTTTCAGCGAGAACCAACGTGGTCAGATCGCGGACTACAGTGACGACATTCATACTGACACACTCGTACATACAAATACATGCATATATATAACTACTCATACTCATATACACATACACATAAATACACGTACAGTACAATGGAATTAAAAAACTCAAAGTCATGTACTAAATTCACCGCGTCCAAAAGAACAAGTTCCTGACTGCATACTTAAAATTAGATTTTTGTATTTTTTTTTTAAATATTTATTGTATGCAAGTCACGAAGAGGTGGTGGCAAGTTGTTCCAACATTTGGTTGCGGCGTATTTAAAGCTACCACGAAACGCATAATATTAGTAGGATTAGTAGGAGTAGGACAATGGCTCTTCGTAAGTTGTTACAATCGATAAAAAAATTACGACTAACTCATTTGCACACTTCATGCATTGTTTAATGATTAAGCCATGATTCGTGAGAAAAATTCAGACGGACGTAACAATGGATTGGAAGGTGTTCAGATCGTTCTCAATGACAAAACTTTTAAAACATCAGCGGTCCATTTCAGTTTCATATAGATAAGACAAGCAAGTTTTTGTATGTCTATATATATATATATATATATTTATAATGCATATTCCTATCCATTTTTTTTCGTATTCAATTTAGAATATATACAAATATCTCCTAAACTCTCATTTTAACACCTTCATCAGACTACGAAATCCTAGTCGAATTAAGTATTAGATCTTGTCCTAGCAATATATCTCATTATAATCCCATGGTACGCATTTGTCGCCTATACAATAATATATTATATTTATTGCCCACAGTACCGAAACATTCTGTATTTTTCAATCAATTAAAGCGATCGCTCCGTGATATCTTTGGCAGCCAATAGATCACAAAATTATTATTAGCCTTGTTTATCATATTTCTTATTTTTTATTTAATTTTATCTGTTCAGTTTTATAGTATTTCATTATTACATAAGTAACCCTATTGTCAAAATGTAGCCATGCTGTGCTCAAATTTAAATAGTTATAGTCCGGGTGTTGTTAAGTTTATATTATATAGCATTCTTTAGGACAGTAACTTGTTTTTGTGCCAAATAGATAAATGAATACATTCTTGTTAACCATTTAAAATTAGCTAATTATGTGGACAGTCAGAAACTTTACTTAGCGATACTTAGTGATAGATCTGCGAAAAGCAAACAAAATAATAATGTGTCTTTTCTGCTGAAGAAATGGATTTACAGGGAACTCAAACTAAATCTTACCGACGAAACGGCCGTCAGCAACTTGGAGAGTTCGTGAGAGAGACCTCCCAATCACTATCAATAATACCAAACACACAACACCACTTTTCCACATTGCACACGACACGTGTTTCTCCTCAACACGAGCTATCATCATATATTGCTTCCTGCACATTCATTATTCTCCTCATGCAAGCCCGCCGGTTGAGGGTACTCTTGACCTGGCCTTTCTTAAAAAGTTCAGCAATCTGGTCAAGGTACGTTTTTCGTGGTCTTCCGCTTCCGGCCCTTCCATCCACAGATAAATCAGAAAAATAAAAATAAATGCTCTCTGGTGAGAGAGCATTCATTATTTTTGACAGGACCCTTTCTTTTCGATCTTTTCTTTGATGGCAATTAGTTATAACTATTATGGCAGTGTCAAGTAAAACATAGTAATATCCTATCTCTTGAAATGTAACAAGTCAACCTATCACGTCTTGATAAAATGGTGGCTATCCTACCAAAACCGTCTAAGGACTTTTTCAATCAACTTAAAAAGTCACGATACACGCATTTATTTCGTATCACTTTACTAATACATTTTAATCGAACTGTATTGTATAATACGCCACCGCAATTTAACAATATAACTTATAATAATATAAGATTATGGTAATTAAATAAAAACTCAACGTCACTGATGTCTGTTGGCGCAAAATGACCCTTTCTAATCTTGTAAATAAACTAAAACTATACAAACTATTTGGCTACATCAGCTCTTCATGATTCCTTCGTGACCTGATTGTGGTAAAAAAAAAAATTATTTAATTAAATTAATTAATTATTAATTATAAATAATATATTAATTAAAAATTATTTAATTAAATTATTAATCGTACGTTAGCATTACGATATTAGTGTAATTATACATCATTAATTTAAAAGATTCCATGAAGTTATAAAACCTGCATCATCGTTAGCATTGTATTGTATATATTACATCACAGCAACAAACAACAGTCGTTGGTTAATTGGACAACAACATGTAACAATTGTCCGAGAACATCAACAATACAATTTACTAGCAATTACATACTTGACAACGGATATATACGAGGTGATCTAGCGTTTGTTCCTGTGAGCGCGGCGTTGTTACGACTCGATACAGTACAGTCACCTGATTATTAGAGTCAGGCCTTCTTACTTTTTGTATTGTGCCTTGAATTGAAAATAAAAAATAAACATACACTCAGACCCAAGCACACATTGATGAAAATAACACACTTATACACCTACACACACTAACACATAACACACAAAAGCGCGCGCACCAATCGTTATCTGTAATTTAATTTTTATATATATATATTTCTTTTGAGGATGCGTGGCTAGGGGCGAGCCTAGTCGTAAGCGTGCCGATCGTCCCGGGGTCGGGCTCCCCCGGGGACTATGGTGCCTTACCTCAGCATGCAGGGCTCTGCTGGGGCTGACCTCCATCCTCCCTTGCGGCTCGTGGGATTCACTAAAGACGAATTTAATATACCTAATTTGTCGAAAATGACGGCGACGTGGTTCGCCACCCGTCACGTCCTGATTCTCACGAGGGCGAAAAGCGACCAATGACGAGCCGTTTCGCTGCGATGAATGGCAGCGGATGGAGCTCTGTGGTCTCTGCCAACCCCTGCGGGGGATAGGCGTGAATATATAAAAAAATAAAAAAATATATATATTTCTTTTTACTTATTAACCGAAATGGTTATTACTCTGATAACCTAAAAACGGTCGTTATAAATAAATGATTCCATATCATTGACACTAATAAAGGACAGTCAAAAGTTTTACTTAGCTAAGATCCGCGACAAGCAAAACAATAGCAGAAAATTAATAATGTTAAGACAACCGAAAAGTGTCTTCCATAGAGTCTACTATACCTGAAGATGCCTCGTGTTGGGGCGAAACACGTGTCGTTTACAAGATGGAAAAGTGATGATGTGTGTTTGGTGTTGTGTATAGTGGTTGGTGGGTGGAGAACTGATGGCCGATTCTCGGTAAGTTTTTGGTTTAAGTTCCAAATAAATCCACTTAACCCAACGGAAAAAAAACACACATTATTAATTTTCTGTTATTGTTTTGCTTGTCGCGGATCTTAGCTAAGTAAAACTTTTTACTGTCCATATAGTGATGGATTTCCGCAAAGTAACGCCTGACTCATAACGACTGATTAATAAGACACTAATAATGTAAAATACACAACACCACCTCAACAATGTATATGAAAAAGTTATTGTTTTGTCTCACGAGATTTTCTAGAAGATATACGATGATCATAGTGTGTAGGTCCACCAAATTTCTCTATCAGAGTCTCATATCCGTCACTAATGAAGGACTACCCGAGGAGAGCGAGACGACCAAATGGCTCAGTGACGGGGATGCCTCCTATTGAATCAATGGTCGCGGGTTCGATCCCCGCATCAGAATAAGCTTACAAATATTTATTCTGATAATGGTTACTCCACAAATCTGCAGTACGCAATATGGTGGGTTACATATCTGTTTTTTCATAATTGGGGAGATCCGTGCCCAGCAGTGGGATATATATGGGCTGTGAAAAAAAAACAGAAACGTCATATGATGCTTGGTAGATGTGAAATATCGAGGACGGTTCGGTCTCTACCGTACGCTCATGGTCGTGTAACGTGTAATCCTTTATAGAGTCGAGTAGAGGGGAACGTAGCCTGAATCGAGGCGACGGCGCGGTCTACGATTTTACTCTCATACCTCGCGACAAGATGTTTCACATTAAAAAACTAACGTGTCAAAACTCATCATCATCATAAACAGCCTGCGGCAGTCCACTGGACATAGGCCTCCCCCAAGAAGCGCCACTTAGCCCGATCGTCGGCTTCACGCATCCAGTTTCTGCCAGCCGCCCTGCGCAGATTGTCGCACTATCTAGACGGGAGGCATCCGACACTACGTACGCCGAGACGCGGTCTCCACTCCAGCACTCGTTTGCTCCAACAATTGTCGGATCTCCGACAAACGTGACCAGCTCATTGCCACTTCAGTTTGCTAATTCGAAAAGCTATGTCGGTGACTTTAGTCCTCTGGCGGATTGGTTCATTCCGAATCGTATCTACCAGAGAAACTCCGAGAAAAGCTCCCTCCATAGCTCTCTGAGTGACTCTGAGCTTAAACAGCTCGCTTTTAAACCTTGTATTGAAAGGTCTTCCGTCATCTTAGGTGTACCGTGGCTACTGTACATCTCTTAGTTCTTTGTTTGCTCATAATGAGCCACTTCCGTGTTCTGTAATTCAGTTATTATTAAATTTTACGCAGATTAAATATTATTCAAGCGTCTGCTACACGTGTACTGGTACACGTGATATATGGCATAAAGTAAAATCGGTACGCAGTGTAGAAAAAAAACGTTCCTTTGTGATTGTTGAGAATATATTAAAACGTGTACACGACAAGGCCAGTGTACTGCGGGTGGTTTTTTATGGGATTGGACAGCAAACGAGCAGGCCTGTCACCTGATGGAAAGCAATGAACGCCGCCCATAGATATCCTCATTTCCATAGGCAGTGCGAAAGCATTACCGATCTTTTAAAAAAGTGTCAATATGGGAGTGGGAGTGGGAGGGGGTGTGGGAGGGTGTTGGGCCTACAAACCTCAGCTGCTCACCGTACAAAGCGCGGTAGCTAAGCTACCATTCAGACGTCGGTTTTCTACGGGAGTGTGGTACTTCCCCGGGCGAGCCGGTCCATTCATGCTACAGACAATTAATATACCATTCTTGACAAAGTATTCGTCCGCAGCGTGGATCTACCACTGTCAAATGTTTGTGTATGTTATGTGATGTTTGAGAATTGTTTAACTGGTGAAGCGCGAACCGAAAGCACCGCTCTGTGGTTCCGTATGTACACAGCACTTTACATAAACCGTTATCTGAAGCAACGGCGTATTGAATGAATATGGTATTGCGAATAAATCACCGTTACAATGCGAAGTAATGCATCCGTGACGAACAGTTTAGTGCAAGCAAGACCACTCTTTTTTTAAATACTTTATTGTACACATAAAACACGACATACAAGAATTAAAAGGAAAGAAGATGTACAAAGGCGAGCTTAACTCAAAATTTAGTTTTCTTCCAGCAAAACCAGGAGTGAAAGTCAGATAAGATAAGCTGTGAGGATAGAAATAAGTGTACAACAACAAAATATAATAATAATATACATAACAATACATACATACCATATAAAACCATACATATATAAACATATATTATATATATATATATATATATATATATATATATATATATATATATATATATATATATATATATATATATATATATATATATATATATATATATATATAAATATATATATATAGTATAAAACAAAGTTGTTATTTCAAGTTCCGTAATTATGTTCCTATCGCTTTGTAATTCTGGTATTTTACTCCTAACCGGTTTCGCTGACAGCGACACAGCGACAGCTTCTTAGATATTCCAACAGGATCGAAGAGTCAAAGTGTGTGTACAAACACTACCAGCACACTGTTACCTACCCTATGATCGGCAAATAACTCTAAATGTTTTTGATAAAATATTTCTATTCATAATATGAACCTAAATTAGTAATATAATATAATATAATATACAAAAAAAGTCGATTCCTGCTTAGGTCTTAAAAGAAAATTTTTGTTTTGTTTACTTTTTATTACATTTTTTTAGAGAACAATTAATATAAATATTTATAGAGAAAGTATTTGCCCATACAAAACTAAAAATTAATTAAGTAATGAATTAATATTTGAAAAAAATTTAACCTCAACCGCTACAATCCACTACAAATTTAAAACAATGTATTCGAACTTGAGTGGATGAATAAAAAGTACTTTATTAGCCTGTGTGTGTGTGAACTAATAGTAAAAGTTGAATATTGAATATATATATATATATATATATATATATATATATATATTCAATATTCAATTTTTACTATATATATATATATATATATATATATAAATATATATATATATATAATATATATATATATATATATATATATATATATATATATATATATATATATATATCTTGCTCTGTGCTCCGAAATCCACTCAATTTCAATCCGCCTCATTTGCAAATTGTGGCGTGTTCCATCTACAATTGCCTTCGCTTCCTGCATTTTGGATTAGCAAGTTAATAACTTCGCGACGCCATTCCGGAAAAAGTGTGATCTAATAGAATCAATTAGAAAAAGCGAATATAGAATAAGAATATACTTTTCATAGAGCCTCTTCGACTAGTGAAGGTTGGCAGGCATTCAGCACAATTTTTTTTATGGAATAGGGAGGCAAATAAACAAACGTGTCGCCTGATGGCAAGCAATCAACGCTCGTCATCACTGACATCCGCACACCACAGGCGGTGCAAATCGTTGGCCTTTGAGATCAGTCTTATTTTTTTTAAGGTTCCAATATGGTATCGATTCGTAAGTACTGGTGGAGGAGTTCTAAAACTTCACACGTATCCAAGATATTATATGTTTATTAATTAATTCCCACATTGGTCAAATATACTATATTGTACATAGTATATTTGACCAATGTGGGAAAAAACTATGTATGTTATTGATGGATCTCGTTAGCTTCATTATTATATTAACAAAGACGATAATATCGATACAATCCATTCTATAACAATCGATTAATCGTTATACGATAGAAACATACAACGTGGCTGATATTGAAATGGCGAAGAAATTTATAAAACATACATCGTCTGTTTCTTTTTATGTGAAATTTTTTATAGCCGTATTACACGACTCTGGGTAGGGAAAAATCTATGGGTTTGCGTCAGCAACATGCTAATGCTTAAGGTATATCTATAGCTATGAATATAGTTATATATATATATATATATATATATATATATATATATATATATATATATATATATATATATATATATATATATATATATATATATATGATGCGCGCACATCACGCCAACACATTGTATATACAAGATTGATTATATGTGTGTTCGTTGGATGCTTCATGGATGGATAGTTTTGTGAGTTGCGTCAGCAACATGCTGTAGTAATAGTAGCATATATTATTACAATTAGTTTGAAATTTTAAAATACAGTTTTAAGTTTTCACTTTTGTCGGCAGTCTTCGTGACTGCCGGCGATTTTTTTTGTATGTCCACAGAGCAAGGTGCAGGGACAAGTGTAGTACGTCTTGATAACATGGTGGCTATTAAAAAGTCACGATACACGCATTTATTTCATATCACTACACTTATACACCTTTAATGCACCATTGAACGATATAACTGATAATAACATTGAAATTGTTGAAAGATGATTGTGAAAATGAAAGAAGAAAAACACAGAATATCACTGATGTAAGTTGACGGGAAAACAATGGGGCCGTGTAAAAATATTGCTTTGAAAACCGGCGTCTGAGTGGTAGCCTAGCTACCCACAATGATTTCTCCTTAAAGGTCGGCAACTCTTCTGCACTGCCTATAGAACTGCGGATTTCTATGGGCGGCGTTGATTGCTTTCCATCAAGTGACAAGCCTGCTCGTTTGCCTTCCTATACTATTAAAAAAAGAAGAGAAGTGTGGGTTTTATATTTTAAAGAAATAAAGTTGAGTGGATGAATAAAATGTATTTTATTAGCCATTTAAAATTTGAACAAGATATTTAGACATATATACACATATATAGGGAAACTAATGGTGGAACTGAATAATATATATATATATATATATATATATATATATATATATATATATATATATATATATATATATATATATATATATACAGTACAGGCGTGCACAAGTACGTATGGAAACCATGTTTGAACAATAAGTTGTCCACTGTACACAACAATACAAGTGTTTGATATTGCTTGTGACATATTTAGGTCAGACAAACATACTTCGTTTAATCAATTTGTACCCATGATATATCGGTACAAAGAGATGTAATTAATAATATGGTTAATTGGATTTCGGGATTTTTCGTAAAAATTTTACAAACTTTTTTTGGCAAGCAAGCATGATACCTGATGGAAAGCAATCAACGCCGCTCATAGACATTCACAGTGCCATAGAAAGTGCAGGGGGAGTGTAGGGGGAGAGGGGTGCCATTCTTGACAAAGACTTCGTATGCAGCCGGTCCTGCGGGATTCGATTCCAAAACCATTGGTTCAGAAATCAGGTGATGGCATCACTAAGCCAGTAAGAATTGGTTCGTGTCTATTACATACGTTTTTTCCTTGTATTAAATGTTTTAATAATATTAACATTCGGGCGACGCACGAAAAGCCTTAAGGTGAGCAGCGTGGACCTTGGTATCTGTCACCTTGGTCTTCCATCGTTGGGTTTGCGTTCCAACGAACCGCTGTGACCTGTACGCTTCGCTGATCTCATCGGAGTCGACATTATTGTGATAGAATTCGCCTCTCTGGACTTCGATTATCTAGCATCGCGTTTATCTTTATAGAATTTATATTTTGCACATTTAATAGAAGGCTACTTGACGCAGCCATTAACCCAGATAAACTCGAGGTCAAGAATTCTGAAAGTTATAAACGTTTGTTCTTGGAATAATTAAAAACGTGTCTTTAGAATAAACAAGTAAATAAAAAAAAAAAATCCTGCTTTTATATGCTACTAAATATCTTATATAAAAGAATATTTTTTCTCTCATATAAAACTAAACTTAATTAAATTTAATTAATGAATTAATAATTAAAAAAGCTGTGTTTACATCAAGTGTCATCCACTACAAGTTTAAAAAAACGTATTTGAACTTGAGTGGATGAATAAAAAAGTATTTTATGAACGATTGAAAAATTCAAAAAGATATATATATATATATATATATATATATATATATATATATATATATATATATATATATATATATATATATATATATATATATATATATATATATATATATATATATATATATATATATATATATATATATATGTGTATATTATTCAGTTCCACCATTAGTTTCCCTATATATGTGTATATATATCTAAATGTCTTGTTCAAATTTTAAATGGCTAATAAAATACATTTTATTCATCCACTCAACTTTATTTCTTTAAAATATAAAACCCACACTTCTCTTCTTTTTTTAATAGTATAGGAAGGCAAACGAGCAGGCTTGTCACTTGATGGAAAGCAATCAACGCCGCCCATAGAAATCCGCAGTTCTATAGGCAGTGCAGAAGAGTTGCCGACCTTTAAGGAGAAATCATTGTGGGTAGCTAGGCTACCACTCAGACGCCGGTTTTCAAAGCAATATTTTTACACGGCCCCATTGTTTTCCCGTCAACTTACATCAGTGATATTCTGTGTTTTTCTTCTTTCATTTTCACAATCATCTTTCAACAATTTCAATGTTATTATCAGTTATATCGTTCAATGGTGCATTAAAGGTGTATAAGTGTAGAGATATGAAATAAATGCGTATATCGTGACTTTTTAATAGCCACCATGTTATCAAGACGTACTACACTTGTCCCTGCACCTTGCTCTGTCGACTGTATTTTAAAATTTCAAACTAATTGTAATAATATATGCTACTGTTACTACAGCATGTTGCTGACGCAACTCACAAAACTATCCATCCATGATATATCCATCTGGTATATTGAGTGGATGAATAAAAAAGTATTTTATGAACGATTGAAAAATTCAAAAAGATATGTATATATATATATATATATATATATATATATATATATATATATATATATATATATATATATATATATATATATATATATATATAGTATATATATAAATATATAATGTCTTTAGAATATAAAATAATGTTTGTCCAGGATAGAAGCTATGACAAGGTAACTTGTGAAAGCCCCAATATCCTTCAGAAAACAAGCCTAAACATACTTAAAATTCTGTTTTTTATCCACTCTTCCTCTCACATTCATCGTAGCGAATCGGCTCTCCGTTTGTCGCTTCTCACCCTCGTCCGAATCAAGACGTGGCGGATGGCGAACCACGTTGCTGTCATTTTTACCGACTTAGGTATATTAGGATTCGTCATAGTGAATCCCACGAGCCGCAAGGGACGATGGAAGTCAGCCCCAGCAGCGCCCCGCATGCTGAGATAAGGTACTATAGTACCCAGGGGAGCCCGGGGACGGTCGGTACGCTTGCGAACACGTGCGCTCCTAACCACGCATCCTTAGGTACGGCAGACCGTGGATTGGCGGAGAGGAAGGGAAAAGGATAGAGAAGAAAAGAGAAGGCAGGGGAAAGAAAAGATGGATTTAGACAGGAAGATAGGGATATGATACTATAACGACGGAAGACGAGGAGTGATACGGTAGCAGCTCGGGAGGCCGGGGTCGCGTACCTGTGTACCAATACCATAAATACTGGACAATGGGCTAGGCAAATATACTCCCTGACCATTATAGTTTAGATTTAATTTAAGAGTGCATACCATAGCAGTGACGTTAACTAGGTGCGTGATTTCAGATGTGTCGTGCCGGAGTGCGAAGCTCTGAACACGACGGAGTACAGTCCCGCGTGGCTGGAGGGCGCGCTGGTGGCGGGAGGGCGCGAGAGGCGGTGCTCGAGCCGCGCACCGCTGGACGACCAACTGCCGTGCCATGAGGGCGCCTTCTCCGAGGAGCTGCGTCCCTGCGAGCATTGGCTCTACGCCTCTAAAGACACCATAGTGTCCGAGGTAGCTACTTACTATTTTTACGGCTGCGAATAGGACCTGGATATACATACATACATACATATCGTCCTGCCTGTATTCCGTAGGGGTAGGCAAAGGCCATAGATCCCCATTTGCTACGATCTCGGCACACTTTATTTGCTTTATCCACACTCATCACTCTCTTCATATAAGCTTAGAGCTTAAGTTAGGGGTACTTTTGACCTGGTCTTTCTTAAGAAATTCGGTAATTTGTTCAAGGTATGTTCTCCTTGGTTATCCCCCATCGATCCTTCCATTCACAATCGCAACATAAATTTCATTAAATAAGTTGTATAAGAATCGATTTAGGAGATGCATTGGCAGATGAAAAGATCGTCGTAAGTTTTGAATCAAACAAACAAATCGATACTTCCAAAGAATACTAGGCCTAGTAGAAAATCGTAGGTTTACAGGCTGAGCTTCTTAACTTCTTAAGCGGCAGTCCATTGCTGGATTTAGGCCATCCCCAAGAAGCGCCACCTAGCCCGATCATCGGCTTCACGCATCCAGTTTCTGCTAATCACCTTCAGCAGATCGTCGCACCATCTAGCCGGGGGGCGTCCCACACTACGTTTGCTGAGACGCGGTCTCCGCTCCAGCAGTCGTCTGCTCCGACGATTATTTGATCTCCGACAAACGTGATCAGCCCATTGCCACTTTAGTTTGCTAATTCGAAAGACTGTCGGTGACTTTAGTTCTCTGTTTGAATTTGTTCATTCCGAATCATATCTACCAGAGAAACCGCGAGCATAGCTCTCTCCACAGCTCTCTGTGCGACTCTGAGCTTGTGAAGCAGACGGACTGTCAGCGTCTACGTTTCGGCGCAGAGAGAGTATAGGTAGAACACACTGGTCGAAGACTATTATTTCCTAAACGCTGCCCAGTCTGGCTGAATTCTTCTATCGGCTTCTTTCTCGAAGTTCTCTATATAATTAAAGCTATTTTTATATAATTTACTGGTTGAGTAAGTTTTAGATAAAACTGCATAATTTTATTATATATTTATTATTCGTTTTCAAGTTAAACTCATTTAGCGGGATATTCAACAGAATAATTATATTTGGCTGCCTATATGTCGCACGATTATCAAAAATACTTTTACTTAGCGTTATGTAAATATTAAATCTTTTTAGTTTCTTAATATTTTTTTAACAAATTTTTGAGAACATACTATTAAGACATTAATGAGTAGTTTTTCCCTAAAAACAGAAAATACCTAAATTAATATGGCGTAGTACTTGCAGTTGTCGAAATATACAGGTTAAATAAAATTATATTATAGTTATAAACATGTAGACGACCGATTGGCTCAGTGGCGGGGCCCTCCGCCCGCGGAGTCAATGGTCGCGGGTTCGATTCCCGCATTGGAATAAATATTTATATGTATTTTTTTAAATGTTTATTCCGAGTCTGGTAACCCCCCAATCCACATTTTCCTTTCCTGCCCCTTCCTTTCTTCTCTATCCTTTCCCTTCCTCTCCGCCAATCCACGGTCTGCCGTGCCAATGGATGCGTGGTTAGGGGCGAGCCTAGTCGTAAACGTGCCGATCGTCCCGGGGTCGGGCTCCCCCGGGGACTATGGTGCCTTACCTCAGCATGCAGGGCTCTGCTGGGGCTGACCTCCATCCTCCCTTGCGGCTCGTGGGATTCACTAAAGACGAATTTAATATACCTAATTTGTCGAAAATGACGGCGACGTGGTTCGCCACCCGTCACGTCCTGATTCTCACGAGGGCGAAAAGCGACCAATGACGAGCCGATTCGCTGCGATGAATGGCAGCGGATGGAGCTCTGTGGTCTCTGCCAACCCCTGCGGGGGATAGGCGTGAATATATAAAAAAAAAAATAAAAAAAAATATATTATGGAACACGTAGGTAAGCGATGAATGAGGGCTTGTGCAATTATGTAATTGTTGTTCATTATGAGTAATTGTGACGTTTCCAGTTCAACCTGGCGTGCCAGGAGTGGAAGCGCACGTTGGTGGGAACGGTGCACAACATTGGGATGCTGGTGTCCCTGCCCATCCTTGGCTACATCTCCGACCGGTGCGTGCAGCTTTTCACTAAACACAATGTTCCACATATTTTTGCGGACCAGCGAAATTTCTCGCGAACCACCACTTTGGCGACCGCTTCTAATTGATTATGCTGCTAACGTATTGATTGCGGAAATAAGAAAGAAAGAAAAACTTCATTCATCAATCCACAAAACAGTACAGAAACAGAAGACAGAATATACATATAAAATAATATACATATACATATTTTTAAAAAAATCGGAGGACTGCCGACAGAAGTGAAAACTTAAAACTGTATTTTGAAATTTCAAACTAATTGTTATATTAAATGCTGCTATTAGTACAGCATGTTGCTGACGCGACTCACAAAATTCTATCCATCCATGAAGCGTCTAACGCACACACATACAATCGGGTATATACAATGTGTTGGCGTGATGCGAGTACGTAGGCAGTTGCGCGCGCATTAACTGTGTTTAAAGTATGTCTATAGCTACACTCATAGCTATAGATATACCTTAAGCGTTAGCATGTTGCTGATGCGAATCCATAGATTTTTTTCATTGACCAGAGTCGTGTAACGCGGCTATAGAAGTTTTCATTTCAATAAATATGGATATACAAATCGTAATAACAGTTTATTGTGTTACCTATACTGCAGTATGGATTATGAAGAGGTTCATACTCAGCAAAAAGTCGTGGCAAGCCACAACGCTGGATTTCAGTGTGGCCTTTTTTATAATAAGAAGATTTAATGAGTATCCCGTTGTTTCCAGCTGGGGCCGCAAGATGGCTCTCATTCTGAGCTGCACGCTGGTGGGAGCCATCGGCACGCTGAAGGCGTTTTCCATCTCGTATGAGATGTACGTGGTGGTGGAGTTCCTGGAGACGGTCGCCGGTGCCAGCGCCTTCCCTGCGGCATATATTCTGAGTAAGTATCAACATGGAAGCTGCGGAAGGCCATAATTAGAGTGAATACCAGTGTGTGTAAATACGTAATAAAAAGTAATTTGCGTTCCATGACTGGCCTGCCAAACGTGGTGATTACGACCTTATAACTTATTACTTGATTCTTTCATGGGGTAGGAAGGCAAACGAGCGTATCACTCGACAGAATAAGTAATATTAAAAATATTACCTTTATTTTTAAAAAAAATACATGTAGCCTAATTTCCCACAACATAGGGAATCCTATGTTGTGGGAAATTAGGCTCTTCCCTTGGGTAATAATACATTGTAAGAACAAATATATCAAAACGAAAGTAAAATAAAAAAAAATTAAAAACCACTAATAATAATCAAAGTTATCCATAGACATGCGCAGTGCCATAGACATTGCAGAGGCGTTGTCGCGCTTTGAGACATTTCTAGGTTTGTTTCTTGAAGGTTCCAATGTCGTATTGGTTAGGGAATACCGCTGGAGGTAACTGGTTCTACAGCGTAGTGACGCGTGGAAAGATCTTCATTCATCCAGATGATGGGGATGAACCTTTTTTTGTGCCGCAGTGGAATTCAATGGCCGAAATTATTCCGAACTATTCCTCACAGCGCTCCCCATGGTATAATCGATGAAAGATGCTGAGAGATAAGATATCCCATCGCACTGATAAAAAATCATATTATTTGTGGACTACAAGATATTTATTTGTGGAAACATGGGTATATATGTAAATCATACAAAACATGCAGGTTGTTAAAGTACATATTATAGATCCATCATGTTTGGCCTTTGTGGCCTACAAATATACAAGTTTCTTAATAATCTAAGTCTTAGATGTCCTGTAATATTATTGATTCAGATTGAAATTGTATTATATGTTTAGTATCTTCTATTAAATGTTTCTCATTTGTTTTTCCAGCGATTGAACTCCTCGGGCAAGACAAGCGCGTGCTGACGACAGCGTTCCTGGGCATCATGCTGGTGCTGGGAGGTCTGAGTTTCGCCATGCTCGCCAAGGCGTTCCATTACTGGCGGACCTTCATACTCGTCGTGTATCCGCCTTCTTTGCTGTTCCTCTTGTACGCATACTTTTTGCCTGAGAGCATCCGTTGGCTGCTGTCGAAAGGGCGGAAGGAAGAGGCCGTGGCGATTATAACTAAGGCGACTAAGATGAATAATGTAACTCTATGTGATGAAACGATGAAGCAGCTGTCGGCGGAGGTTAAGATCAAAACAGTTGAAGAAAAGAAAGAAGCAGAGGACGAAGGGGGACTGTGGATGCAGGTTTTGCGTTCGCCGATCATAATGACGCGCCTCGCCATCTGCTCGTGGTGGTGGATCACCTGCACCTTCGTGTTCTACGGCCTGGCCATCAACTCCGTGTCGCTGGCCGGTGACAAGTACACCAATTACATGCTGGTGGTGAGCGTGGAGGTTATCGCGGTGGTGACGAACGCGCTCGTGCTGGACCGAATCGGCAGGAAGCGGACGCTGCTCGCCGCTTACACCGTGTGCGGGATCTCTTGCGTGGCTATCACGTTTGTTCCCAAATGTAAGTTCAATATCAACATCAGCCCGCGGCAGTCCACCTAGCCCGTCACCTAGCCCGATCTTCGGCTGCAGGCATCCAGTCTCTGCCCGTCGCCTTGCGCAATTGAGGGCCGTGTTTTGATGCGCTTCATGAGTGGTGTGCCCGTAGTCGCCACGCTGGGCAAGTGGGTTGGCGACCGCGGAGCCAGACATTTCGCACCGACAGCGCCGCTCAGTAGTCAGCTCAGCAGGATGCACCGCGTGCAGGTGGGGTTGACAGTTGGGGCGACATGGTGTAATTTTCGCCGCCTTGCATCCGAATATTAAATGTAAGTTATTAGGAAATATTTATTGCATTATTAGATCTTTTTCTAATTAAAATCGATATAGAATAGAAATATTTATAAGTTAATGCTAAAATACCTATTATAAATAATATTATATTGTACAAACAAAAAGAAAATAATTTTAATCTAACGAGTGTCATAAAATGGTTCTTGCTCAGCATATGCCGGGCGTTCTATTGGAGCACCCGGCGCTGGTTTTCAGCGAGAACCAACGTGGTCAGATCGCGGGACACAGTGACGACATTCATATGAAAAAACACGTAACATAACGTTGTGTTGTAATGTCCTGTTTTGTATTTAATTCAATAAAATATCATTATGGTAGGATAAACTTTCTTTTTATGGGATAGTAAGGCAAACGAGCAGACGTGTCACCTGATAGAAAGCAAGTAACGCCGCCCATAGACATGCGCAGCGCCATAGATAGTACAGAAGCGTTGCCTACCTTTAAGGAAAGTGTCATTGTGGGAGAGGGAGGGGGGGGGGGTTGGAAATTTACCGCTCTCCGGATGAAGCGCGGTTGCTAAGCTACCACTCAGACGCCGGTTTTCTGCGGGAGTGTGGTACTTCCCCGGGCGAGCCGGCCCATTCATGCTGCAGACAAGTAATATGCCATTCTGGACAAAGTATTCGTTTGCAGCGTGGCTCTACCACTACGAAATTTTTTAATTCAATTCAAAAGAAGGTGCCGTGACAAAAGTCGAGAAAGGTATGCTTAGATGGTTTGGGCACATAGAGAGGACAAATAAAAGACAACTGATAGATTTACTTTGTGGATGTGGATAGAAGGATGAACGGTAGGGGAAGACCAAGGCTAACATATCATAACCAAATTGCTGAACTTCTTAAGAAAGGCCAGATAAAAGTACCCTTAACCGGCGAGCTTGCATAAAGAGAATGACGAGTGTGAATGAAGTAAATGTGTCGAGATCTTAGCAGATGGAGATCTACGGAAACAGGTGTGATGATATGTATGTATGCACAAAGTGACATTGCAGAACAAAAGTGTAACAAGTTTTGGATGGTGTCGTTATATATATGGACATCATCTTCACTTAAGAGCGACGCTTGCATCCCAATGAACTCTAATGTGTGAACGTGAATAGAATAGAATTGTGTTTACAGCGCTGCCCTGGCTGGCCACGCTGCTCTACCTGGTGGGCAAGATCGCCATCACGCAGGCCTTCAGCGGCGTCTACATGTACACCTCGGAGCTGTTCCCCACGCACGCGCGCCATTCGCTGCTCGGCTTCTGCTCCATGGTGGGGCGCGTCGGCTCCATCGTAGCCCCGCAGATGCCTTTACTGGTATGCACTTCTATAAATATCTATTTCTTCTATAAATATCTATCTGTCCACCTTCTATAAATTCCTGCCCCGAAAAGAAATTCATCATTTGGATCATAGATTTGGAAAACTTTACATGTAGTACAAAAAAAGAATTGTATCGCACCCTTTTACAAAATAGTTAAATATACTAGCTTTAACAGCTGAATAAAATGTTCTTTTTAAAGATAATGGAGGTATTTCATAACGCTCCCCATTTGCCTTTGGATTCGTTACCTTCATGAAAATGGAGTGCCCACCAGGGAGCGGTAGCGCTCTCGTTGGCAACCTACGATCTGGATGAATGGCGGTCCAGTACTGTGCGTTTTTTTCCGAAACTCCATTCCGCGCACCATCACTCTTCTCATCATGGAACTATCTACCATCAAAAAACAAACGTTTTATAGACAGACCATTGGCAGGTCCTGCCGCTGAGTCAATCGGTCCTCAGTTTAAAAAGAATTACAAAGGAAATATATACAATTAAATAACTGCAATTACAGGCGATCTACGTGGACTGGCTGCCGTCTGTTCTCTTCGGTGCGACCGCACTGATCGCCGGCGGTCTCATGCTGACCACGCCGGAGACGCTCAACACGCGTCTACCCGACACCATAAAGGAGGCGGAGCGGATAGCGGCCGCGCCCCGCGCCCCGGTCGTCCTGGCTGCCAAACCGCGCGAGCCCATGGCCACCTCGCGGTGCTGATGTCCGGGACATCTGGCCGGCTGGGACAAATGGCCGACGCGACCACACAACTAGTGCAATAGACTGATAACTAATGAGACCATGTGTGACCATCGTGTTCGTGTCAGAGCAACACGCTTACGTCATGTTGTGCAATAAATAAATAAATAAAACAAAACACACGACAGTACACACGACTACTTAAAGCGACAACACACACAAACATATATATATATATATATATATATATATATATATATATATATATATATATATATATATTTTGTTTACTATATTCCTAATATTTTTATGATATTTACTCACCTTTTAAACCTTACCTGGACTTCCGAAAATAGTTCAAAACCAAAATGTGGCAAATCGGTCCAGTCGTTCTTTAGGCTAACGAACAGCAATTGATTTATATTGGAAGGGCGGCAGGGGAAGACCAAGGAAAACATACCTTGATCAAATTGCCGAAGATTCTAAGGAAGGCCAGGTGAAGAGTATCCTTAACCGACGAGTTTGCATGAAGAGGGTGATGAGTGTGTAGGAAGCAAGGAAAGTATGCCGAGATCGTAGCAGATGGAGATCTGTGGTCTCTGCCTACCTCTACAGGAAACAGGTGACTATATGCATGCATGCTCCTGTTGATGGTCCATAAATAAATAATACGTTTGAAATTGTTATCGCTTTATATAACGAATGTACCACAAACACCATCGAAATCTCACACTCTCTCAAAACGTCCGGTCGTTATCGTGAAGTATGCTTCTGGCGCGCCCGCAACACCTTATTGACCCGCTGGATGCCGTGACGCACACGGTGCCACTGATGTGACCATAAGTCGCGCTTTGGGGCGGGACTGTCCCGTTGTTCCGCTTTTACAGATAGACTTAGTTTATATACAGTGAATTCTACGACCTCGACATACGTTTCTTGCTTCCGCCATACTCATCATTTTATGTTCTTCCGCTCAAAGCCGGCGTTTTAAGGAAAAGACCGTCCATTTCTCAAGAAAAAACTTCGGAACAATCGGTCACCGGACGAAGCGCGGTAGCTAAGCGTCGGACGTCGGTTTTCAGCGCGAGTGTGGTACTTCCCCGAGCGATGCTACATCTCCGATTCCCATTCATGCTACACACAAATTATATGCTATTCCTGACAAAGTATTCGTCTGCAGCGCGGCTCTACCACTTCAGAAAATATATGTACGTGATAATTGTAATGAATTCTACAGTATTCAGTAAGATAATATTGGCGACTATGATGATGGAATACTGGATGGATGGCGGGACTGCCGTCTAAGGAGACAATGGTTGCGGGTTCGATCCCCGCATCGGGGTTATATATGTATGGCCTATAGATATTTATTCCAATAATTACCCGGTATTCTGCATTGGCCGGGCGTGGTGGGTTGATGCCCATTCGATATATAGACTGTAAAGGAAACATGTATTTCATATATATACAAATATATATAGAGATAATAAATTAGTTATCATTTTCATTAATTTATATTTATATTCTGTATTTACATTTACATTGTATGTTGGTCGGGGTGCCGATAGATGTAAAAATTGTTGAAAACAGATTAATGTTAATAATTAAATAAAATGATGACATTTTAATTTTTAATATTACAATAAGTTTTGAATTTTCAAAATACAGTTTTAAGTTTTCACTTCTGTCGGCAGTCCGCATGGCTGCCAATGATTCTTTTAACACTAAGACTTTACAGATAAACAGTTATTTTCATTGAAATAATTATATTTATTACATATAATAACGTAAGCGTGCCGTGCCGGGACGATCCCGGGGTCGGGCTCCCCCGGGGACTATGGTGCCTTACCTCAGCATGCGGGGTTCTGCTGGGGCTGACCTCCATCCTCCCTTGCGGCTCGTAGGATTCACTAAAGACGAATTTAATATACCTAATTTGTCGAAAATGACGGCGACGTGGTTCGCCACCCGTCACGTCCTGATTCTCACGAGGGCGAAAAGCGACCAATGACGAGCCGTTTCGCTGCGATGAATGGCAGCCGATGGAGCTCTGTGGTCTCTGCCAACCCCTGTGGGGGATAGGCGTGAATATATATATATATATATATATATATATATATATATATATATATATATATATATATATATATATATATATATATATATATATATATATATATATATATATATATATATATATATAATAATAACAAAATTTCATGTCTGGAGATAACTCACTACTTGTACTTGCCGAATACAATCCAACATATACATACAAAAATAGAGTGGATAGATTTTAGAATCGCTTTGCATTAAGATGTGTTTATACTTCTATCGAAGTCATTGTTATATTCCATCAATGTATATGGAGTAATAAATCAATTACTAGAATAGAGACAATGTAAAGAATACAGGGTACATTCCAACCCAGGGTTAGCATTAGGGACCAATCATTACACCATACCGCGCCATGGGGACCATTTGTGTAACTACACGTTTGTATTTTAATTTTATTGTATGTATATGTGTATGACTATGAGTAGTAGTATATATATATATATATATATATATATATATATATATATATATATATATATATATATATATATATATATATATATATATATATATATATATATATATATATATATATATATATATATGTATGTGTGTGTCTGTATGAATGTCGTCACTGTGGTCCGCGATCTGACCACGTGGTTCTCGCTGAAAACCAGCGCCGGGTGCTCCAATAGAACGCCCGGCATATGCTGAGCTGAACCATTTTGTGACACTTGTTAGATTAAATTTCCTTTTTGTTCAGTTTATTTGTATTTTAATATAACGTTATTAAAATTTTAATTTTAGCTATTGTTAAAAAAAAGGTGTCATGAATAAAGTTTTATCTCTTTGTATTCTTTTCATTCCAAGACGCGCTGGTATATTTAATGCTCTTTATTATAAGTATTTCACTCTCCAACTACCATTGTATCCTCTAGTTTTTGCTAGATAATTGTAGACAAATTTGTTCTATCTGTTTTTGTTGTGTAAATAAATATATTTATTGATAAGCTTTGGTTTTTATGTGTGTGTGACCTTTATGAGACCATGGAGCTTCTTCGTGATTTCTTTCCTAACAAATTAATTGACCGTTTCGGAGATATCTGGACACAAAGGTTGCCGGATCTCACCCTTATAGAAATTTTTTGTTGGGATATTTTTGGGTAAAGTATATGAAATACAATACCACAAAATAAAATACCATAAAGCCTGAAGACAAAAGCCTTCAAACCAGTGCATCCTGACTGTACTCTCTTACGATGCCGAAACGTGGACGTGACGTGCTGGTCCGTCTCAAAGTCGCTCAGAGGGCTATGCTCGGAGTTTCTCTAGTAGATAGAATACGAAATGAAATTTCAAAATACAGTTTTAAATTTTCACTTCTGTCGACAGTCCACATGACTGCCACCGATTCTTTTTAAATTTTTATTTATAAACCTAGTTCTTCCACCGGATATCCTGTACGACTATTCATTTTAATGAATAATTTGTGACCCTAATTGCGAATATCGTGATTTAGCGATGCGACGAGCGTCAAATGTTTCCAAAAACAGCTCCCGCTGAACGATTCCGAAGTGGCGAATATCGACATCGTGGCGAAGCGAGGCCGGGCTATTTCGGCGGCCAATAAACAAATGGGGTTATACCAGCGACCCACATCCGAGCCGCAACGTGTATATACCCAGCGCGGAATTCCGCATCCTACACAATAATAACACCTAGTTTGTTTATAGTAGACATTATATAGGTTTTACTTTGTAGCTACTGAAATAAATGTATACAAAGATAATTGATAAGCACTTCTTTTTACCACGCATCGCTACTGCTGGGATCCAGCTGCCTCCAGCGATTTTACCGAAAATTTGTTAAAAATCGACAACGCTTCCATTCAGATTTTGTAAACAATAGCATATTATTTGTTTGTAGCATAAATGGGCCGGCTCGCCCGGGGAAGTACCACACTCCCGTAGAAAACCGGCGTCTGAGTGGTAGCTTAGCTACCGCGATTCGTACGGTGAGCGGTTGAGTTCCGGAGGCCCAACCCACCAAACAATATCAATTTTCTTAAAAGCCGGCAAACGCTTCCGCACTGCCTATGGCACTGCGGATATCTGCTGTGGTGTGGTGTGATTGCTTTCTATCAAGTGACACGCTTGCTCGTTTGCCTTCCTATCTCAAAAAAATAAAGATATTCGCAAAGCCACACTGCGGATATGTATGGGCTGCATTGATTGCTTTCCATAAGGTGACAAATTTGTTTTTCTATCTCATATAAAAAAAAGTGTTGAAGGGAGACCGTGTCTTGACAAAGGTGTGGTGTGAAGCCATATAAACAGATGATGCGTAGATCTGTTCAGGGTGGCTGGTAGAATTCGGATGCGTGTTGCGGAAGATTAGCTTGAGTTAGATCTATGTATTTCATTTTAACATTATATACTATTTTTTTTAAAGTCATTTTGTCTTCTAAATAGTGCATTTACAACGGACAGTGAGGCGACATTTGGCGCGGCGACCCTGGTTTAGAT
Organism: Baronia brevicornis; assembly: GCA_031353405.1. Taxonomy (NCBI): domain Eukaryota; kingdom Metazoa; phylum Arthropoda; class Insecta; order Lepidoptera; family Papilionidae; genus Baronia; species Baronia brevicornis. The sequence goes on along the minus strand of JASFAT010004606.1, from coordinate 161,106 downwards.
TCATGGCGCCGGACGAGCGCCGCCGTCTCACTTCCACCGCGGCGTCGTAAACATTCGAACCGAATACAACACACGCGGGACCACGCGCCGTTAGAACAAGTACGGGACGAATCGACTAGAGTGGATAAATATCGATAATTTGAGCATCGATTAAAAGTGAATGTCCCACACTATTTTTGTGTTGTTGAATCGATTGTTTTAGGTATCGATGGTTTGAGCATCAACTAAACGCGAATGTCGCACGTGTGTCTTTTTGTGTTTGTTTATTTGAAAACGTAGATTCTGTTTTTAAATGCAGTGTTTTGGGTGAAAAACGTGACCGGTTTTATTAAAAGCTTATAATAAGAGAGTGATTCATGTAAATATTAAGCAAAGAGAATTTACGAAGACGTGTGAATGTGTAATTGTTAAAATTTAATGTTCAGGATGTGTCTGAAAGTGAGTTAGAGTGATCACTAAGGAGGTTGTGGAGAGCCGCACCATGTCCCGACGGGAGGTTCGGATGGAGCGGGTGGAATATCTACCACCACCGCCTAGCAAATGCGCGAAGGTATTGAAAGCGAACATTTTAAACTTATGTATATGACATCTGAAACTATAGGGATTTTTTAGAAATCCTACTAATATTATAAATACGAAAGTTTGTGAGTATGTATGTTTGTGACTCTTTCACGCAAAAACTACTGGACGGATTTGGATGAAACTTTACAGTAATATTGGTTATACATCGGAATAACATATAGGCTATAATTTGTAATGATTTTATGTAATTTTGGTCGTAATATAACTATAAATGTCAATTAAGTCGGAAAAAAATCTGGCCTCTGAGAGCTATCTTGACGTACGCTGCCTAAGCCATTGGACTTACACAAAGATGATGTACCGTAGGATTGTTTGTCTTGAATAGTTCTAAATAAAAGTCCGCGACAGCATATATCTACCTTTTATGTGGAAGCCACTATGACCAAAATTGTGAACCATAAATTAAGTAAAAAAAATATATTTATTGAAAATGAACTGTCACGAAACTTAATTTGGAAGACCAAATTCTACGCGAGCGAAGCCGCGGGTAAAGGCTAGTAGTAATAGTAGTATGTTATGCTTAAAAACTAAATAAAATTATTAATAGAGTCAGGCGTTACTTTGCGGAAATTCATTACTATGTGAACAATTTACTAAGCTAAGATCCTCGACAAGCAAACAACAATAAAAAATTAATAATGTATGTTTTCCTACCAACCACTATACACGACACCAAACACACACTACCACTTTTCCACCTTGCAAACGACACGTGTTTCGCCTCAACACGAGGCATCATCAGGTATAGTAGACTCTACGGAAGACAACCATTAAGTGTCTAGCCATTACAATTGGCGTAAACTAAATAAAAATTAAATTTAACACAGTGAAGAACAAAAAACTTAACATAAAACGTACTACAAAATGAATGGTTCTTACTCTGAGTAAGACAGACACTCTATAAGAGTACTTGGTTTTAATATACATAACTATAATATAATATATCGCGGACCACAGTGATTATACATAGATAAGAATAAATATATTTTTGCTTACATAGAATAACACTAACGACAAACAAAAAGATATAACGACAGAAAAACGATTAGATTTAACTTGGATATATGTAGACGACCAATTGGCTCAGTGGCACGGCGCTCCCGCGGAGTCAATGATCGCGGGTTTGATTCCCGCATCGGAATAAATATATGTATGGACTGCAAATATTTATACCTAAGTCTGGTAACCCCGCCAACCACATTGGACAAGCGTGGTGGGTTAGCGTCCATTACTCCAGAAGTGTGTCCATCCCAGCAGTGGGACATATATGGACTGTTATTAAAAAAAATGTAGATCTCCAGCAATTGAGAGATCCTAGTTCCCGTCTGCATTATTAGTAGCATTATTTTTTTAAAAATGTTTAAAAAAATTCTCAAGTTCGATGTATCTGTATTGCAGACAACACTATATATATATATATATATATATATATATATATATATATATATATATATATATATATATATATATATATATATATATATATATATATATATATATATATATATATATATATATATATATATATATATATATATATATATATATATATATATATATATATATAGCCTATATCATGCTATGGATAAATATATATACCATACATATGACATATATATACACACACACACACACACATACCACTAACCAAACTAAGCCTCCAATCCTACAATGATATTTTAGTATATTTTAACAGTGTACCTCATGGTCTACAGGTCTTGTACTACACGTGGAAGCTGTGTTCGCTTGTGTTCTCGCACTTCGTGATGATCAGCCTGGTGGTGGCGTACTGCATCCTCGGCGCCGTCACCTTCGAGCGGCTGGAGGCGCAGCACGAAAAGGAGGTTGTTTCTCGTTCTAAGCTCAGTTCTATATATGTTAACAATTATTATACACATCAATATAATAACAATATACATTACGCATTAACATGTTGCTGACGCGAACCCATAGATTTTTTCCCTTTCCAGAGTCGTGTAACGCGGCTATAGAAGTTTTCACTTCAAATCTCAAAATCCAAGATGTGCCATAAAAGGATTCTTACTCGACGTAAGCCAGGCGCCCTATATGAGCTGGTTTTGAGTAACAGCCAATATAGTCGGATCGCGGACCACAGTGACTAAACAGGATAGAATATATGTATTAGGTTATATTGTTATAAATAACAATAATAATTCAATATTATGACTAAAAATAAGTGAAGATATAACAAAAACATATATTATTGTGATTTTACATCCATACATACATACATATCATCACGCCTGTTTCCCGAACGGGTAGGCAGAGACCACAGATCTCCATCTGCTAGACCTCGGCACACTATTTTTGCTTCATCCACTCTCTTTATACAAGCTCTCCTGTTAAGAGTACTTTTGACCTGGCCTTTGTTAAGAACTTCAGCAATTTGGTCAAGATATGTTCTTCCCTACCGACTCTTCTACCCACGTCCGCAACGTAAATTTCTTTTGCCAGTCGTCTTTCATCCATCCTCTCTATGTGCCCAAACCTTCTAAGCTTACCTTTCTCAACTTTTGTCACGACAGCTTTAACTCTACTTCTGTGATTTTAATTGTTTCATCTGTGAGTCAGGTGAAGATGAACATCTCGCAGATACGCAGCAACACGACGCAGAGCATCTGGCACATGACGCGAACGGTGCCGCTCCTCAACCAGACCAACTGGACCACGGAAGTTGTCGACATGCTTAAGGTGATCATCATCTCTCATCGTTATTTCATTTCTTATATGACAAATTATTATTATATTATATATTCACGCCTATCCCCCGCAGGAGTTGGCAGAGACCACAGAGCTCCATCCGCTATCATTCATCGCAGCGAATCGGCTCTTCATTAGTCGTTTTTCGCCCTCGTGAGAATCATGATGTGACGGGTGGCGAACCACGTTGCCATCTATATGACAAAGATCTCCGAATAATTTCTGTTATGATGACGATTTCCTCGTAATATGCATCGCCATCGTGGAAAAGGCTAGAAAAACCTCTGTGTACACACTTCAAGTTTTCCTGCCATAGATACATATAAATATAAAAAAAAATCGGAGGCAGTCATGAGGAATGCCGACAGAAGTGAAAACTTTAAACTGTATTTTGAAATTTCAAACTAATTGTAATATTAAATGCTGCTATTAGTACAGCATGTTGCTGACGCGACTCACAAAACTTTATCCATCCATGAAGCGTCCAACGCACACACATATAATCGGTTATATACAACGTGTTGGCGTAACGCGTGTACGAAGGTATTTGCGCGTATATTATATATACATAAATATTTTAAAATAATTAGGTTAATTAAAATTCGTCATAGTGAATCCCAAGAGCCGCAAGGGAGGATGGAGGTCAGCCCCAGCAGAGTCCCGTATGCTGAGGTAAGACACCATAGTACCCGAGGGAGCCCGAGATCTCGGAACGGTCGACACGCTTGTGTGTAAGCTTAGAGTATCAGGGTAAGCTTGCGGGTCACCTGATGGTATGTGATCTTACCGCCCATAGACATCCGCAACCCCTGAGGCGGTTCAGATGCCGGCTTTTTGTGAACACATACACTCATTTCTTCAATGCCCCCTTGTCAGTCAAGTGGGAGAACCGCAGATGGTAAATCGTTCCACACTTGCACAGAACGTAGTAGACTGACTAAAGTGTACGGTGGTAGACTGCCAGCTGTCCAGATTAACTGGAAATATTTTGTCATTTATAAGGACTTCGAAAACTCCATCCTGTTGGAGATGAAGGTGCGCGGCTGGGACGGTGTGGAGAGCACCGAGCACATCCAGTGGACCTTCACTGGCGCGCTGTTCTACTCCATCATCGTGATCACCACGATCGGTTAGTGCTTTAGTTCGTTATATAGATTAAGCGTTAGCAGAAAAATATTGAAAGTTTTTTCAATTTCTACTATTAGTTCACACTCTTCCTATATCTTATGCTTTAAATGCTGTTCATCCTCTGGCATTGGCCATAGAAATTTTTCTATGGGATAGGAAGGCAAACGGGCAGGCGTGTCACCCGATGGAAAGCAATCAACGCCGCCCATAGACATCCGCAGTGCCATAGGCAGAAGCGTTGCCGGCCTTTAAGGAAATTCTCACTATGGGATAGGGAGGGAACTCCGAAACTCAACTGCTCACCGAACGAAGCGCGCTAGCTAAGCTACCACTCACACGCCAGTTTTCTGCGGGAGTGTGGTACTTCCCCGGGCGAGCCAATATACTACAGATAATATACCATTCTTGACAAAGTCAGTGCTCCAACAGAGCGCCTGGGTTACGCTGAGCAAGAACCATTTTGTGGTACATTTGATGTTTAATTTTTTTCTTCCACTCTCTTTGTGAAATTAATAATATTTATTTAAGTTGTAATTCAAGCATTAAGTTTCCGTCTAGAAGATATGAAACAAATAAATGCTTCTATTTTAATAAAAATACGCGCATTGAGATTTTTGTTGATTTAATGTCCGGTTGAAATATACGACACGCGATCGCTGACGGATGTTTCCCCGTTGGTTTATTTCGATCGCGGCCGCGCTCGTATGAACTCGATGAGAGTTACTTGTGGGTAAGCTACTCGGCTCTCCTTGTTATGTACTACATAATACCTGTGCTGGCGAATAACGCGACCGATATAAAATGTTTTTGTTCTGCTTTTAACTCGTACTCTCCATATCAATAAAAATAGGCTATGACTATGGATATTTTTTGCTGAAGAAGGCTAGTTCAGCAATGGACTGTTTTTCTATAACAATTAGTTATAACTATTATGCCAGTGTCAAGTAAAATACAATAATATCAAATCTCTTGTAATGTAGCAAGTCAGCTTGTCACGTTACGTCTTGATAAAATGGTGGCTATTCTACCAAAACCTTTTACGGACTTATATTCACGCCTATCCCCCGCAGGGGTTGGCAGAGATCACAGAGCTCCATCCGCTACGATCCTGGCACACCCTCCACACTCATCCATCCTTTCATACATTCTTCCTCGCATATTCATCGCAGCGAAACGGCTCTCCATTAGTCGCTTCTCGCTCTCGTGGGTGTTAGGACGTGATGGATGGCGAACCAAGTCGCCGTCATTTTTCAACAAATTAGTTATATTAAAATTCGTCTTAGTGAATCCCACGAGCCGCAAGGCCCTGCATGCTGAGGTAAGGTACCATAGTACCCGGAGCTGTCCGATCCTAGGATGGTCGACATGCTTGCGACTAAACTCGCCCCTAGCCACGCATCCATTGGCACGGCAGACCATGGATTGGGGGAGAGGAAGGGAAAGGATAGAGAAGAAAGGAAAGGGTAGGAAAGGAAATGCGGATTGGCGGGATTACCACCAGACTTGGAATAAATATGTATAATCCATACATATATTTATTTCGATGCGGTGATCGACCCCGCGACCATTGAATCTGCGGGTGGAGAGCCCCGTCACTGAGCCAGTCGGTCGGCATTTTCAGTCGACTTTTTCAGTCTATTTAAAAAGTCACGATACATGTATTTATTTTATATCACTACATTTATTATATACACCTTAATCGAACTATATTGTATAATACCCCACTACAATTAAACAATATAACTGATAATAATATAAGATTACGGAAATGAAATTAAAACACGAAGTCATTGATGTAAATTGGCGGGGAAAGTCTCCGATGGACTATTATAAATTATTACCGACGATCTTTCACTATTTCAACGCCATGAAATCTGGTTTTGGAATTATCCGCGATATATCGTTATGTTGTTTGATTTCCCGGCGTTGTGTTTGGCTCCCGGCCGCGCTGTCCCCGCGATCGTATTTTACGTCCACACAGACGTCAAAACAATGTCATTCCTGTCACTCACGACAATTGATGTCGCAGCCAGGTTTAATTGGACCGTCACACGTATCGATGACTGGACGAAATATACAGACCGTTCATCATAGATCTCTCCAAAGAAGATTTCAAAATTTAAAATTATTTCGACGCATCAATTTTTTTTAGGTTTTTCTCTCAACATTTTTTAGTGGTAGAGTCACGTTGGCGACGAATACTTTGGCTTTGGTATATTATTTGTCTGTAAAGTGAATGGGCCGGCTCGGCCGGGGAAGTACTATACTCCACCACCGTAGAAAACCGTCATCTGAGTGGTAGCTTAGCTACCGCGCTTCGTATGGCGGCTTGAGTTTCGGAGGCCCAACACCCTCCTCCTCCCACTCCCACTTCCGTAATATCACTTTCCTTAAAGGTCGGCAACTCTTCCCTACTGCCTATGGCGCTGCGGATGTCTATGGGCGGCGTTGATTGCTTTGCATCAGGTGGAACGCCTGCTCGTTTGCCTTCCTATCCCATAAAAAAAACATCAGTAACGCTCAGTTTTTATTTCATTTTTATAATTTCATATTTTTGATAGTTTGATAAAGCGTCGAAGTGAAGGAAAATGAAATAAGTTCGTGTTTCGTGTTGTTTTACCTTGTCTGCAAAAGTCTACGCAAGTTTTGATAGAACGGCCGCCATTTTGTTAAGACGTATCGTGAAGCTGTATCTACATTACAAGATACTTGATATTATTTTACTTGACACTGGCATAATTGTTATAGCTAATAGCCATGACAGAATAAAGAAGTTTCATTCACTACTTTGCATTTTTATAGAAACTTCTTACCGCGTACCACTACCTTGTGGAACTAGCCGAACCGATAAGATACTGGATCTTACAAAAAACAAGCCTACACTTTCCTTAAAGGGTGGCAACGCTTCTGCACTGTCTATGGCACCGCGGATGTCTATGTGCGGCGTTGATTGTTTTCCAAGCCGATCGTGGACCACGCCCACACCTCAAAAATGCTGCTCCCCTCCACGCTCGCCCACCTGAGGAACGTCTGATCCCATGCGAAATCTTCCTGTCGTTGCCTGGCTCCTGCGAGAGGGGAGGGCCAGCGACGGACCCAACGTAGGAATAGGTTCAGCCATATCTCAACGTCGCGAAGTCGTTAAAGGACCTGGGAACAACGGCACCTAGGACCAGGGGGCGGTCCTATTGGGTTCCTGCGCGAGTAGTGGGGTTCATCCCCAAAACTTGATCCTATACCTCAGCGCGGGGTGTGGATATCCGTTTCGTATTTTTCGCTCTCCATCAAGTGACACGCCTGCTCGTTTGTCTTCCTATCCCTTACCAAAAAAGCAGTGTATTTATACGTCATTGCGCGGTTTGTATTTATGAACTTCGTTGAAATCCTGCAAAGAAATGACATCATTTTGATTTCAACGACCGGCAAGACGTAGATTAAATAATATAATTTTTTATATCACTCTAAATCTTCAACTCAATCAGAGCGGGTAATATATATAGCAGCACCACGATGGCTGCGAGCCAGCCGCTGTCGGCGTGCGTCATTTTTTATCTGTGCGTCGTCCCCATGTTTTTATTTGCAGTAATTGGACAGATAACGAGGCAGTGCGGGGTATTCTGGGATTAAAATAGAAATATTATGAAACTTAAGACGTACCGTTCACATCAGCAATTAAAATTTGTTTAAACTCATTTAATTCAGGGATGTTGTGCGTGTTTTCTTACTTTATTACTTTTCTCATTACTTGAAAAAAAAAAAATACTTTACAATAAATTGTTCAAAACGCCAAAATGGTTTGGAAAATTTTTGTCTGCAAGTGAAAAGTTTTTTCTTTTATGGGAAAGGGAGGCAAACGAGCAAGCGTATCGCCTCATGGAAAGTAATTCAAGCAACACAAAGACATTCGTAACACCATAGGCATCACAAACACGTTGCTGGCCTTTGAGAAGTGTGTTAGGCTTGTTTTTTTAAGGTTCTTTTATAGCCAAATGCCCTTTGAAAAGTTCCCAAAAACGGGGTGAGGGAACGAGTCTCGGGGACCCCATTCGAGCGTGGAAAAACCCATAGCAGGAACAGTAACTTAGAAGGGGACCACGATCCAGTTTTTAGTGCCGCTGTTCCCGGTGGCTTTTGGGGCATCCTATGGACTCCGCGTCGTCTAAATATGGCTAAACATCTCCTACTTTGGATCCGACACAGGCCTTCCCCTTCGTGGGGCCAGGCGGCTACAGTAGGAACTCTCGGAGGACCATCAAGCGGACGTCCGTCGGGTGGACGTGCTTGGAGGGGAGCAAACTCGCATGAAATTTTACAAAAGCACTTAACCTTTGCTAAAAACACAATTTCACCGCGAATCATAAATGCACACAACGGTACAGCGCCATCTGTCGGATGTAACATAAACTATATACCTTAGTAGTCTGTACAAGTTTGTTCCCATCTTCAACTACATTTACGTCTTTCTTGTCTTCTTATTGTAAACGTTAAGTAGACGATGCATTTGTAGTGATCCAGTTACTGACTATTATTGGTTTTTCTACCAGCTCCATAAAAAAACCTGACGTGAAACTAACTAATCATAAGGAAGTTTATCAGGAGTAAAAAACTTTTAATTTATTCTTAAATACTATATTTTAGAAATTTAAATAAATGTTTTGACGACGGTTTTAATACAGTTGACTGCATTCTTAAATGGTTTGATTGGTGCGGGTGAGGTGGTGATCTGCAGTGGTATTGCACGCGAACAACCTGCAACCGTTGACCTGGGTTACCTTCGCCTTCAGTGGGCCTTGGTCTCGGGGATGGGGCACGTTTCTAATGCAAGGTTATGGATGGGAAAGTCCGTTCACACCGATGTACAAGTTCAGTTAAGCAAATAACAAGGTTTAGTCACTGAGAACACGTAGATGCTGTATCACACACACAACTTATATTAGTTCACACACACACACACAACACTTAATTACCAAAGTATGTACTAGGTCCTATCCTCCCTGTGGGTCCTCCGGGGCCGACTAGAATCGGCTGTCTGGGATTTCCCGGATATTGTCTCCTCTGGACACCAAATCCGTAAGGTCCAATAACACCAGTAGGTCCCCTTGGACCGGTCAAGATGCCTCTGTTTGGGCCGATTATTCCTGTAGGTCCGCCTGGTCCAACTAAAATAGGCCGCTGGTTTCCTCTCGGTCCGATCACGCCTGTGAAACCGCCTGGTCCTACGAGGATCGGGACCTGAGCGGATTCGTTGGGTCGCACTTCGTCAAATACTCCGTGGCCGTTTTCGTTTGATTCGCCCTTTGATGGTCCAATTATTCTTGTGGGACCGCCGGGACCGACCAGAACGTTTGGATTTTGACCTGCTGGTCCTATAATACCAGTGGGACCACCTGGACCAACTAAGATTGGTCTATTAGAATCAGGTACTGCATTTAGTCCAATATTACCGCTCGGGCCATTGGGACCGACGAGAACTGGTCTTTCGGTTGGACCTATGATACCGGTGGGACCCTTGGGGCCCACCAAAACGGGTGTATTATTGGGACCAATGATGCCTGTTGGACCACCTGGGCCGACTAGTACTTGGTTATTGTAGTTGCCGTTTGAAGGTTTATGAAGTGGATTGAAGATCCCCTTCGGTCCCTGTTGACCGACAGGTATTCCGGGGGGTCGTGGAGAAGAGTAGTCGAAGGTGCCCAAGAGAGCGGTCTCGTGCACGTGTCCAGGGTCGTATATGCCGTTGAGGTGAGTATCAGGCGGGGCGGGGAAAGGTCCCGCTTGGTGCATTTGTCCAGGCAGCAGCATCGGACGATCGTCTGCTACCTCGTTAAAATATTCTGTGAAGAAGCGAGAAATTATTTCAACAAACTGACCTAATACGTAACTCTTGACGTTGAATACAGGTTTCAGGCAATCGGAACGAAAAATCAACGGTTCTTTGCTATGGTATATGACTCGAGACCAACATTTTAATACACGGTTTTACAAATCTTTGGTATACAACAGTTCGCATAGCGTATTGTAAATCAAAATCTATATATATATATATAAATCAACTGCTTTTCGTTAGTCTCGCTAAAACTCGAGAACGGCTGGACCGATTTGGCTAATTTTGGTTTTGAATTATTTTTGGAAGTCCGGGGAAGGTTTAAAAGGTGAGTAAATATGATAAAAATATTAGGAATATAGTAAAAGCAACAATTTCGTTTTCCCTTAGAAACTATCCCTACCTGTAAAATATTTGATCATTGCGACGTGACTATTTGTAAGTAATATTAAGTGTAATATATAATAATAATAATACTTAATTAACTTTAATTTGTGTTGTATTTAATGATATAAAGATATTATATTGATTTGTATTGTAAGCAAGTTTTAAATTAGAACCGTACACTACAAACTTTATTTTGTAAGCTCATAACCTTAATAATAATAAAAACTAATTCATATCGAGCATATTTTTATTGATTACGATTTCTTTTTGTTCGTGTTAAGTTTTGACCATATTTTTTACTAAAGTTGAAACATTCTGCAATTATCGTACAGCTTTTTTATTTATTGATTCTCAGGCGGTACGAACTTTGCCGGGTCAGCTAGTTCGAATATAATTTTTATTACAAAAAGTTGTCTCACAACTTGTGAGACAGATTTGAGAACACTGACATTCATGTGTTTCACTATTGGGGTGTAAGAGGATGAATTTGAAATCACATTCAACTCTTAACCTCATGCCTGCAGTGTATATTGTTTTAAGGCGGAAGATGCATAGTATGTTCTTCCTATAGAGTTGGAGAATTAATTTAAAATAGACCTATAACCTTATAGATCGTCCTGCCTTCACTTCACGCACGTAATTTCAACAAGATGGCTCCACGCTTCAAACTGCTAGCGAGATCATGGACCTACTTCCTGATTTCGTTCCTAACAAGTTAATAAGCCGTTTCGGTTAATAATCCGTGGGGATACTTTAAATTCTGTGGACCAAACCCGATGACCATCTCATCACTAAAAGACAATATCGTCCGCGTGGTTAACGGCATTCCGACGTCAGTACTTAAGCGAGTGGCACAGAATACTATGGCTAGATAGATTCCAAGAGTGTGCCTGACGCGGCGACCAACATTTGTTATATATTCACGCCTATCCCCCGCAGGGGTTGGCAGATACCACAGAGCTCCATCCGCTACCATTCATCGCAGCGAAACGGCTCTCCATTGGTCGCTTTTCGCCCTCGTGGGAATCAGGACGTGACGGGTGGCGAACCACGTCGCCGTCATTTTCAACAAATTAGGTATATTTAATTAATATACGTATAGGTATATTAATTAATAGACGAAATAATTAAAAAAAAACAATTAAAAAGTGGCACTTTTGTTCTACGTAAAAATTGTTGAATTTTTCTTTATATCCTTTGTAGTTTTTAGTATTATCTGTGTTTAAAAACCTAATTGTACCACCGAAAACACCGTATAGTATGTTGAAGAAATATTATAAGTTCGTACCCGACGTCTGCGGTCGCTGGTGGTTCGTGGTACAGCAGAGGTACATCTTCGGTCCGCACACCCGCTGTGAACACAGTTATACGTCGCACTCAGTAAATAGACTATCCACATACTTGTATTATAAAACTTCATAAGCTCAGAGTCGCTCAGATAGTTATGGAGAGAGCTATGCTCGGAGTTTCTCTGGTAGATATCTGAATGAACAAATCCGTCTGAGAACCAAAGTCACCGACATAGCTTTTCAAATTAGCGAACTAAAGTAACAATGGGTTGTTCACGTTTGTGACGGAGATCCGACAATTGTTGGAGCAAATTAGTGCTGGAGTGGAGACCGCGTCTCGGTAAACGTAATGTGGGACACCCCCCGGCTAGCCGGCACCATCTAGATGGTGCGATGACCTGCGCAGGGCGGCTGGCAGAAACTGGATGCGTGAAGCCGAAGATCGGGCTAGGTGGCTCTTCTTGGGGGAGGCCTATGTCCAGCAGTGGACTGCCGCGGACTGTTGATTGAACCTAAATATACTTCATATTTGAACACTAACTTAACATACATAAATATCGTCTATTTCTCGTAGGGGTAAGCAGAGACCAGAGGTCTCCATCTTCTACGATCTCGCCACACTTTCCTTGCTTCCTTGACACCTATCACTCTTTTCATACAAGCTTGTCAGTTAAGGAAACTTCTGACCTGGCCTTTCTTAAGAACTTGGACAATTTGGTCAAGGTATGTTCTTCTTTATATTCCCTAATGAGCCTTCCATCCACATCCGCATGGGTTGAACAATTATGGTTCTGTGACTGTCTTGCAGTTTATGATTTCGCCACCATATATTGACATCGTGGCGTCCTAAATCGTACCATGTTCTTTGTATATATGGTGATAGCATTTGAAATTTACATGATGTCATATTCCGTATGTGTACATAAGTGTGAGTGTTTCTGATATTACTTTTGTGTTATTGTGTGTGTCAAGTTGTCTCTTCCACTGTAGGTAGGTATGTGACATTAGTTATGTGAAGTGGGGCCTCACCGTGCCTGTACCCTGGCTGCAGCTGGGGTTCGTGGTGCACTTGCAATAGTCAACGGAGTCCAGAGTGCCGTCCGACTCAACTCTGATGGACAAATAGAACACTATAATCATATCCGCTTTATAAAAATATCCAAGTTCGAATATTCATACATATTATATGTATTTCATCTATATTTCTCTGACAATTGACTAATTTAATATTTAAAATTAATAAATAAAATTTCTAACTGTAAAAATTAATATTATTAGAACACTTACTTTCTCTTATTCAGGGATATCTTTTTTAAGACATATAAAGGCAAACGAGCAAGCGTGTCATGTGTTGATTGCTTTCCATCAGGCGACACGCTTGCTAGTTTGCCCTCCTATTCCATAAAAAAAGGTGGTAAATCATTCCGCATTTGCACAGTTCGTGGCAGAAAATGCGACCTAATCGTACGGTAGTGGACGGCCAGCCCTTCAGGTGACGGGGATGGAATCTATTTCCACTTACACAGGCTTGACTTGCTGGAAGTAAGGCGCGGGATGTCTCATCTGCGTGTGGCCGTTGAAGGTGAGTCGGCGCTGATCGCGCCGGTTTCCATCGACCTCCACCCTCACGGGGTACCGCGGTGGACCCTCCGGACCGCCGTAGAAGCCTCCCGTGTCTTCCTGATATTGCGTTTCGTCGAACAGTGCGTTCTTTTCATATTTCTCCCTGGAAGATTAAACATATATGTATATATATTACATAACAATTTTAATAGTGGTAGAGCCACGATGCAGACGAATACTTTGTCAAGAATGGCATATTGTTTGTCTGCAGCATGAATGAGCCGGCTCGCCCGGGGAAGTACCACACTCCCGCAGAAAACCGGCGTCCGTGTAGCTTAGCTATCGCGCTTCGTACGGTGAGTGGCCGAGTTCCGGAGGCCCAACATCTTCCCCCTTCCCTCTACCCCTCCCCCTCCCATAATAACACTTTCCTTAAATATCGACAACGCTTCCGCACTGTCTATGGTGCTGCAGAAGTCTATGGGATGCGTTGATTGCTTTCCATCAGGTGACACGTCTGCTCATTTGTCTTCCTATCCAATAAAAAACAAACAATTATTTTAAAAACAAAATTGGTTTTTATATCAAGACTAGTAGAAAGACAAACAAAGTAGAAAACGATGCTTTGAAGGTCTTCCTTGGAAGGGTCGGTAGAGGAAGACCACGGAAAATATACCATGACCAAATTGCTGAAGTTTTTAAGAAAGGCCGGGTCGAGAGTACCCTTAACCGGCGGGCTTGCATGAGGAGAATAATGAGTGTGGAGGAAGCAAGGCAAGTATGCCGAGATCGTAGCTAATGGAGATCTGTGGTCTCTGCCCAAACCTACGGGAGACAGGAGTGACAATATGTATAGAAGGAGGAATAAATTATTTAATTATAAAAAATATTATCCAATTTTTTAACATTATAATAACCTACACTATATGTATGTATGTGTGGAAGGAGGAATATATTATTTAATTATAAAAATATTATTCAATTTTTTAATATTATAATAACCTACACTATATGTATGTATGTGTGAAAGGAGGAATATATTATTTAATTATAAAAATATTATACAATTTTTTAATATTATAATAACCTACATTATACTCAATTTTATCAGTCGGCTAATTTGCATTACCACACAAAAGCGGGTTATTACTAAAACGAAGTGTTTGCTGTAATATACTTTTACTATACAAGTATTGGGACACAGCATATGCCGGTTCACGTTAAGACATTTTCTTATCGGCGCTGTGAAGCCGCGTCGGTAACTTTTGTGTCGTAACTAGCTTCCTTAATGGGCAATGGCAGAAATACGATAAAAGCTACATTCTATTCATTCTACATACAACCCATACATATATATCTTCACGCCTGTTTCCCGTAGGAGTAAGCAGAGACCATAAATCTCCATCCGCTACGATCCTCAGCACACCTTCTCTTCCTTCCACACTCATCTATCGTTTCATTCATCCTTCCTCTTACATTCATCGCAGCGAAACGGCTCTCCGTTAGTCGCTTCTCGCCCTCGTGGGAATCGGAACGTCAAGGGTGGCGAACCACGTCACCGTAATTTTTTAACAAATTACGTTTATTTAAATTTGTCATAGTGAATCCCACGAGCTGCAAGAGAGGGTGGAGGTCAGATCCAGCAGAGTCCTGCATGTTGAGGCACTATAGTACACGGGGGAGCCCGATCTCGGGTCGTTCGGCTTAAAACTAATTGCCGAATGTATAAAACCTTCCCCTAAGAAGCACCATCTGCGCATGGTGGCTGGCAGAAACTGAATGCGTGAATATTATTAATGGAGTCAGGCGTTACTTTGCGGAAATCCATCACTATATGGACAGTCAAAAGTTATACTCAGCTAAGATCCACGACGGAAGACAACCGAAAATACGACTTTTCGGGTGTCTTCCGTAGAGTCTACTATACCTGAAGATGCCTCGTGTTGGGGCGAAACACGTGTGGTTTACAAGATGGAAAAGTGATAATGTGTGTTTGGTGTTGTGTAAAGTGGTTGGTGGGTGGAGAGTTGATGGCCGATTTTCGGTAAGTTTTTGGTTTAAATTCCAAATAAATCCACTAAACCCAACGGAAAAACACACATAATTAATTTTCTGTTATTGTTTTGCTTGTCGCGGATCTTAGCTAAGTAAAACTTTTGACTGTCCATATAGTGATGGATTTCCGCAAAGTAACGCCTGACTCCATTAATAATAAGCGTACGATATAGGTAAGTGAATGTGGGGTTTTTATTGAGTATATAAGTCCATCAGTTAAGTGCGGCCTTCGCATCGAAACAAAGTAAAAGTTGTATGTTTACGACAAAGAAACATATGTGCAGCCATGTGAACCAATGTATACTACTACAGTTGGGCAATGACCGATGTATACATTACATTGGTAGGCTTTATCTCTCAAGGCGAAATATAGCTACTATGTTAGCTAATAGGCGAAATATACCCTGTACAAGTTAGCTTGATCATTTTGACAGATGTAAATTTTTCTGATCGACATAACTTTGCAATGGCGAACATATTATTTTCTTAATTTAATGATTTTAAAAATTGTAAAAATATTTAAAAAATACATATAACACAAAAGTCCTTAAAGATTCAAGCGTTATCCGAAAATTTCAAGACTTTTTATTGCTGCAAAGTAAAATTTAAATAGGAACACTGAAAATAATAGACGCTTGTACAATGTTACATCGGTCCATACTGTATACTGCCTGTTATTCGTGTCCCATCCGTCCGACCGACAAGGTACGCCACCTAGCCCGATCTTCGGCTACACGCATCCAGTCTCTGCCAGTCGCCTTGCGCAGATCGTCGCTCCATCTAGCAGGAGGGCGTCCCACACTACGTTTGCCGAGTCGCGGTTTCCACTCCAGCACTCGTCAACCACTATACACAACACCAAACACACACTATCACTTTTCGACCTTGCAAGGTTTGCAAAACACACATTATTAATTTTATATTGTTGTTTGCTTGTCGCGGATCTTAGCTGAGTAAAAGTTCTGCCCACATAGTAATAGATTTCCGCAAAGTAACGCCTGACTCCATTGATCATCGATAACATCAGTCTATAAATCACAAGCCCATTGATGGTCGCAGTCTTATCTAAGCTAAGCTTGTTGACAGTCAAAAGTTTTACTTAGCTAAGATTCGCGACAAGCAAAACAATAACAGAAAATCAATAATGTGTGTTTTTCTGCTGGATGAAGTAGATTTATTTGGAACTTAAACCAAAACCTTACCGAAAATCGGCCATCAATTCTCCACCCACCAACCACTATACACAACACCAAACACACACTACCACTTTTCCACCTTGTAAACCACACGTGTTTCGCCCCAACACGAGGCATCTTCAGGTATAGTAGACTCTACGGAAGACAACCGAAAAGTGGCTAGCTAGAAAGCTTTTCTAAGTTAACCTTTTCCCTTAGCCACCAAAATGGGTAGAAAGACTGGCCAGTTTTTTATAAGATAGCAAAGGCAAACGAGATGGCGCGTGACCTGATAGAGATCAATCAAAATCGCCCATATATACACCATTTAAGAAACATTGCTGGAGGTAGGTGGTTCGACAGGTTCTGGACAAACTACATCGCCATCCAGAAGCGCAAGCCTGGCACCACGGTGTGACGACATTACTTCCCGTTACGGGCCCATTTTGGCAACCAACCCAATCTCCGTATCATCGAGTAATATGGTCATCCTCCACGAGCAGACCGTGCTGTATCTAGTTGGAATAATTATCAGGCGGTTGCGCCAGCGCCGGCGTCTGACCGCTGAAGTGGAAACCATTTGGGATTCCCCGAATTAATGAACTCGCTATATTGCATGACCGATCGAGGCCTTCACGTTTCTCGCGTTTAATTTTCAACTTGTTAGCCAACTTCTAATGTAAATTAATTATCAAAATTTTTGTGATTTGTTAAAATTCTGTATATGTACATACATTAAATACGGTATAAAGTAAGGTCATTGGTGTTTGCATGATTTATAATTAAACGCTCAAATCTGATAGTTATGAGTAATTATATTACACTACTAGATATGTTGTATACATATAGAACGAAGTATTAGAAATATATATAGAAAAAACTTTATTTATGACACATTTTCAATAATATTATAATAAACAAAACAAAATGGAAATAATTTTAATCTAACAAGCGTCACAAAATGGTTCTCGCTCAGCATATGCCGGGCGTTCTATTAGAACAAACGGCGCTGGTTTTCAGCGAGAACCAACGTGATCAGATCGCAGACCACAGTGATCATATTGATACGGACACACAAACATACATCCATATATACATGTATGTTACTACTCAAACTCATATACACATAAGAGAGAATTTTTAAAACGTTTTTTTTATTTATTCGGAACATTTTGTCGGTAACTTTGATTTGTTGAAATAATGCAATTTTGTAAGCGATTCTAATACGGCAATGAAGGATTCCAACGATGACATTGGATAAGGCGGAGGAAACAGTTCTTGCAGAAACAATGGGCGCATTGTGGGATTCCATCACGAGAATGTAATTGGTCCGCACCATCGGGCACGGTGATGCACATTCCGCAATCCCAGCGTCAAGTAGTTCTATTTACGTGCTAAAATACGGCCATTGTGTTCTGATAGAACAATATCAGCGGTATCGCGTGTAATGCGGGGTTACTATTTCGGTCAAGGCGCCGAAGTTGAAAGTGGACATAATTGCGCCCGCCCATCCGATGTTTATTCACCCAGATATCAGTTGGAGTAGTTGGTACTGTAGCAACACCCGGGGTCTTTAGGAACTTTTTTCTAATGAAATTCTTCAAAACGATATTAATTTATTCTTGCGAATCATATATATATATATATATATATATACATATATATATATATATACATATACATATATATATATATATATACATATATATATATATATATATATATATATATATATATATATATATATATATATATATATATATACTATATATATATATATATCATATACAAAACAATCCTACGGTACATCATCTTTGTGTAACTCCAATGGTTTAGGCAGCGTACGCCAAGATAGCTCTCAGAGGCCAGATTTTTTTCCGACTTAATTGACATGTATCGTTATATTACGATCAAAATTACATAAAGTCATTAGAAATTGTAAAGTATATGTTATTTCGATGTATAACCTATATTAATGTAAAGTTTCATCCAAATCCGTCCAGTAGTTTTTTCATGAAAGAGTAACAAACATACATGGACAGTCAAAAGTTTTACTTAGCTAAGATCCGCGACAAGTTGTCACGTAGTAGTAATGGGTTTCCGCAAAGTAACGCCTGACTCCATTAATAACAAACATACATCCATACTCACAAACTTTCGCATTTATAATATTATTAGGATAGGATATAAATTATACTTTATTCACACTTTATCGATTTACATTCTATATATCAATATATCAATATATTGTATATATATTACAATTTCAATGTTTTGTGCCGGACGGGTGATATATCTATCAAAAAGAACAGGCGAAGTAATGCATTTTGTTTTACATAATTTATTTCTTTTTCAGTTTTAAATTTGAATATTGTATAATGTAAAAAATATAATACAATATAAAAGGTTTTAATGCATCAGTGATACATTTATGAATGTATCACTACAGTACTTTTAACTACATCGCGTGCCTTTTAATTATTGATTGTATAGACTGGTATTTGCATTTGAAATTGCCGAGTGTTATTATGTTCTTATAATACGTTGCCTTTGTTGAGTATTTTTTTATGGTAAACAGTATTTTTTATGGAATAGGAAGGCAAACGAGCAGGCGTGTCACCTGATGGAAAACAATCACGCTGCCAAAAGACATCCGCAGTGCCATAGGCAGTGCAGAGGCGTTGTCGGACTTTAAGAAATGTGTAGGCTTGTTTTCCGAAGGTTTCACCGCTGTAGGTAGCTGGTTCTACAGAGTAATGGATTGGGGATTACAGTTCGGTTTTTATTCGCAAGTTATACTGTATAGGGTACACGTTATACTGTACTGTTCAAATTTGAGGGGATTTGCCTCAATCCGCACGCTTTGCGAGTGGATTGGGGATTGCAATTTAGGTTTTTATTCTCAGGTTATACTGTACTGGTTATACTGTAGGGTATTGTTGTCATTTTTATGTGGTGGTTGTCTCATTCTATGGTGGTAATGGTACACAAAGTTTATGATTCTGTTTGAAATATTGTCATGGCATACCTCTGTTGTCCTGCTGGCGGTGATTCCCCGAAGTGCACCTTGCTGTCTATCCTGGGTGTGGAGGAGGAAGTCCTCTCCGGGAAACGCCATTTCTCCGCCGCGCTGGCGTTCATCACCAGCAGAACGCACCAAACACTGGCTGTGAACAGATATATATTACTTTTTTTATAGGATAACAGGCAATATGCAGGTCATCTAGTGGTAAGTGATCATCGCCGCCCATAGACATCCGCAACGCCGGGAGGAGTCTCAGATGCGTTGCCGACCTTTTGGGAACTTCTTACGAATTTTGAATGCCCCTATTTCGTATTCACTTGGGAAAATCGCTGGTGCAAAATCGTACCACATTTGTACAGTTCGTAGTTGAAAACAGCGACTAAATGTACTTCAGAGTCTACTTATCTCAGAGAGTGTGTGTGCGTTGGACGCTTCATGGATGGATAAAGTTTTGTGAGTCGCGTCAGCAACATGCTGTTGTAATAGCAGCATATAATATTACAATTACTTTGAAATTTCAAAATGCAGTTGTAAGTTTTCACATCTATCGGCAGTCCTCATGACTGCCTCCGTTTTTTTAATTTAAAATTACTTCTACTGGTAATCCTGGTGATGCCTATTCGGTTTTCGTTTAGTTGCAGTTTCACTAATATTTATATATGTATTGTACTTCTTGTTTTTTTTTTATAATTCCATCGACTTATACAATTTTTGCCAATCACACAATTGTGTGTCGCTTGGTTATTTATAGTTCAATTAAGAAATTAGTTTTATGGCGCAGCACCTGTGTTTATTCAAATACTTTAAGCTTTAATAATACAGTTGACACACATAGGATTTCTCAGAACGCATCACCATCGTGGAAAAGGCTAGAGAAACGACATCTGTGTATACACTTCCATTTTTTCTACCATGTCATACTTATAAATAATTTTTTTTAATTATTAGCATGTTGCTGACGCGAACCCATAGATTTTTTCTCTACTCAGAGTCGTGTAACGCGGCTATAGAAGTTTTCATTTAAAACAATTCAGCTTTTATTGCTGTCTTCCATTAATTAACATTGAATAATGAAATAGAAATAGAAAAACTTTATTTATGACACCATTTTTTTACAATAACTAAAATTAAATCCTTAATAATATCATATATACAAATAAAAACACAAAACAAAAAGAAAATAATTTTAATCTAACGAGTGTCATAAAATGGTTCTTGCTCAGCATATGCTGGGCGCACTATTGGAGCACCCGGCGCTGGTTTTCAGCGAGAACCAACGTGGTCAGATCGCGGACCACAGTGACGACATTCATACTGACACACTCGTACATACAAATACATCCATATATATATAACTACTCATACTCATATACACATACACATAAATACACGTACAGTACAATGGAATTAAAAAACACAAAGTCATGTACTAAATTCACCGCGTCCAAAAGAACAAGTTCCTGACTGCATACTTAAAATTAGATTTTTGTATTTTTTTTTTTAAAATATTTATTGTATGCAAGTCACGAAAAGGTGGTGGCAAGTTGTTCCAACATTTGGTTGCGGCGTATTTAAAGCTACCACGAAACGCAGCTGAGCATAATTTCTTTCGATTATAAATGTCGATGAAGCTTAGTGTTACAATCAACAGCTTGTCGTTCGATAAAAGGCCTCCCGCAAAGATTTTCATGCTCGTCTATCTTTTGGTGATCCTATCCATCTTTCACCTGCAACTCTTCTAAGATCATTTTCTCAGCGTTTTGTTTGTCACTCTTTGTTACTTTCTCATCCCTTGTATACCTGACCTGATACTCTGAGACTATATTTCTCCTTTTCTTCTCTCTTTCCCGTAACATTTGTATAAATTCCATTATTTAAATGATTATAATTTAGTAGAGCCACACTGTAGACAGATACTTTGTCAAAAATGGCATATTATTTGTCTGTAGCATGAATGGGCCGGCTCGCCCGGGGAAGTACCACACTCCCGCAGAAAACCGGCGTCCGAGTGGTAGCTTAGTTACCGCGCTTCGTACGGTGAGCGGTTAAGTTGCAGAGGCCCAACCTCCCTCCCCCCATCCCTCTCCCATAATGACAGTTTCCTTAAATCAGGTGACACGTCTGCTCTTTTGCCTTCCTATCCCATAAAAAAAAGTTTCATTGAATGCAGTAAAACATTTGAGTCAAGGAAAAACATTAAATTTTCTTTATATATAGTCACTAAGTTGATTCACGGTTGTGACCTAGGTGTTTCTTGTTTTGGTGTTATTGTTCCCATCGCCTTGCTAGATAATAAGGCTTTGACGGTCGTATGGTAATGTTGTGCCATCACATTATAAAATATTGAGGAAGGATTCTTTAAAAAAAGTAATATTAAACTTGGTTTTATATTTATTGGGATTCTTTTTCCCTAAACGAACATGTCAGTCTCATTATATGATTGTCTTATATTTAATTTGAAACGTTCATAACATAAAATTAAATCATTACAGTTAATGTAGCGAACCTAGTAATTTTTATTTTAATTTGAAATTTTTTTGAACGTGAATTATTTGCATTATTTGAGAATAAATTTGATAAAATCCAAACTTGTATATTACACATTGGTGGGGATTACCAGACTCGGAATAAATATGTGTAGGGCATACATATATTTAATCCGATGCGGGGATCGAACTCGTGACTCTTAGTTCCGTAGCCGGCAGCTCGACGAATGGCTAAGTGGCACCATTCTGTCGTACTACATTAAAACCATCATTACTTGTTATATATTTAAATTTATATATAAAATATGTATATAACTATTAAAAAATATATCATAAATAAAACATAGAATTAAGAAAAGCATCATACATTATGTATGTATGTATACATTATATATACATATCGTCACACCTATTTCCCGTAGGGGTAGGCAGAGACCACAAGACAGACACACAGTGATTGTTCTTTGATATTTTAAAATAATAGACCCTTTATTTTTTTTTATATATTCACGCCTATCCCTCGCAGGGGTTGGCAGAGACCGCAGAGCTCCATCCGCTGCCATTCATCGCAGCGAAACGGCTCGTCATTGGTCGATTTTCGCCCTCGTGAAAATCAGGACGTGACGGGTGGCGAACCACGTCGCCGTCATTTTTCGACAAATTAGGTATATTAAATTCGTCTTAGTGAATCCAACGAGCCGCAAGGGAGGATGGAGGTCAGCCCCAGCAGAGCCCTGCATGCTGAGGTAAGGCACCATAGTCCCCGGGGGAGCCCGACCCCGGGACGATCGGCACGATTACGACTAGGTCGCCCCTAGCCACGCATCCATTGGCACGGCAGACCGTGGATTGGCGGATTTATTTGTTTATAATATAATATAAAACTTGGAGCAGCATCACCTCCAAACCAATTTTCTCTATTTAGCCCTCAGGTTACTTCTTCCACTTGATCGCATTAAAAGTCGTGCGATTCGAATCGTCGATGACCAAGATCTCACCGATCGGCTTGATTCTCTAGCGCTGCGGAGAGATGTCTCATCTCTCAGCATCTTTTACCGCTTCTATCATGGGGAGTGCTCCGAGGAATTGTTTGGAATAATTCCCCCCGCCGAATTCCACAACCGCACAACTCGCCGTAATGAAAAATTGCATCCCCACCATCTGGATGAGTGGCGATCTACTACGGTGCGTTTCTCTCGTAACTTCTTTCCGCGCACCACCAGTTTGTGGAACCAGCTACCCTCGGCGGTCTTTCCGAACCGTTGCGACATTGGAACCTCCAAAAAACAAGCCTATACATGCCTAAAAGGCCGGCAACGCTTCAGCGACTCCTGCGGTGTCGCGGTTGTCTATGGGCGGCGTTGATTGCTTTCCATCAGGCGATACGCTTGCCCGTTTGCCCTCTTATCACTGGCACAGAATGCCCAGTGGCATTAAGTCCGCCTGTTGCGCAGTTTTTGCAAAAAAAGATTGAACAAATAAAAATTATTGTATATGAGAAAACACGTAATGAAATCTGAAACAATGGCTTTAGTAATTACATATGTGTGAGTAGACTCGACACCTGCCACTGCAGCGGTGACGAAAGGAAGACATTGCATAAGTCCGCACGGCCGGCGGCTCGCTGTGAAATGTACGAGCCGTACCCGTGACCTTGGACCGGGGAAACCAGTCGCGTGGGTGGGTGGCACCGCACCATGCGGCTTGAACGTAGATTTTTTTAGCTTATACAACCCATGGGCGCTCTGGAGTAACTTTGCTCGTAAATGTCGATATTTTGACATTAGTGGAGTTCTTGTTTAAGCGTTCCAAATAAAATGTAACTAGATAAGCCCTTATTCGCTGACCAGAGTATTTACAAATAGTAAGATTAACACACTATAAAGTTATAGAATTAATAGTGTCATCAGCAACCAGTTTTGTTGTCAGGTTGTCCTTTGACAAAGGCCTCCCCTAGTTATAGAATTTATCCTTCGCCATTTTTGTATCTTGTTCCCCAAGTGCATACGCTTGAATGATTGATGAAGACTGTTTTTATCCAGGAAGATGTATCTTGGGTTTTAGGAATTATTCACTACTCCGTATAATCCTACTCCGTATAATCCTTGTTTTTTGCCATTATAATAGAAAATATATTCGCTGTATTTCTTCTCCTGACCTTTTAACTTCACAAAGTCCAATAATATTCCATTTTGTTGCATATTCTAATTCTTCTAATCTATAATCTTCCATTAGTGTTATTATACATTCAATGTTGCGAGGTACATTTTGTTTATTTTAGTTACACATATACATTTAGTTGTAACTAACTATAATAATATAAATATATTTAAAATAAAATATACAACACTAATTTTAAGTGCGCATACAGGAACTTGTTCTTTTGGTTGCTGTGAATTTATTACATGATTTAATTGTTTTTAATTTTATTTTATGTGAGTATAAGTGAGTATATATGTGTATGTGTGTGTCTGTATCAAGGTCGTCACTGTGGTCCGCGATCTGACCACGTTGGTTCTCGCTGAAAACCAGCGACAGGCGCTCCGATAGAACGCCTGGCATATGCTGAGCAAGAACCATTTTGTGGTACTTATTAGATTAAAATTATTTTATTTCTGTTTTGATTATTTGTATAATGTAATATTATTTAGGTTTTAACTTTAGTTATTGTAAAAAAATGTGTGTCATGAATAAAGTTTTTTCTATTATAAGGAATAGTGCTTCTGCTAGGACATCCGCGACAAGCAAACAGAAACAGAAGAATAATAATGTGTGTTACTGGAAGAAGAGAATCAGAAAAAGGGAATTAATCACGACTGTCTCTCAAAAAGCGTTTTCAGAGTGGTAGAGCCACGCTGCAGACGAATACTTTGTCAAGGATGGCATATTATTTATTTGTACCATGAAAGGGCCGGCTCGCCCGGGGAAGTACCACACTCCCGCAGAAAACCGGCGTCTGAGTGGTAGCTTAGCAACCCCACTTCGTTCGGTGACCGGTTGAGTTCCGGAGGCCCAACTCAAGGCATCTCTTCCCCCTCGCATAATAATCTTTCCTTAAAGGCCGTTAAGACTTCCGCAATGCATATGACACAGCGGATATCCATGGGCGGCGTTGATTGCTTTCCATCAAGTGACACGCCTGCTCGTTTGCCTTATTGATTCTTCAATCTATAACCAAATACTATCACCGGACTCCTTATATTTTATAAACCACAAAATTTGTGAAGTCACTGCGAATGATGTTCTCTGTCTGCAAATTCAGCCACCTGTATTTGCATGTGTTATATATATGTATATGTGTGTTGTACGTCACGGCGTTTGTCTGTACGTGTGTTTATGTTACACGGACGTCGAGTCTACGAATGTAAACACGGCTATCCATTCATTTCCCTCATGTTGTTATATCACGAACAGTACAATCGTATGATGTAATGGATGACTAGATTGATTCTACTACCAGCCACAATCGATGAATAGATTTTAATATTTTTTTTTATGGGATCATCCCGATGGAAAGCAATCAACGCGGCCCATAGACAACGGCTGTACCATAAACAGTCAGGAAGCGTTGCCGGCCTTTAAGGAATATGTGATTATGGAATGGGGGAGGGACGAGGATGTTTGGGCCTCCGGAACTCAACCGCTGTCCGTACGAAGCGCGGTAACTAAGCTACCACTCAAACGCCGATTTTCCGCGGGATTGTGGTACTTTCCCGGACGAGCTGCCTTTCTTGACAAGGTATTCGTCTGCAGCGTGACTGTACCAATATGGAAATAAATAAAATGGAATTCGGTTCACCTACGTGTTTGTCTTGGGGAATAATGAAAACGGCTGAACTGATTATGATGAGATTTTCACGTGTTTATATTAGGTCTCGTAACGAAATCGATTTATACTCATAATCCTACAATAGGATTACTTAAATCGCGGGTGATATTAGACACGTACAAATGACAATAACCTAAACCCAGACTCGGTACAAATATAACTAGCCCACACAAATGTTACTCAAAACAGATAATATAGTAGATAGACCACAATTTTCTAGAGTCTGTGATACTTTTAATTGACCCAGAGTAGATATCAACGATGCGAAAATAACAAAATTTAATTCCAGTTAACTGAAGTTTATTCACCGCAGGGTTTCTGGTGTCGTTTCGCTACTTTTTGCCAACGTTTATGACTGCCATGACCTTGGATTTTAATTGTCCCTTGTTTTGTTCAACAGTTTTTACCTCTGTCTTCACGAAGCGTACGCTATGTGTGAATTACAATAAATACATTTTATTAAGATCACAAGGTACCTACCATTTAGAATACCTATTTAAAAATATTTTTAATTTCTTATGGATGGAAGGGTCGCTAGGGGAAGCCCACGGAAAACGTACCTTGACCAAATTGCTGAAGTTTTTAAGGAAGGCCGGGTCGAGAGTACCTTCAACCGGCGGGCTTGCATGAGGAGAATAATGAGTGTGGAGGAAGCAAGGAAAGTATGCCGAGATCGCAGCAGATGGAGATCTGTGGTCTCTGCCTACACCTAGTACTTTTTGCTTCATACAATGATGAGTCATTCTTTTCATACAAGTTCGCCGGTTGAGGGTACGTTGGACCTGGCCTAAGAACTTTATGGTATATTGACATTTTTGATTTATTTTATTACACATTACTACATTGAGTTTTTACTTTTGCATCCTTATCTAACTGATCTAACCGATTAGACGCATAGATACGTTGTTTTTGGAATCTAATTATGAATTCTCTTCATTAGTTATCGGTTTGTATGTGCAAAACAAAGTCGTGGGCGGGCGGGGCAGCGCGGGGCGCAGCGGGGCGGGGTGGGCCGAAGGTTGCGACACGCACCTCAAGGTACTGTGAAGCAATGCAACCTTTTCGGGGTAAACCCGAAGGAGATCTGACCATAACGTGACGTTAAACTCAATTTTAAAAGTCTTCGAACCTTATCTATCACAAGGCCCGGTTTATAAAAAACCTAACAAAAATTGAAAATTAATTATAAATGATTTTTTTTGTGATAATATATTAATAAAATTATGCAATATAAAATTATGCGATATTTTGCAATATATGTGTATCTTTATAGCACTGCCTGAAATTTCAGGTTAATCTACGTACACTAACCATGTAGAAACTTAACTATTTCACTTGAACTTATGGTCACCAGGCTGATAAGAAGCTGGCTTCAGAAATAAGTCCAGCTATGGTGCCGACCCTCACTGACTTGTGGTTTATTGCTAATTTTAAGTTTGGGATGATTGTACAGACATTAGTCATAGAGCCTCATCACAGCTACCTTACAGTTAAAACGCCAAAATATGGTCCACAATAAAGAAAACACGAGACTGCGATGTGTTGATATTATTTGCAATATTTGATTGTATGAAAATTTGTCACTAATAAAGTATTAAATAGATTTTTCTTAGATATGTATGTTTAGAAAATGTATACAATACTCAAATACGTAAAATGTATCCATACTGAAATACTTGGAATGTATGTAAAATTATGAATATTTCTATAAATTTAACAAAACACTTGAAACAAAAATAATAAAATAAACTATTAATCATGTCTAAATTCTTCATTAAAAAAATATAAATATTTAAAATAGCTAATACTTAATTCGAAGATATTTTAAAATTATGTATCCATATTAAAATGTATAACATTAAAAATATTTCGATAGAATTAATAAAATGTTTGGACCAAAAAGAATCAATGTAGTTATTAATTAATTTTAAATTAAAAAAAATATTAAATATATCTAATAGTTTATTCAAAAATATTTTAAAAAGATGTATCCACAATAAAATGTAGGAAGTTAAAAATATTTCAGTAAAATCAATAAAACATCCATAACAAAATATATATATTATATAATAACGCTAAAAAGCTAAAATTTTATTAATTATAATTATTATTTAATCTTAAAACTAATTAATTTAATAATAATTATAACAAAAATACTGACCGGCAATCATTTTCCAAAAAAAAAGGAATATCACAGCAACAAATAAAACGATACAGTAAAAACTCAAAACCTAAATTAACTGGTAATAGTTCTTGAAAATATTTAGTTTAATATTGTATATTTAATGTTCGAGGCTTGTACACTCTCGGCGCCCTCTGTTATATAACTGAGGCGGTGGACGGCGGACGGAGGACGCAGGTTCGATTTCAGTGCGGACACGCTCTATTGCAGTCCGGTGTACACACACACACACACTCCGCCTTATACTTTACACTAGTCGCGACTTCGACACCGGCCAAAATAAATTGCAGCTGAAACACAACAAAGCCATTCAATTTATACTTGATACAATATCGATAATTGCTCTCATTCATTCATTTCATTCACAGCTTATATAACCCAGTGCTGGGCATGGTGCCTATCCATTTTTGGAGGAACGGACATTAACCCACCACGCTTGTCCAATGCTGATTAGCAGAGTTACCAACCTCGGAATATATATCTGTAGGTCATACATATTGAATTAAATCAAAAAAGCGAAATCGCTGTAAATGATACACATGTCAACATCCTTTTATCGCGTATTCGGATCAGAAAAAAATGCTGCGAATGGTTCGACTCTTACAGCTCTACTACGAAAATTTTGTATAGCGTTAAAACTGTCTATTTTGAATGATCAAATACAATTTTTTCAGAAATCTTTGGAGCTATGTGACCATAGCCTGCCGATTAAAAAATACCAGCTCAGAAATATACTATTTATAAACTAATACTAAGTTACTTTCCGGAAATACATCACTATGTGGACAGTCAGGACTTTTATTTAGCTAAGATCCGCGACGTGCAAACAACAACATACATACATATCGTCACACCTGTCTTCTGTAGGGGTAGGCAGAGATCATAGATCTCCACCCGCCAAGATACCGCCACACCCTCCTAGTTTCCTCCACACTTATCCACTCCCGTACTAATCGCAGCGAAATGGCTCTCCGTTATTCGCTTCTCGCCCTCGTGGGAATCAGGACTTGACGGGTGGCGAACCACGTCGCTGTCATTTTTTAAAAAATTAGGTTAATTAAAATTCGTCATTGAATCCTACGAGCTGCAAGGGAGGATGGCGGTCAGCCCCATCAAAGCCCCGCATGCTGTGATAAAGCACTATAGTACCCGGGGAAGCCCGATCCCGGGAGGTTTGGCACGCTTGCGAATAAGCTCGCCCCATTGACGCGGCAGATCGTGGATTGGCGGAGAGGAAGGGAAAAGGATAGAGAAGAAAAAAAGAGCATGGGAAAGGAAAGGTGGATTTAGACAGGATGATAGGGATATGATACTACCGCAACGGAAGACAAGGAGTCATACGGTAGCTCGGGAGGCCGGGATCGCGTACCTGTGTACCAATGCCAGTTATGGCATTGGTACACAGGTACGCGATAGTTATATCGGGCAGGCGTCTAGACAAAGATACACTCTGACTGAGGAAGTCCTTATTACCATAACCTGGTACTGCAATGAGTGATCGAAAATTGATGAACAAATATAAACAACATGAAGGTCTAAAAATAGTATTTTTCGTAATTATTTAATACTAACTTTTGCCCGCGGCTTCGCTCGCGTGGAATTTGGTCTGCCACATTAAGTTTCGTGACAGATCATTTTAAATAAATATATTTTTTATTTTATTTATGGTACACAAATTTGGTCATAGTGGCTTCCACATAAAAGGTTGATATATACTCTCGCGGACTTTTATTTAGAACTATTCAAGACCAACAATCCTACGGTGCATCATCATTGTGTCTCCAACGGTTTAGGCAGCGTACGCCGAGATAGCTCTCAGAGAACAGATTATTTTCCGACTTAATTGACATGTATCGCTATATTACGACCAAAATTACATTAAATCATTACAAGTTGTAGCCTATATGTTATTCCGATGTATAACCAATATTACTGTAAAGTTTCATCCAAATCCGTCCAGTAGTTTTTGCGTGAGAGAGTAACAAACATACATCCATACTCACAAACTTTCGCGTTTGTAATGTTAGTAGGATTATTTGATTGTATTTGGAGGCGTGTATTACAGGCCGTAACAATGGCTGAGTATTTCTTGTACTGGATCGGTGCAATTGTTCTATTTGCCTGGTTTTTATCGCTCTTATGGCTAGCATTAAGATGTAATATGCTAGCACGCAGCTTTGCATATTGCAGTGAAAAAGCTAAAATAACTTTGTTTCAAGCGTACTGCCAAGTCTTCTACACGTGCAGCTTGTGGTGTGTTTACACGCAGCGAACCATCAACGCCCCGCGGGTCCAATATAACAACAGTTTCAGAATATTATTGGGGCTGCCCCGTTTCTGCAGTGCAACAGGTTTGTTCATTAAAGCCCGCAGCGATGGCTTTTGGGCCGTTTTGCGAAAACGAACAGCCTCGTTGCTGCACAGAGTGCGGAATAGCTCCAACACTATAATGAAAACCGTTGTTGATAGATTCAACTCGCGCCTTATGAAACAGCTAAATCGGCTTTAATGTAAATGATTTACAAATATAATTTTTAAAGTGTACAAAATTACTAAGTGTACAAATGTAAAAATGCATGGACCAAAAAAAAAATTATCTGAAATAAAGATTATTTCACATAACGATTCCGGTAACGATCAGAAATATACACGTGCGCACGAATACTAATGACAAAAAACATTTTTTTAACAGCCCATATATGTCCCACTGCTGAGCACGGGTCTCCCCATTTCTGGAGGAATGGACGTTAACCCACCACGCTTGTCCAATACGGATTGGCGGGGTTACCAGACTCGGAATAAATATTTGTAATCCATACATATATTTATTCCGATACGGGGATCGAACCCGCCGGCGGAGGGGCACGCCGCTGAGCCAATTGGTCGAGGAAGAATATACATATCAACTCTGTGACGACGACACCCGGGATTTTAAGGGGGTTTCTTCAAATAAAATTCTTCAAAACTATATTTATTTATTTTTCTTATTTCAAATCATATGTACAGTTGTAAATATTATATATCACACTTTATCATTACTTTATAAATATTATTTATTTGTGCAATGATAGACGATATTTTATGTTACATTCGAGACTTCTGTCTATCGAATGCGTTTTTGTTTTATAAAACAATTTATTTCTTTTTCATTTTAAATTTGAAAATTAGGAATGGACTTTTCGGTTGTCTTCCGTAGAGTCTACTATACCTGAAGATGCCTCGTGTTGGGGCGAAACACGTGTCGTTTACAAGATGGTAAAGTGATAATGTGTGTTTGGTGTTGTGTATAGTGGTTGCTGGGTGGAGAGTTGATGGCCGATTTTCGGTAAGTTTTTGAGTTAAGTTCCAAATAAATCCACTTCATTCAGCGGAATAACACACATTATTAATTTTCTGTTATTGTTATGCTTGGCGCGGATCTTAGCTAAGTAAAACTTTTGACTGTCCACATAAGTAGGAATGTAAAAAAATGTAATATAATATAAAAGGTTTTAATGCATTAGTAGATATATTTATGAATGTATCACTATATGCTGAAAAAAGCTTGCGTTATGAGGAAAAAGATGCATGACTGATATGCTGATTTCATTAACATAATACCTTTTGTCTTCTCGTCTCAAAAAATCGCAAAACTAGCGGAGAGCAATTGACGAAGATTGCGATCGGGGAATACCGATCGTTGAATAAAATAATCTGTCGCGTTGTCCCCTTGACCCAAATGTTGGGAAACATCCGAAGGTCGCCGGCTCAAATCCCGCCATCAATTATCAGATACAGCGATCTGATTACCAGCGCAAGATGTCGGCCTCGACGATATCCGTCCAAAACAACGCGGTGGACCGTGCAGTTTAGCAATGATGTGCAGTTTTTTGTCTACTTTAGACCCACGCTGCAGACGAATACTTTGTCAACTGTAGCCGAGTTCCGGAGGCCCAACATCCACCCCCTCCCATTCCCACTCCCACAATGACACTTTCCTTAAAGGTCGGAAACGCTTCAGCATTGCCTATGGCGCTGTGGAAGTACATGGACGGCGTTGATTGATTTCCATCAGGTGACACGTCTGCTCGTTTGCCTTCCTATCCCATAAAAAAGTACTAATTTACACCATCGCTATGAAGTAGTTATCACCACGCTTACTCTGCGTCTACCGAAGATATCACACACACACACACACACACACGCACACGTCTGCCGGCCGTGTTGTGTTGTACGCGACAGATTTGCAACAGCTGATATATTTATTATATTACATGACACGCGTGACTTTGACCCGCTCGAGAGAGCGTACGTCGACTGAATCCCGTCGGAGATATATCTCTGAAAGATTTCCGTACATATTTGCATATATATGTTGGTTTTTATCGGTTAGTATTTTTTGAAAAATTCTATAGCCGCGTTACACGACTCTGAGTAGGAAAATAAATCTTTGGGTTCGCGTCACCAACATACTAATGCTTAAAGTATTTATTATTAATTTATTAAAATTATTTATTTATTAAAAATATTATTAATAAATATTAATTTATTTATTTATTATTTATATGTTATTAAAACTTCAATTTTTATTTACTTATATAATTTATATAATAATATATTACAATTACTTTGAAATTTCAAAATACAGTTTTAAGTTTTCACTTCTGTCGGCAGTCCTCACGACTTCAACTATGGATTTATAAAATTGTAACAATACTAAAAGTATATAGTTAAAATTATGATCGTTGACTATTTCTTGAATTCAACCATATTTTTTATATGATAATATTCGACGTAATAAACAGCGAACACGCTGTAAATGACACAAATGTCAAAAAAGTTTTATCACATATTCGGATCAGATTAAAATATTCTACGACTCCCAAAGCACTTTCATATTTAATCGAAGCCTAAGTTAAGAAGTGGCTGCTGATGGTGATAATTAGTAATTAGATGGAATAATATTAAAACAGCAAAACTATTTTTAATTTTGCCTGTTAATAAAACCATTTAATTTAAAACTTTTTTTTATCTATTTTATTGTACCAATGAAACATGCTGTACAATACGTACATTGCAATATGTTCCACTGTAGTTTGTGTTACTTAAATTCAAAACCAGTGGAGCGAGACTCCGCGAACGTGTTCTTACAGCCACAAATAAATAACACACAACACTAGAGTGTCGAATGTTAGCGCATAGAGTATATTACAATATCGCTTCTCTGTCCTTATTTACTAGTTCACGACGAAACTGAAAGTGGTTCGACCACATTCGCCATTATACAATGTCGAATGTTACCATGTTGAAACGTCATATTGATCTATGTCAACAGAGTATATTACTGTTTTTAAACTAAACTTGGCAAGCATCGGTGGTTCAGTGGTAGAATGCTCGCCTGCCACGCGGGCGGCCCGGGTTCGGTTCCCGGCCGATGCAACCCAATATTTTACTTTTTAAATTATAAAATTACATTTACTAAATATTTTGATACAGATTATTATAAAGAGACAAAAGATCAAAAATTATTATTATTTATTTTTATATATTTATTTATTATTATATATTTATATAAATTATTATTTATTCTCAAGTTATTTTTTTAATTATTTATAATCATCACCATTAAAAGATACTAAATCTCAAAATGAAAGCTTACCATCAAAGGCAAAAAACGTAAGATTCCGGAAAAAGTTGTATCTGATATTTAGTCAGTTTCAACGCTGTACAAAAATTTCTATTACAGCTGCGAGATTTAGATCATTTGACGCATTATTTTTTTGATCCCGAATATGCAATAAATGTTTATAATATCTTTTTTGATTATTAATGGAGTCAGGCGTTACTTTGCGGAAATCCATCACTATATGGACAGTCAAAAGTTTTACTTAGCTAAGATCCGCGACAAGCAAAACAACAACAGAAAATTAATAATGTGTGTTTTTCCGTTGGGTTTAGTGGATTTATTTGGAACTTAAACCCGAACGGAAGACAACCGAAAACTTTTCGGTTGTCTTCCGTACCTGAAGTCTACTATACCTGAAGGTGCCTCGTGTTGTTTTTCTGTTATTGTTTTGCTTGTCGCGGATCTTAGCTAAGTATAACTTTTGACTGTCCATATATCCTTTTTTGCTTTTTTTGCCTCGATATATTTCTTCCACTATCAATATCAAGTATTTATTTGTTTATAAATAGTATATTTCAGAGCTGATATTTTTTTAATTGGCAGGCTACGGTCATATAGCTCCAAAGACGCAGACCGGCAAGGTTGTGACCATCTTCTACGCCATTCTCGGAATTCCGTTGATGCTTCTCTGTCTCTCCAACATCGGTGATGTTATGGCTTCATCCTTCAGGTAATCATTATATTGTTATATATTTTTGCTGTAATCCAAATTACTTGTAAATTATTAATGGAGTCAGGCGTTACTTTGCGGAAATCCATCACTATATGGACAGTCAAAAGTTTTACTTAGCTAAGATCGCGGATCGCGAAGCGGATCTTAGCTAAGTAAAACTTTTGACTGTGCATTTACTTGTAAATAATAATATATTTTTACTAAAAATTTAGATAGCTAGATATATTCTTTATTGTACACCAAAAACAAAGTTATACAATTATTGATTGTAATATTTATGTACAAATGGCGGTCTTATCGCTAATAGCGATTTCTTCCAGACAACCGTAGGATGGACACAATGTTATAAAGATAATTTGATGTAGGTTGGTGATACATTATCGTTATAATGATAGAGAAGAAAGGAAACATATTAATGCACAAAGATAATAGCCATACGCAAATATATAAGTATATACATACATACATATACACACATAAATATAGGTTAACACACGTAAATAATAAATGAATACATAAAAGATATAAAGATAGATAGTGATTTTTGACAAGCTCTTTGAAAATTTGGAGAGACTTCTCTTGTCTATCACCTCCATCGACAACAAATTCCATAACCGAACAGCCTGCCATAACGATTGGTCCAAAGATTTGTATTTGGTAAATCAAAATTATGATTTACAAATACGTACTTTTATAATATGTTTAATTTAAACTTCGATATAAACTATTATTATTGTAATAATATTAGTATTATTAATTCTCTTCTTATAATCAGATATAATATAAGAATTTAATTTATTACTACCATATTATAGTAACTCTTGGGTATGTTTTTTTGAGATGTATTTCTAAAACGCCTGTGAAAATTTAATACAAAATTTGACAACAGATATATTTCTATTTTAGTTCTTAAAGGCGCCATATTTAATTAACGGATTCATTTTTTTATGAGTACGCAGTTTGTTTATATCAATGGCCAAACGAAAATAAACTGTTTAAGTGGTTGTTTTTAAGAAGTAAGCCAGATGGCGCTGGCATTTAAAATTATGCGTTGGGTTTGCATTTCGAATATACCTTGATCGAATTGCTGGAGTTCTTCAGAAAGGCCAGGTGAAAAGTATGTTTAACCGCCGAGCTTGTATGAGGAGAGTGATGATGAATGTGGATGAAGCATGGAATGAGTGCCGGGATCGCAGCAGATGGAGGTCTGTGGTCTCTGCCTACCCATATAGTAAACAGGCGTGATGATATGTATGTATGTATATTCCAGTCGTATTTAATCTTTTCTTCACCAGGTTCCTGTACTGGCGCGTGTGCTGCTACGTGTGCACGCGGCCTCCCAAGCGGACCCACCATCACCGCCACCGCCACCCCTCCATGAGGTCAGTTTTGAAGTCATTATTATCAACAGCCTGCGGTAGTCCATCAGTAGACATTCAACATTCGGCGCCGAAAGCGATTATAGGTTCTTAATTCCGTGTAATCATCTCAAAGCTTCGCGAGCGTTTTGGACCTTTGCCAAATTTGAGCGAAAATTAAAAAAAAAGTAGGCAGTCATGAGGACTGTCGACAGAAGTAAAAACTTAAAAGTGCTGGTGGTGATGGTTGTGTATTGCCCTGTTTCCAGGCGTTCGACGCGAGCCAGCCGCCGCCGTCGACCGTTGGAGCGAGCCCACTCCGACACTGACTGCAGGTGGGTGAGTTGCTGGGACTTCTGTTACGAGCTGATGTCATCAGTTCGATTGCAACTCTACACTACTCATGTGAACCATGAGCACAAGCATTTAAAAGTTACATCTCCGTCATCTCGATGAATGGTGGTTCAGTACGGTGCGTTTTTCCAAAAAACTTCATTCCACGCACCATTACTCTATGAAAACAGCTACTTTCAGCGGTATATCCGAAACCATATGTCATTGGAACCTTCAAAAAACAAGCCTACATATTTCTCAAAGACCAGCAATGCTTTTGCAATGCGTATGGCACTAAACATGTCTTTAGGAATCGTTTTTTGCCAAAAAAAATTTCCCCACTATTTGGATGAATGAAATGATCATCCAGTATGGTGTGTTTTGCCGAAAACTTCACTCCTTCCACGCACCACCAATCTATTTTCAGCGGTGTTTGCGAACCGATGCGACATTTGAACCTTCAAAAAACAAGTACTTCCTTCTACTACTCTTCTCTCAAAGGATGGCAACACTTTACATCAGCTCGTTTGCCCCTCTATCCTATAAAAAAGCAGTACTAGTTTAATTGGAATGGTTAACAATAAAAGTTGAGTTTTAGATCGGCCACTTGTTTTTTTTCTTTTCATTGATGGCAATTAGTTATAACTTTTATGCCAGTGTCAAGTAAAATACAATAATATCAAATCTCTTGAAATGTAACAAGTCAGCTCATCATGTTACGTCTTGGTAAAATGGTGGCAATTTTACCAAAAACCTTCTATGGACTTTTTCAGTCAACTTAAAAAGTTACGATACACGCATTTATTTCATATCACTTCACGTATACACCTTAATCGAACTATATTGTATAATACGCCACCACAATTAAACAATATTACTGATATGGACAGTCAGAAGTTTTACTTAGCTAAGATCCGCGACAAGCAAAACAATAACAGAAAATTAATAATGTGTGTTTTATGTGCTGGATTAAGTGGATTTATTTGGAACTTAAACCAAAAACTTACTGAAAATCGGCCATCGATTCTCCACCCACCAACCACTATACACAACACCAAACACACATTACCACTTTTCCATCTTGTAAACGACACGTGTTTCGCCCCAACACGAGGCATCTTCAGGTATAGTAGACTCTACGGAAGACAAATGAAAAGTTTCTTTTCGGTTATCTTCCGTAGAGTCTCAACAGAAGAACACACATTATTAATTTTCTGTTATTGTTTTGCTTGTCGCGGATCTTAAAAAAAACTAAGTAAAACTTTTGACTGTCCATATAGTGATGGATTTCCGCAAAGTAACGCCTGACATTAATAATATAACTGATAATAAGATTATGAAAATGAAATAAAAACACAACGTCACTGATGTAAGTTGGCGGGAAAAGTCCCAGTTGTTTCTTAGGGGCCAATGAAACGGTAATGTATGTGAACGAATGTATTAATTTAAAGTTCATCGCTGTTCTTGTAGGTATCGAGACAGCGGCTACAGCAGCGGACGCGTCAAGCGATCGCGTCCCACGTCTACAGCCACGCTTCCGAATCGTACGCGCTCCCAGCCACCTCCGCTCCGTACAAACTGTAAGGAAATTATCACGGATTGTCCAAACTTCTCGCTAGAATCAGGGAATTAGTGTTTAATGACAAATGGTCTTTCGTGTCTTCTCCGTGTAATATGGCATTGGCGAAATCATCCGCGCTATTTTGGTA
The DNA here is from genome assembly GCA_031353405.1 of Baronia brevicornis. Classification (NCBI taxonomy): domain Eukaryota; kingdom Metazoa; phylum Arthropoda; class Insecta; order Lepidoptera; family Papilionidae; genus Baronia; species Baronia brevicornis. Next base: position 123,122 of record JASFAT010004606.1, on the reverse strand, counting down.
CTAATCAAAGCCATTAATTCAAATGAATGAACCATAAAGGAATTATGAATTAGTTACGGCGAATGTTTCGAGGAGTCCCCAGATCGGGCTCCTCGGGTACTACAGTGCCTTACCTCAGCATGCGATACTCTGCTAAGGCTGATTTCCATCCCCCCTTGGGGCTTGCGGGATTCACTATGACGAATTTTATTAAACTCAATTTGTAAAAAATTGTTCGCCATCCGTCACGTTCTGATTCCCACGAAGGTGAGAAGCGACTAGCGAGCCGTTTCGCTACGATGAATGTGAGAGGAAGGATGAATGAAAAGATGGATTAGTGTGGAGGAAGCAAGGAAGATGTGCCGGGATCGTAGCGGATGTAGATCTGTGGTCTCTGCCTACCCCTACGGGAAGCAGGCGTGACGATATGTATGTATGTTTTGAGAAGTTTTTTTAATTCCTTATCAGCCGCACAGTTTTATCATCGGACTACGCTTCACAAAAATGGGTTGCGTCACCTGAATGGCTCTCCACTCACCACCGTGCGATTAAGTCCCAGTTTTCTGCCACGAGGTAACTCAGTGTTCCCAAATAAAGACTATTCAAGAGACGAAGGCCAACATTCAGAAAAGGTCGGCAATGCATTTAATAGATTCAGAAGACCACCTGCCACCATCTGTTTCGCATGTAGTTTGCGTGATCTGCTATAAACAAAACACCACCAATGTTAACAAGGACAGATACAAAAGTACCGTTGATCTACGAGCTGGTATGGAGCGAGTGATGATGAGTGTGGATGAAGCGAAGAACATATGCCGGGATCGTAGTACAATAGATGGAGATCTGTGGTCTCTGCCTATCAACTACAGGAAACATGCCTGATCGTGTGTATATTATATTTGTTTGTGCAGTACTTTAAGTTGTAAGGTTAATTTTTATTTTAATTGTTACTTTTGATCTTGTTTGTATTGTGCGTAGAATAAACAAGTTATGTGTCTATCTAGAAAAATGATTTGTTTTCGTTGTTAAATATCTAGTGTAGCCAGTGTGCCTGTTGAAAGGTAGATTTATAAAGCTTTCTCACATCTTTATGAATGAATTATTATAAAGATATTAATGTGGCAGTTGGCAGAGACATTGATGCTGAGGACCGATCCCCGGCGCACTACGAGAGGTACGACCGGGATGGGCATCAAGAGGACGAAGGTAAGCACGCAACACCGTTTATTTTATAGCGGTAGAGTCACGCTGCAGACGAATACTTTGTCAAGAATGGCATATTATTTGTCTGTAGCGTGAATGGGCCGGTTCACCCGGGGAAGTACCGCACTCCCGCAGAAAACCGGCGTCTGAGTGGTAGTTTAGCTACCGCGGTTCGTACGGTAAGCGGCTGACAAACAAATATGGAGAAAAACTGCAAAAAAATCTTAAAATACAGCTTAATATTCATAATACACATTTACTCATATAATGTTTACATATTACTCTTTCTTCTTCAATTAAATTTTACATAATTCTCAGTTATTTTACACAAATTACAATTAATTTATATTCACATAATTTTTACATTGTCTGCCAACAGATGGCGCTACAAGTAAAATAAAATTAAGTTTTGTCCATTGAATAAAATATTTATATAATGATATAATTTCTAATATAAAATACACTATGTTACTTCGATTGCAGAGGAGTTTCCAAGAATCTCACTACCTCTTCAAGATTTGCAAGCAGCGTTAAAGGATTTGGAAGATCATCAGTTGAAGATAAATCCAAAAACAGAACCCCGAAGCAAATCGCTACCGCGTCCGGCTAAAGCGAAATCGGAATTTGGAGCACGGCGGGAGTTCGATGACCAGAGGCATTATGAATTCGATGATGGGAAGGATATATACGAGATGCACGACCTGCATGATGTTGATTACGAAAACTATAAGGAGCGGAAAGCGCAAGAAGAGCGGGACAGGCGAAGGAAAGAAAGAGAAGATTACGGGTACAGAGATCGGGGTTATGACCCTGAAGATGACGACTATGAGGCTGAAAGTCCGAGGATTCGGCGAACAGGGTATGATCGAAGGTAAATAGTTCTTACATGTTTACGAGCAGAAAAAAATGTCATTACAAATTATAAATGGCCGAGGCTTATGTACCACAATTGTGACGATAAAAGTAGTTTTCTTTTTGGCTTTTGTAACTTGAATCTTACTTAAACATCAGCATACATTCTCCTGGTAATCTGAAAGACTATAAAATTTGATCTACACACATACATTGCCATATTGTAAAACTAAATTAACATCGCTGGCTCAGTGACTCGAAGTGGATCTTGGCCTCCGAAACGAGAGTCCTCCATCTATCTCTGTCCTGCGCTAATTCTTGCCAATTGCTGGCTTGAAGTTCGCGCAGGTCATCCACGTGATCTCTCCAGTGATATCTGGGTCGAACAATTGGCCTTCGACTACTTGCTAGACGCAAATACGCCCTTTTCACACTCCGATCCTCGACCATTCGTTCAAGGTGACCAAGCCAACGAAGTTGATGTACTTTAATCTCGCCCATAATGTTTGGCTGGTGCACCAGGTCTTCTATCACGGCGTTTTTTTTAGATTCTCCATGACCCATCCTCTTCTCTGGTACTAACCACAATCTTACGGAGAATTTTACGCTTGGCCCCTAATAGTTTATTCTCCATGAGTGTCCAAGCTTCTTTTTCCAAACTTTTTTTATGGGATAGGAGGCCTTCGGAACTCTCGCTCACCGTACAAAGCGCGGTAGCTAAGCTACCACTCAGACGTCGGTTTTCTGCGGGAGTGTGGTACTTCCCCGGACGAGCTGGCCCATTCACGCTACAGAAAAATATGCAATTCATGACAAAATATTGCCTGCAGCCTTGCTTTAATACTCGATCTTGAACTAAGATAAGTAATTGATATCATGCAGGATGGATCGCGGTCGTTCAGAATACTACGATCGCGACTTAGAAGACTACGACCTAGAGCGGAGACGCAGGCGCGCGCGTAGCGCTGTCTACGACTGCGAGAGGAGGTGGGAGGAGTTCGAGGAGGAGCGGCGGCGGGACGTGGAGGCAGGTCGCGGGCGAAGGCTCCGGAGACTATACACAGTCGATGACAGCGGCAGACCGACGTGCAGATATGTTTGTATCAAACCTTCTGGTAAATGATTTTTACTGCATATAAGGCATTGATGATGCACTTATATAAAGGTGAACATAACGACAGTTAAACATCAGTCGGTCATCATCAGTCAGGCTTTTAATTCTTACTAACAGGTATCATATTATGGCATCAGCAAAAAACAGATTATAATCAGTACATAACAGTCTTCTGTAAGACAACTAGAAACAACCATCCCTCAGGGTGTGCCATCCAGCTTCATCTTCGGCTACACGTATCCAGTCTTCCGGCTTCTCCATTTCCGTCACGTTACGTCTTGATAAAATGGCGGCTATTCTACCAAGACCTTCTATGGACTTTTTCAGTCAACTTAAAAAGTCACCATACATGCATTTATTTCATATCACTTCACTTATACGCCTCAATCGAACTATATTGTATAATACACCACCACAATTAAACGATATTACTGACAATAATATGTGATTATGAAAATGAAATAAAAACATTACGTCGTTAATGTAAGTTGGCGGGAAAAGTCCTTGGCTAGGGTTCAGCCAGGATATGTCCCACAGTACTCGTCTATTCTAACGGCTGTCTGTTCGGTGACAAATGTGACCAGTGACCATTTTCTTTCTCGAGGCTCTTTAGCAGCTTTTTTTATGGGATAGGAAGGCAAACGAGCAGGCGTCTCATCTCAGCGCCATAGACAGTGCGGAAGCGTTGCCGACCTTTAAGGAAAGTGTCATTATGGGAGATGGAGGGGGGGCGCAAGAGGTTGGGCCTCAATCGCTTACTGTAGGAAGCGCGGTAGCTAAGCTACCACTCAGACGCCGGTTGCGGGAATGTGGTACTTCCCCGGGCGAGCCGGCCCATTCATGCTACAGACAAATATTATGCCATTCTTGACAAAGTATTCGTCTGCAGCATGGCTTTTCCACTTGTAGCTACGCTGTATATCTTCTGAGAATATTTCCTTAAAATGTGACCCAATAAAGTTTATATATAAAGTTTGGAGTATAATACGTAATGTCATCTTTATGTGCCGCAGACACCATCACCAGAAAGGGACGATTGGAGTCATGATATACAGGCGCCGGTTCTGCGTAGACCACCAGCAGGTACACCTCCCCTTCGTTAAATACTTAAACTATTATATTGCTGATCTTATAAACACTGAAATAATTATAAGGCGTCAGGTAGCAGAATTTGGTTATAGATCGAACAATCAGTCAACGCATACTTACTGATGATTTCCTGCCAATGTTGACAGAATATCCTGAGTTCACTTCACGCACATGGTTTCTGATGTGAATTACGAGACGCAAATCGTGCTGATTGGTTGAGAAAATAAAAAAGAAATACGGTGGATTATATATGGTCGGAATATGGCGGTCCGAGTGGTAGCTTAGCTATCGCGCTTCGTACGGTGAGCGGTTGAGTTCTGGAGGCCCATCCCTCGCCCCTCCCCTTCCCCCTCCCCATATCTCCTCTCCCTTCCTCCTCCCCCTCCCCATATCTCCTCTCCTCTCCCCTCCCCTTCCGCTCACCCCTCCCCCACCCATAATAACACATTCCTTAAAGGTCGGCAACGCTTCCGCTTTGCCTACAGCGCTGCGGATTTCTATGGGCGGCGTTGATCGCTTTCCATCAGGTGACACGTCTGCTCGTTTGCCTTCCTATACCATAAACAAAATAAATAACTTACGTTGCAAAGGCTTGTAAAGTAGAATTAAATTTAAAAGTGTTATATAAGAAGAAAGCTTTTGATATCCGTATACGCCCTTCATCCCCACATAAACGTAATCTAATTGCATTATATATAATCTACAACACTATGTATTAATCTTTTTTTAAAAAACTTTTCAAGTTTACGTATATCTATTCCAGTTTGGGGCTCTCGGCAGTCAGACTTATATCCGGTACCACCATCCTCCATAGCGAAGGAAGAAGTGAGTATAAATGCAGCATATTTTATACATACATACATATAATAGTCACGTCTGTCTCCCGTAGGGGTTGGCAGAGACCACTGATCTCCATCCGCTACGATCCCGGCACACCTTCCTTGCTTCCTCCATAGTCATCCATCTTTTTATCCATCCTTCCTCTCACATTCATCTTAGCGTAACGGCCTTGTGTTAGTCGCTTCTTGTCCACGTGGAAATCAGGACGTGACGGACGGCGAACCACGTCGCCGTCATGTTTTAACAAATTAGGTATATTGAAATTCGTCATAGTGAATCCCACGAGCTGCTAGATCCTCCCTTGCCCTTGAGGTCAGCTTCAGCAGCAGCTATAATTGAATGAGTCTAACTTACTTTGCTAAGATACGCGAGCACATATCAGAAAAATAATATTGTGTGTTTGTGTAGAAGTGTGTTTGGCAAGAATTGCATCCAATACTTTGACCGTGGCAACCAAAGCTGACAACGTCGTACACACATTTGGGGTGATTCATTCTACGGTTGTCTTTAGTCTACTACACTAGTAGAGTCTACTACACCCGTGGATGGTTTGTGCCATTATCAGGCATCTTCCACTTCCTGGGGTTGAATTGGTACCTTCGCTAGTTAGAGAGGCACTTTTAGACGAAAAAAATAAAGTCACGTTGTTGCTTGACTTGTCTGCCTCGTTATTGGCAACTCGCTGAGTCCAGCTAATCTGCGGTTCACATATTTATACATCATTTTTGGATCAGATAAAGCCGGTGCCGATCTGGCTGTGCGTGTTCCTGGTGGCGTCGTACATCGTGGCCGGCACCTTCCTCTTCAAGCGCTGGGAGAACTGGTCGTACCTAGACGCCGCCTACTTTTGCTTCATCACTCTTACTACCATTGGTTTTGGAGATTTCGTGCCTGCTCAGGTGCGACAACTACATCCGTGTATTTTTCTTATGGGATAGACAAGCAAACAAGCTGGCGTGTCGTCAGATGAAAAGCAATCAACGCCGCCCATAGATATCCCCAGTGCCATAGGCATTGCACAAGCATTTTTTTTCATGGGATACTAAGGCAAACGAGCAGGCGTGCCACGTGTCACATTTTATGACAGTTGTTAGATTAAAATTATTTTCTTTAATGTTTTCTTTATTTGTATATTATAATGTTATTAAGGTTTTAATTTTAGGGGGGGGGGGGGGTTGGGACTCCGTAACTTAACCGCTCACCGGACGAAGCGCGCTTCTTTACGCTTCTCCAATGCGTATTGGCTGGGTTATCAGACTCGAAATCTGTATGCCATATATATATTTATTTTGATACGGGGATTGAACCCGCGACCATTGACTCCGTGGGCGGAGGGTCTCGCCACTGAGCCAATCGATCTTAACTTTAATAATTGTCCAAAACAAGTATTGCTCGTATACTCTGCTTATATCAGCTCCCCTAGTAGAGTGCTTGGAAGCTATGCGACTGCTAGTATATGGTCTTATTATCTGCCCAGGGTCAGGGTGGTGAGCCGGCTGACGCAGTCCACTCCATAGCACTGTGCTCGCTGTACCTGCTGTTCGGCATCGCACTGCTGGCCATGTCCTTCAACCTGGTGCAGGAGGAGGTGCGCGCCAACGTCGCAGCCGTCGCCACCCGCCTCGGCATCATCAAGCCCAGGGACACCGAGCAGGACTACTGAACGCTTAGTAGACGATCCAGCATACAAACATCATCATAAAGATGATTAAGTCGTTACTTTGGGGAAATATATTACTATGTACGCTATTTGTATTGTTGTGTGTTACTGCAGAGGGAAATAAATTGATCTATCTATATATCTATCTATGAAATAAGAAAAATGGCCGTCAAAATGGCAAATACGACTCTATGACAGTCACATTACGGTTGTCTTTCGTAGAGTGTTTGTTTGTTTCTCAACTTGAGGATGCGTCGTGTCGAAGCGAAACGTGCTGTGTTTGCGGCGAAAAGTGGTATTATGTGTTTGAACTTGTCAGCGTTAGTGACTATAGCGTTGTGTCGGAAGATTTGCTGACGACTATTTCTCCGTGAGTAATTCTCTATACAATTCCTTGCAAACACACAATATTATTTTTCTGATATTTATGTATTTTTGTAGGCTATTGATTTTGTTTCTTCATTAATACACGCAAATTTCACCTTTAAGTAATTGGTTTCAGGTACCAGAATTAGGTTTTCAACCTTATATAGTTAGTACTTTTGAACAAGGAATATTCCACTTATAAATAAATAAATAAATAAACAAATGAAGCGTTTATTACTGTCTATCAATAATCATCATTGATACATGTATACATACATATCGTCACGCCTGTCTCCCTGTAAGGTTAGGCAGAGACCACAGATCTCTATCCGCTACGATCCCGGCACACCTTTCTTGCGCCCTCCACACTCATCCATCTTTTCATCTATCCTTTCATTGTAGCGAAACGGCTCACTGTTAGTCGCTTCTCGCCCTGAGGATGGTGGTCAGCCCCAGCAGAACACGCATGCTGTGATAAGGCACTATTGTACCTAGGGAAGCCCGATCTCTGAACGGTTCGCACGCTTGCGACTAAGCTCGCCCCTAGCCACGCATCCGTTTGCACGGCAGACCATGGATTGGTGGAGAGGAAGGGAAAAGGATAGAGAAGAAAGGGAGGGGCAGGGGAAAGGAAAGGTGGATTTAGACAGGATGATAGGGATATGATACTACCGCAACGGAAGACAAGGAGTGATACCGTAGTAGCTCCGGAGGCCGGGACAGGCGGCTAGGCAAAGATACTCCCTGACGTAATTATCGTTCATTAATTAGGTAAAGTCACCGTCACCGACATAGCTCTTCAAGTTAGCAGACTGAAGTGGCAATGGGCTGGACACGTTTGTCGGAAAACAGACAATCGTTGGAGTAGACGAGTGCTGGAGTGGAGACCGCGGCTCGGCAAACGTAGTGTGGGACGCCCTCCTGCTAGATGGAGCGACAATCTGCGCAAGGCGGCTGGCAGAGACTGGATGCGTGTAGCCGAAGATCGGGCTAGGTGGCGCGCCTTGGGTGAGGCCTATGTCCAGCAGTGGACTACCGCGGGCTGATATTGAAAATTAGGTAAATGTAATTTGTAGAATCGACAGCTTGTTCTTCAACAAAGGCCTCCTTCAAAGATTTTCATGCAGCTCTATCTCTTCCTAATCCTATCTATTTTTTGCTAGCAACTGTTATGAAGTCATGTTTCCAGCATTCTGTCTGTCTCGCTTTGCTCCTTTTCTCATCCCTTGGACACCAATCTGAGACTATTTTTGTCCACTCCTCATCTTTCCCTAATGATATGTCCTGTCCGTTACCAATTTAATGACTAACTTGCTTTTATTGCGTCTTTGAATTTGATTAGACTTTTTATCTTACTTTGTCTTGTATCTTTACGCCAATATTAAATAATTCTCTCTATACTGTGTTGACATATATTTATTTTGTTCATTAGTTGTTCCACTTATAACTAAATATAAATATTTTATTTTATTTCATTTTATTTTTACAATTTTAGGAAAGTTAACAACTAGGTATGTATATAAAAATATGTAAATATTTAGATTGATTTGAAGGCCAATTAATAACTTCCACAGATACTTATAAAAGAATATAATATGTGTATCGTCGAATATTTCTTGTTTGAAAGTTGAGATAGAAAACCTAGTTCTCCCACCGGCTGCCCTATATTTAGTAAGATGAGTTTAGTTTTATAGCTAACGATAACAAACATATGTTTAATAGTTTTTGTTGTTGATTTGGTTTCATAATTTTTTCTAGAATATTCCTAGGAGACCTATACAATCACTTTGAGGCATTTATAAGGTCGGATATTTTGATACTTTTGTAATATTTACAAATTTTAAATGTTTAACATATTATTAAAAACACATGTATTATTTGAAATAGTATTATTAAACACTTTTAATGTTTTTGTCACAATTATTTTATTTATACGCCCAATACAATTGTATTGTACATGCATACATACATACATACCCACAGATTACAGAGACCACAGATCTCCATCTGCTACGTTCTCGCCATACTTCTCTTGCTTCCTCCACATTCTCTTCATGCTAGCCCGCCGGTTAAGGGTATAGGGTTAAATTGTATTGTTTATATTTTATATAATATGAATGATCCTGGATTATTAATAATTAAACTAATTAACAATCAAACATATATCTTATGCTATATTCAGAGCGATACAATATTGAAAAGAGGAGAAACTTTACAAATTCATTACACCTTTATTTTTTACAATAGCTAAATTTAAAACCTCAATAATATTATAATATACAAATAAACGAAACAAAAAGAAAATAATTTTCACATAAAACAGCCGTTTTTCGGTGAGATTTAGTTTAAGTTCCCCGTAAATTTATTTCTCACAATAGAAAACACACATTATATTCACATTTTTTGTTTACTTGTCGCGGATCTTAGGATCTAAGCAATTTCCATCGGTTCAGAAATTGTAGCGGTAGAGCCACACTGCAGACGAATACTTTGTCGAAAATGGCATTTTATTTGTCTGTAGCGTGAATGGGCCGGCTCGCTAGGGGTAGTACCACGCTCCCGCAGAAAACCGGCGTGTGAGCGATAGCTTACCGCGCTTCGTCCCGTGAGCGGTTGAGTTTCTACCCCTCCCCCTCGTTCTATTTATATTATATTCGTTTGCCTTTCTATCCCATAAAAAAAAGATGGGTTATTCTAATGGATAAAATGTGTGGAAAGAAGTCACAGAAATACGCACCGTACTGAATCGCCATTTGTCCACGCGGTAAAAATAAAAACTTAAATATGTACTTTTAAATTGTATTTTATGTTCCATCACAATATCTATGCAGGAAGAGATACAGGTTGGAATAATTAAAGACGAAACTCCGAATCTATATATAGTACGATTATTCGGCCTATTCTAACGTATGGCTGTAAGGCTTGGACATTAAAGCTAAAGAAAGAGAATAAACCTCTAATTGCACATCGAAAACTTCTCCGAAAGATCCTGGGCCCAACCAAAACAGATGATGGCAGTTGGCGAAATCGAAAAAATACCGAAATAGAGCATCTGGTGGCCAAATACAATGTAATCGGAGAGACTAAGGCTCACCGACTTCGTTGGTTGGGCCACGTTGAGAGGATGGGAGAGGATCGCGCAGTCAAGAGACCGTAAGTGGGTCGCCGCAGGGATCGCTGGGGAGACATGGTGTAAGACGATCTGCGCAACCTTCAAACCCGCAACTGGCAGGAGGTGGCGCAGACCAGGGCACGGTGGCGTAAAATTAGTTTTGAAATAATTATGTCATAATATCAAACGTGCGTATCGATCATTATTATTTTTGTATAAGAGATTGTAGATAAAGTCAAATCGCACATATAACTTCGTCGAATTGATAAAAATAAAAGATGAGCTATATGCAGATAACATATTTTTTATAATTAATCTAAATATTAATAAGAAATTGTTTAAAACAATTCTGGCTGCTAAATTTCATTAGCGCACAACTCGTCACAAAGAAAACTTTCATCGATGATGAATGGGTCAGGCGTTGGGCCTACGGAACTCAACCGCTCATCGGACGAAGCGCGGTAGCCAAGCTACCACTCAGACGCAGGTTTTCTGCGGGAGTGTGGTTTTCCCCGGGCAAGCCTGCCCATTCATGCTACAGATAAATAATATGCTTGCATCTGCAGCGTTTCTTTTTTTTGATCGCTTTCGTACAGGAGAGACGGTGCTATTCAATAAGATAATGCAGTAGATATGGTATATATATATATATATATATATATATATCATATATATATATATATATATATATATATATATATATATATATATATATATATATATATATATATATATATATATATATATATGACTATACATATTTAATAAACACGTGCAAACCAATTATTGTTAAGTAATAAATTATTTGTAATCTTTCAAGGAGAAATTGTTGATCCTGATAACTCTGATAGTTGTGATCTAGAACGAATTAAAGGCCAGCACGAAATCTGCGATTACACAAAACGTCCTGGATATTATCGAAATTTATAAACATAAATTATATTGTAAAGTTTATAACTTGAGTTATCGTTACGTATGCTTTGTGATAATGTAGTTATAGAATTGAATCCGAGATAAAAATTAGTCTGTGTGTGGCCGCGGTGGCTTTTTGAACTTGCGTTTGAAAGCCTGGGGAAAATGTCTTCACAGAACGTGAAGTCTGGAGATGAGAAGCAGGGCGTGGACTTGGACACAATCCTGGTGGAGGAGGTTGGACAATTCGGTCGCTATCAGATCATTAACCTCCTTCTAGCTGCGTTTCCTGTTATGTTCTCAGCTTTTGCTGCCGGCGAATACATCTTTACGACTGCCAGGATCCCAACGAGGTGAGTGTCTTCACTGTATTATTCTCATCCGATTCGAGGAATGAATTTAAAAATATAAAATGAAAATGACGGCGACGTGGTTCGCCACCTGTCAAGTTCTGATTCCTATGAGGGCGAAAAGCGACTAATGGAAAGCCGTTTCGCTGCGATGAATTTGAGACGAAGGATGGATGAAAGGATGAGTGTGGACGAGGCGAGGAGGGTATGCCGGGATCATAGCAGATGGAGCCCTGTGGTCTCTGCCAACCCCTGCGGGAGATAGGCGTGAATATATATACAAAAAAAAAGAAATATCTTTACTTTTTACTCTCCCAGGTCTAAATTAGGATTCCCTATGCCGTGTGTACCATTATAAAGCCGTCGGTTCGCGCTGTTGTGTATTGGATACGAACAAATGGTTGAGAAGTCAGTAATGTGGCGATTTGAACCTGGGCGAGGGCAGTAGTACTCCGTAATAAAAACTATCCCGATCTCCTGAACACTCCAAGCTGTTTTTAGGCAATTTTAGTCTCGTATTTTACTTGTTTGTATTTCGTTTGAGTATTTCGATTGTTAGATTTTTATAAAGCAAATAATACAAAAAGAAATTAAAGTCAATTCCTACTTTTCTTCCAACGATCCACACCCTTCGCGACTAATGGTATTTATTCCTAAATTTATATCCTGATAAATATCTTATATAAGAAAACCTATTTTCTCCCATACATACATACATACATATCGTCACGCCTGTTTCCTGTAGGGGTAGGCAGATATCACACATCTCCATCCGCTACGTTCCCGGCATACCCTCCCCGCTTCCTCCACACTCATCCATACTTCCTCTCACACTCATCGTAGCGAAACGGCTCTCCGTTAGTCGCTTCTCGCCCTCGTAGGAATCCGGCTGTGACGGGTGGAGAACCCATATAAAACAAAAAATTATTAATTAAGTATAATTAACGAACAATATTTAAAAACTGTATGTGTCATCCACTACAAGTTTAAAAAAAGTAATTTGTATTTAAGTGGGTGAATAAAAAATATTTTACTAACCATTAAAAGTTTGAACAAGATACATCATCATCATTAACAAACGCCTGCGGCAGTCAACTTTTGGACATAGGCATCCCCCAAGAAGCGCTCCCTAGCCCGATTTTCGACTTCACGCATTTAGTTTCTACCAGCCGCCCTGCGCAGATCGTCCGCATCATCTAGCCGGGGGACGTCCCGCACTACCTTTGCCGAGACGCGGTTTTCACTCCAGCACTCGTCAGCTCCAACGATTGCCGGATCTCCGACAAACGTGACCAAACCATTGCCACTTCAGTTTGCTAATTCGAAAGGCTATGTCGTTGACTTTGGTTCTATGGCGGATTTCTTCATTCACACATTGTATATACTCGATTATATGTGCGTGCGTTGGACGCTTCATGGATGGATAAAATATTGTGAGTCGCGTCAGCAACATGCTGTAGTAAATCATGACTGTCTCCGATTTTTTTAATCTACTTATCTTTTTAAATTTTCCGCTAAAATCAAAATCTCAAATGACCTTTTAATAAAAGTGCATATGCATTATCATGTTTTATCCGTAATCGTTAATTAAGATAGCTACTAGTTCAGTGTGATAAGTAATCAATTTAACAACAAGGACATTTTCATTAACTAGTACAACTCTTTCTTCCACACTTTTACCACGGTCTACCACTTTGTGAAACCAGGTATCGTCAGTTGTATCATCATCACTATTATCAGACTACGGCAGTCCACTGCTGAAGGTAGGCCTCATCCAAGGCGCTTCCTAGCACGATCTTCGGCTATACGCATCCAGTCACTAAACTTAGCGGGGGGGGCGGGGGCGGTTTGAAACTCCAACGGTTGTCGGTATAATATTTTCAAGGATTCAAAAGACAAGCCTGCAACTCCTTTAAACTTCTGCATGTTGCAGATGTGTTCCAATCAGTTTTTACGCTCGTTTGTTCGTTTTTATTTCTTATAGAAATTTCAAGGGGTGCGATTCGATGGTTTTATTTCTATATCATCAGTTAAAATTACCCTTTTTAATACTGGATGCAAACTACAAACTAGATGTAGGTAGAAACTTAAAGGATTCAAAACACAAATCTAAAAATACATCATGCTTTTAACTCTCCAAACAATATGTCTCTAATGTCAACCCCAATTTTGTTTACACTTATATAGTTTTAAACCCAAATCAGATGTGTTAAGTGTAAGAATTTGTATTTATGTGTATGCGTATATGAGTATGAGTATGTCTTTTTTTATGGAGTAGGAAGGCAAACGACCTACTCGTCATGTCACCTGATGGAAAGCAATCAACGTTGCCGATAGACTTCCGCAGCGCCATAGGCAGCGCGGGAGCGTTGCCAACCTTTAAGGAAAGTGTCATTATGGAAGTGGGATTAGGACGGGGAGGGGTAAAGGGAGGGGGAGGATGTTGGGCCTCCGGAACTCGGCCGCTTACCGAACGAAGCGCAGTAGATAAGCTACCACTCAGACGCTGGTTTTCTGTGGGAGTGTGGTACTTCCCCGGGTGAGTTACAGACATTCATGCTACAGACAAATATTATGCCATTCTTGACCGGCGGGCTTTCATGAGGAGAATAATGAGTGTGGAGGAAGCAAGGGAAGTATGCCGAGATCGTAGCAGAAGGAGATCTGTGGTCTCTGCCTACCCCTACAGGAGACAAGCGTGACGATATGTATATGTATGTATAAGTGAACAGGTTTTCACGTTGTTTCTGTTATCTTTGTTCTCAGATGTCTCATCCCGCAATGCGACGGTCCCAACCCAGAGTTCGCGCCCTCCTGGATCCTGAACGCGATCAACGGCACCAGCACCGACAGTTTTGACAACTGCGAACGATTCGTGGACAGCACAGTGCCGAGCAACGCCACCGGCGTCTGTCCTGCCGATTGGTTCGACGCCACGCGGACCAAGGAGTGCCAGGCCTTTGTCTACGAGAACACGCTGAGTGTTGTTTACGATGTAAGTTTTTACGCTATAGTACCAAAAATATCTTATAGCCCAAATGGTGCCTTGTCAGTGTGTGATATTGTCTGACATACATATCTTCACGCCAGAGACGATATATCTCATCAAAATTAGGTTTATTAAAATTCTTCATAGTGTATCCCACGAGCCGCAAGGGAGGATGGAGGTTAGCCCCAGCAGAGCCACCCATGCTGAGGCACTATAGTACCCAAGGGTGATCAATCCTGGGACGGTCAGCACGCTTGTGACTAACCTCGCCCCTAGCCACGCATCAATTGGCACGGTAGACAGTGAATTGGCGGAGAGGAATGGAAAAGGATAGAGAAGATAGGAAAAGGCAGTGGAAAGAATAGATGGGTTTAGACAGGATGACAGGGATATGATACTACCGCAAGGGAAGACGAGTAGTGATCCGGTTTTCATTTTCTTTCAGTTTGATATGGCGTGTGACGAGTGGCGACGCTCTCAGATCGGTTCCATCCGCACCATCGGCACGCTGCTGGTGTTACCCATAACGGGTTACATCTCGGACCGCTGGGGCCGCCGCGTGGCACTCACCATCAACGCCTTCAACACCGGCTGGATCGGTCTCGTGCGCTCCTTCGTCAATTCTTACGAGTGGTTTCTAGCACTTGAGGTGCTGGAGTCCTCCGTCGGCGCTGGTGCTTTCTCTTCATGCTACATTTTGGGTAAGTGAACAAAAATATATGGACACATTGAGTATAACAGCTTTTTATATTACAATTAGTTTGAAATTTCAAAATACAGTTTTAAGTTATCACTTCTGTCGGCAGTCCTCATGACTGTCTCCGATTTTCTTTATAAATATATATTTTTTTAAAATCCTCGGACCTGCACTAAAGTCTTCTATTTAGTTCATGAAGTATCCTAGATTAAATTTTCTTTTAAATGCAATTTCAAATTCTTGATACTCGTCATAAGAAATTAGGAAACTTGAGAAACTTCGTCAAGTCTTCTCGTCGCCCATACCGCAAAGCCTGAAGATTCAACCAGTACGTCCTGTCTGTACTCTCTTACGGTGCCGAAACGTGGACTGACGGTCCGTATCCTTAACAAGTTCCAAGTCGCTTACAGGGTTATGGAGAGGGCTATGCTCGAAGTTTCTCTGGTGGATAGAATTCGAAATGAAAAAATTCGTCGGAGAACCAGAGTCACCGATATAGCCCTTCAAGTTAACAGACTGACGTGGCAATGGGCTGGACACGTTTGTCGGAGAACCGACAATCGTTGGAGTAGACGAGTGCTAGAGTGGAGACTGCAACTTGGGCAAACGTAGTGTGGGACGCCTTCCTGCTAGATGGACCCATGATTTACGCAAGGCGGCTGGCAGAGACTGGATGCGTGAAGAATGAATTATTTTTTGCAAGGTATCGAATAGTGACAATTGTAATACTCTTTCCAGTTACGGAGCTGGTGGGCCCCAAGTATCGTGTGGTTGCTGGTGCCACGATATCAACAATGTTCGCCCTCGGACAAGTCGTGCTCGGTTTCATCGCGTGGGGAGTACAACCCTGGAGGCAGCTCACCCAAGTTCTGTACGCTCCCCAACTCCTCGTCGTATCCTACTTCTGGATACTTTCAGAGTCCGTCAGGTGGCTCATGAGCAAAGGGAGATATGAAGAATCTGAAACAATCCTTAAGAGAGTTGCCAAATGCAATGGAAAGAACCTCTCGGAAAAGTCACTTGAGAACTTAAGAGATACTGCCGAATCGGAGAAACTAGTCGAGAAACCCAAAGAGCCCTGGTTGCCTTTACTTGTTCTTAGATCTCGGGTTATATTGCTGAGGTGCATTGTCTCACCGGTGTGGTGGGTGACGAATACGCTGGTGTACTACGGGATGTCCATCAACGCTGTGAATCTGTCCGGAAACCCTTACCTGAATTACGTGGCTGTCGCAGCGGTGGAGATCCCAGGGTATTGGACTGCAATACTTTTGCTGGATCGCATCGGTCGGAAGCCAGTTCTAATAGTGTGTTATTGGCTGTGTGCTGCTTGCCAGTTTATCTTCGCTTTCTTGCCAGAAGGTAATGTAATTGGATATCCAAAATGCCTTTCAGTAAATAGATATATACATACGTATCGTCACGACTGTCTCCCGTAGGGGTACGCAAAGATCACAGATCTCCATCCGCTACGATCCTGGCACACCTTCCTTGTTTTCATCCATCCTTCCTCTCACATTCATCATAGAGAAACGTCTCTCCGTTAGTCGCTTCTTTTCCTCGTGGGAATCAGGATGTGATGGATGGCGAATGAATCCCCGTCATTTTTTAACAAATGAGGTTTATTAAAATTCGTCATAGTGAATCCCACGAGCCGCAAGGGAGGATGGAGTTCAAATACATTTTTTTAGATTTGTATTCGATGACATTTGGTGTTTATATAGTTTTTTCATATTTTAATTAATTTATTTTAGTTTTATATGGGATAAAAATTCTCATATATAAGACATTTAGCAGGATACAAATTTAGCAATAAATACCGTTAGTTGCGAAGCGTGTAGATCGCTGGAAAAATACATAAATTGACTAAAAATAACAATTTTATATTAAATACTTGTAATGTTAAATTCGATTTCTCGTAATTAATTTATTGTAAACAAAAGGTGTGTCGTAAATATACATTTCTATTTCTGTGTGGACAGTTAAAATTTTCACTTAGCTAAGATCCGCGACAAGCAAACAACAATAGAAAATTAATAAAGTCTGTTTTCCTGCTGGATGAAGTGGATTTACAGAGAATTTAAACCGTTAAGTCACTTAACGGTTGTCTTCCGTAGAGTCTACTATACCTGATGATGCCTCGTGTTGGGGCAAAACACGTGTCGTTTTCAAGGTGGAAAAGTGGTAGTGTGTGTTTGGTGTTGTGTATAGTGGTTGGTAAGTGGAGAGTTGCTGACGGCCGTTTTTCTGTAAGATATAGTTTAAGTTCCCTGTAAATCCACTTCATCCAGCAGGAAAACACAGATTATTAATTTTCTATTGTTGTTTGCTTGTCGCGGATCTTAGCTAAGTAAAAGTTCTAACTGTCCACATAGTAATGGATTTCAGCAAAGTAACGCTTGACTCCGTCAAGCATTTCTATTTGTTTTAAAACTCTCAACGTTATATGTCAAGCAAGAAAGGACTGTCCACTCTTTTGTGTTCTACGGGTTTCTAGGTAATGATGGTATCGCCTTGACTGTCTACCTGATCGGCAAGTACAGCATCGCGGTGGTGATGACTTCGGTGTACGTGTTCACGGCGGAGCTGTACCCCACCAAGTACCGCCACAGCCTGTTCGCCTTCTCCTCCATGGTCGGCCGGTTGGGGTCCATCACTGCACCGCTCACGCCGGCTCTGGTGAGAAATACTTCTATTTAACAATAACCTGTTTGTATACCATATGGATTATATATAGATAGATAACTTATCTATTCAAGGCACAATACAAACAACATCAAAAGTAATTATCATACATATATACAAATAAAAAAAATCTCACCACTTGAGTCAATAGACAGTACAACGTGGACACTTTGATAGTGGTAGAGCCACGCTGCAGATGGATACTTTGTCCAGAATGGCATAATATTTGTCTGTAGCGTGAACAGGTCGGCTCGCCCGGGGTAGTACCACACTCCCGCAGAAAACTGGCGTCTGAGTGGTAGCTTAGCTACTGCCCTTCTTACGGTGAGCGGCCAAGTTCCAGAGGCTCTACATCTTCCCCTTCCTCTACCCCCTCCCACTTCCCCTCCCCCTCTCATTCCCAATCCCTTAATGGTACTTTCCTTAAAGATCGTCAAGCTTCCGCACTGCCTATCGCGTTGCGGATGTCTATGGGCGGCGTTGATTGCTTTCCATCAGGTGAAACGCCTGCTCGTTTGCCTTTGCATAAAAAAAAATAAAAAACAAAACATTTAATAGACGAGCGTGTATGTTTACGAAAACTTGGCGACGTCTCCAGCGCTGCGAACGTCTGTGGACGGCAGTGATCACTTACGACCAGGTGACCTTGTGACTTGGCTTCAGAAACGAGAACTAGCCACTGGTCTCGGTGCTGGGGTACCTTCCAATCGTTTTTCCGAAGCCCGCTCAGGTCAGCGATCACTATGTCCCTCCATCAGTACCTAGGGCGACCGATCGGACGTCGAACGGACAGATTAATGATATGGCAAAACCAATGGCGCAGTGGAGCAGTGTTTGGAGTTTCCTTCGCCCACGGAGTCAATGGTTCGATCCCCGCATAAAAATATGTATAGCTTAGAGAAATTTATGCCGACTCTAGTGACCCTGCTAATCCGTATTGGACAAGCGTGGTGGGTTATCCTCCGTTCTTCCAGAAATGTGGAGATCCGTGCTCAGCAGTGGGATATATATGGCCTCTGAAAAAAGAACCAATAATTGATGCGAATTGTGCTGCTAAAAGACCGTCAAGCGATCTTCTCCAGGTGACTGAAACATGTACCTTTTTTTTTTTCTCTCTCTCTCTCTCTCTCTCTCTCTCTCTCTCTCTCTCTCTCTCTCTCTCTCTCTCTCTCTCTCTCTCTCTCTCTCTCTGCACATTCTTGTTTCCTGCAGGCTCTTGAGGTTTGGGAGAGTTTCCCTTCAGTCCTCTTCGGCAGCTTCGCCCTGCTGTCCGGGCTGCTTATCTTCACGATGCCGGAGACGTTAGGAACCAAGTTGCCCGACACCATGGAGGAGGCCGAACAGCTCAGCAAAAAGAAGATTACCACGGATCTCTGAGTTGTTTCTCAATAAACTAGTTATTATTTATTTTACAATTGGTGTTTTATTTTAACATTGCTACACATTCAATTGCTAAAATTAATACTCAATCAATTGTTTAATTGGCTAGTCGTTAAATTATTATAATTGAATTACTACCCATATTGTTTCATTTGCTATCCATTCAATTGTTTAAATAACCACCCATTCATTATTCAAATTGTTACCCATTCAATTGTTTAAATTGTTACCCATTCAATTGTTTAAATTGTTACCCATTCAATTGTTTAAATTGTTACTCATTCAATTGTTTAAATTGTTACCCATTCAATTGTTTAAATTGTTACCCATTCAATTGTTTAAATTGTTACTCATTCAATTGTTTAAATTGTTACCCATTCAATTCTTTAAATTGTTACCCATTCAATTGTTTAAATTGTTACCCATTCAATTGTTTAAATTGTTACCCATTCAATTGTTTAAATTGTTACCCATTCAATTGTTTAAATTGTTACTCATTCAATTGTTTAAATTGTTACCCATTCAATTGTTTAAATTGTTACCCATTCAATTGTTTAAATTGTTACCCATTCAATTGTTTAAATTGTTACTCATTCAATTGTTTAAATTGTTACCCATTCAATTGTTTAAATTGTTACCCATTCAATTGTTTAAATTGTTACCCATTCAATTGTTTAAATTGTTACCCATTCAATTGATTAAATTGTTACCCATTCAATTGTTAAATAGCCACCCATGCAATTATTTCAATCGCTACCCATTCAATTGTTCATATTCATTTCAACTATTATACATATTTTAATACTTGATAATTTTATCTCAGAGGATGCTAACGAGCTAGCGTGAATCTAAATAATATTATATTACAATAGGGAGTATTTTTGCCTGGCTACCTGTCTGGTAGTTATGGTATTGGTACACGGATACGTGACCGGCCTCCTGAGCTGCTACCGTATCACTCCTTGTCTTCCGTTGCGGTAGTATCACATCCCTATCATCCTGTCTAAATCCATCTTGCCTTTCCCCTGCCCTTTTCGTTCTTCTCTATCCCTTCTCCTTCCTCTCCGCCAATCCACGATCTGCCGTGCCAATGGATACGTGGCTAGGGGCGAGCTTAGTCGCAAGCAAGCCGACCGGAGTTGGTCTCCACCGGATACAGCGGGGCTCTGCTACGGGTGACTCGAGCCTTCCTATCTCCATCCTCCCTGGCGGCTCGAGGGATTCACTATGACGAATTTTAATAAACCAAATCTGTTAAAAATAGTCGGCGACGTAGTTCGCCACCAGCCGTTTCGGTATGATGAATGTGAGAGGAAGGATGGATGAGTGCAGAGCAAGCAATAAAGGTGTGCTGGGATTGTAGCAGATAGAGATCGGCGGTCTCTGCCTACCCCTACGGGAGACAGGCGTGACGATATGTATGTATGTATGTAATTCATCAATATTTATTATTTAATAAATGAATAATTTATTAAAGATTTTTGTGTAGCGCCTGATGTAATCCGAGTTCTAAAAGTCCTGGATTAAAAGTTTTACTATTAAATTTTTTAAGATTCATTTATAAATTTGGTTTTTTGGTCGATGGTATTTTTTATATAGCATAGTAGGCAAACAAGCATGCGGAGCACCTGGTTATACCGTATAACCAGGTGCCCCGCATGCTTGTTTGTTAAGGATGTATATATAATATTGGTCACACCACATACAATGCAGCATTACTCGAAATTCCAAACACTACCAAATATATCCTTGAAATACAAGATTATCAATATAAATGACTATCAATTCTTCCTCATTGTGTGTCGCGATTGTTGTTTATTTCAGATTTTTATCAGTTAAAACGACTACTGCCGTTTTGAATGTTTTTAAACGAATTAAAAAGAAAATTGAGACAATAATAAAATATATCAATAGTGGTAGAGCCACGCTGCAGACGAATACTTTGTTGAAAATGGCGTATTATTTATCTGTAGCATGAAAGGGCCGGCTTGCCCGGGGAAGTACCACACTGTCGCAGAAAACCGGCGTCTTAGTGGTAGCTTAGCTACCGCTCTATGGAAGGAAGCCGCTCCACGAATTAAAATCAATTTGTAAATATATATAAAATACTACGTAAATTCAATATTAAATTTATTTCATATAACTGAATATTTCTGAAGCCTCCTCCCTCCCATAATGACACTTTCCTTAAAGACCGGCAACGCTTCCGCATTGCATATAGAACTACGGATGTCTACGAGCGTCTACGCACGTAGTTTAGTTTTACCGGAGGGCCACAGATGTCGCTGACAGTAGGTTAACACGGTGGCGACTTGTTGTGGCGATTATGTGTAGTCAGGAATTGGTTGCTAGTAAAATCGACTTGCTACTAAACCAAACACGGAGTTTTATTATTAACTTCAGTTCATAATGCAAACCTTTTGTACAGGGCGGCGTTGATTGCTTTCCAACAGGTGACACGTCTGCTCGTTTGTCTTGCTATCCGATAACAAATAAAAAAGTTGATTAATGAATTCAGGCGTTACTTAGCTAAGATCCGCGACAAACAAACAATAACAGAAAATTAATAATGTGTGTTTTCCTGCTGTATGAAGTGGATTTACCTGGAACTTAAACTAAAACCTACTTAAAAACAGCTGTCAGCAACACACCAGCCACTATACACAGACCAAACACACACTACAACTTTTCCACCTTGCAAAACGACACGTGTTTCGCCTCAACACGAGGCATCTTCAGGTATAGTTGTCGGAAGGTTGAGGCGAAACACGTGTCGTTTGCAAGGTGGAAAAGTGGTAGTGTGTGTTTGGTGTTGTGTATAGTGGTTGATGGGTGGAGAGTTGTTGACGGCCGTTTTTCGGTAATTTTTACTTTAAGTTCCACGTAAATCATACATTATTAATTTTCTGTTATTGTTTGTTCATCGCGGATCTTAGCTAAGTAAAAGTTTTGACAGTCCACAAAATAAAACGGTGTAACTTGTACACAGTTTCGTGCTCCGTGGCATTCATTAATACCCACTATTGTGTGTGTAATGTACGGAATCCTGTCGCAATGAATCACAATCGGTCGACTGCGTTTTGTTTGTCGAACATCCTTATCGTGCAATAAACAAGATATATATATATTTTTTTGTCGTCTACAAACTGTAATTACTAATCGCGATTAATCTTAGTTCCTTCATTTAATTTCCGTAATACGTCCGGATTTGATACGCAGTATCACGGTGTTGGTATTAATAAGCCAAGGTCAGTGTAGTTGTGCGGCGGGGATGGTCTGGTTTTTTCTATGGGCTAGAAAGGCAAACGAGCAGGCGTGTCACCTGATGGAAAGCAATCAATACCGTTCATAAGCATCCGGAGTGCCATAAGTAATACGGAAGCGTTGCCGATCTTTAATGAAAGTGTCAATTTGGGAGGGGAGAGGTTTCTGAAATGTATTGTTATATGAAATTAATTCAATATTGATGCTTTAATGTGTTGCTCTGAAGAGAATTTATTTTATGAAATCTAACTTATCATATATTTTATATCATTTTAAAATAAAAATAAAATTTTAAACCTAAAAAAAAAAATTAAACAACATTGAAATCTGTTACTCTATATGTTCTCTTATTTTTATTTATAACTAGCTGACCCGACAGACGTTGTCCTATCTTCGCTGTGAATAATCAATTCGAACCCTAATTTATTTCTAGAACACAGTTTTACTGTACCTTTGCCTAGCTGCCTGTTCAGTAGTTATTGTGTGGTATGATCGGGTACGCGATCCCGGCGTCCCGAGCTACTATCGTATCACTTCTTGTCTTCCGTTACGGTAGTATCATATCCCTATCATCCTGTTTAAATCCATCTTTCCTTTCTCCTCTATCCTTTTCCCTTCCTCTCCGCCAATTCACGGTCTGCAGTGCCAATGGATGCGTGGCTAGGGGCAAGATAAGTTGCAAGCGTGCGCACCATACCGTGCCTTACCTCAGCATGTAAGGCTCCCCTTGCGGCTCGTGGGATTCACTATAACGAATATAAATAAACCTAATTTGTTAAAAAATGACGGCGACGTGGTTCGCCACCCGTCACGTCCTGATTCCCACGAGGGCGAGAAGCGATTTGCGGAGAGCCGTTTCGCTGCGATGAATGTGAGAGGATGGATGGATGAAAAGATGGACGGGTGTGGAGGAGGCAATGAAGGTGTGCTGGGATCGTAGGGGATAGAGATATGTGGTCACTGTTTACTTTAAGGGGGACGATATGTATGTATGTCTATTTGCAAAGCTATTAATAAATTTGATTTATTATTAATCGCTAAGACCTAATCTAATAAAACAACAATTGAAGATGTTTCGAATGTCTGACACGAGTGGTAGATCTCGTTTTTATCGCGTGTTTTAATCGTTTATTTACTTTAAGGCACTCGATCCTGCTCGGCTGAAGATATCGACGGAGTACATTCAGCGTTATCTACTTTTTTGTGCTTTGTTTTTGTGTTGGGCGCAACGGTCTGCTTCAGTTGTGATTGAGGAGCCGCCTGGTGAAGTCCAGCAAAATGCCACAACAAGAGAAGGAAGCCTTGAAAAATGTTGAGGAGGGAGAAAAAGTAAGACAGAAGGTGGATTTGGATACGATATTGGTGGAAGAGATTGGACAGTTCGGCTGGTTCCAGTTGAAGACTTTGATCCTCGCAGTCATTATGGTGATCTTCGCGGCGTGGGCCGCCAGCGAATACGTGTTCACAACGGCTCGTATCACCACCAGGTGAGGTGTCAACGTTACATTCATTATAATAGTTTTCATTCGTTTCACCTATAATTTATGTGATTGTATTATTTGATCAGCGATTATCAACCATAATTAATCTTCCAGAGACGAATCTGCTATCTAAATTCACTTTAATCAAGACTGTTCTTAAAATAAACCTTTGTCGTTTCCAAAAAAAAAAAACAATTTAAAATTTTGAAACGTCTATTGCCATTTCAAAATCATACAAAAGAACGACAAACGACAGTTTTGTATAACAACAAGTCCGTTAGACAATGAAGCAATCACGAGCGCCATCTATTAGAAGTAGTTGAAAGTAAAAATAAGAAAAATATTTTTTTATTTTGTCAAGTTGTTTTTTTAAGTTTTCCCTATATTTTTTTATTCGTAAACCTTACCTGTATTATAACGTAACCTGTATTATAAAACAAAAATTATACAAATCGATATCAAAAGAAAAAGAAATATCAAAAGGTTTACGAATAAAAAATATAGGAAAAACTTGAAATTAAAAAATTATTTTTCTTATATGGACAGTCAAAAGTTTTACTTAGCTAAGATCCGCGACAAGCAAAACAATAACAGAAAATTAATAATGTGTGTTTTTCTGTTGGATTAAGTGGATTTATTTGGAACTTAAACCAAAACCTTACAGAAAATCGACCATCAATTCTCCACCCACCAACCACACACGTTATTAATTTTCTATTATTGTTTTGCTTGTCGCGGATCTTAGCTAAGTAAAACTTTTGACTGTCCATATAGTGATGGATTTCCGCAAAGTAACGCCTGAATCGATTAATAATATTTTTCTTATTTTTACTTCAAATTACTTTCAACAGATGGCGTTCGTGGCAGCTTTATCGTCTAATCGACGTGTTGTTGTACAAAATTGTCGTTTCTTTTGTGTTTTATTTGGAAACGCCGTTTGCATTTTAAATTGTTATTTTGAAAAAAGGAGAGGCTTATTTTAAGAAAGGTCTTGATCAAAGTGAATTTAGATGTGGACAGTCAAAGTTTTACTTACTGGATGAAGTGGATTTATATGTAAAAAGTGAAATGAAAGTGGTAGTGTGTGTTTGGTGTTGTGTATAGTGGTTGGTGGATGGAGGGTTTATGGCTGATTTTCGGAAAGTTTTTGGTTTAAAGTTCCAAATAAATCCACTTCACCCAGCAGGAAAACACACATTATTAATTTTCTATTATTGTTTTGCTTGTCGCGGATCTTAGCTAAATAAAACTATTGACTGTCCACATAGTGATGGATTTCCGCAACGTAACGCCTGACTCCGTTAATAATCCTGAATTTATATAGCAGATTGGTTTATGATTGATAATCCTTGATCAAACGTTATAATCAGGAAACTTAAATATAAGGAATACATAGATGAGCCCACACACATTGTACACACATTGCAGGCGTGCACCTACCGAGTCGCTGATGTGAAATAACTACTCAGCACTAATGTTTGGATATTGGTTCCACAGGTGCGTGATCCCCGAATGCGATGGTGATGCTGAGGATGTGGAGTTCGCGCCTCCCTGGATCCTGAACGCGGTGCCGCCAGGGGGTGCCGGGGCCAGCGCCTTCGACAACTGCCAGCGCTACGGCAACGCGACCAGCTCGCGGCGAGACACCTGCCCCGCTGAACTCTTCGACCGGGACGTGGTCCTCCCCTGCGAGGGCTTCGTCTACGAGAACACTGACACTATTGTTTATGACGTTAGTGTTGTTGTGATATTCAAAACAGACTTCTGATTTACATTCTCTATTCGATAGTTTATTTGGAAAAATTGTATGTGTGATATTTCTTTTTTAACGTCAGCAAAATTTCTAAAGTAATATACACAAGTAACATAAAAAAAGTTTTAAATTCTGTATCGGTATTTATATCCTGCTAAATATCCTATTTTTTAACAGCCCTTATATGTACCACTGCTGAGTACGGGACTCTTCATTTCTGGAGGAACGGACGTTAACCCACCACGCTTGTCCAATGCGGATTGACGGGGTTACCAGACTCGGAATAAATGTTTATAAATACATACATATATTTATTCCGATGCGGGAATCGAACTCGCGACCATTGACTCCGTGGGCAGAGCGCCCCGACACTGAGCCCATTGGCGGTCATTATATCCTATAAAAGAGATTTTTTTCTCCGATATGTTCTTCTTGGTCTTCCCCTACCGTCCACATTTCCATCCACATCCACAACGTAAATTTGTTTTATCAGTCGTCTTTCATCCATCCTCTGTATGTGCTGAATACATAGAGAGATGTAAGAATCTTCCTCAACTTTTGTCACGACAATCGTGTCGTATTAATACATATTTTTTTATTTTATTTTATATATTCACGCCTATCCCCCGAAGGGGTTGGCAGAAACCACAGAGCTCCATCTGCTCATCTATCCTTTCATCCATTCTTCTTTTCACATTCATCGCAGCGAAACGGCTCTCCATTAGTCGTTTTTCGCCCTCGTGGGAATTAGGACGTGACGGCTGGCGAACCAAGTCGTTTTTCAACAAATTAGTTATACTAAATTCGTCATAGTGCATCCCACGAGCCGCAAGGGAGGATGGAGGTCAGCTCTAGCTGAGCCCCGCATGCTGAGGTAAGGCACCTACCTTACCCGGGGGAGCCCGATCCCGGGGCGGTCGGCACGCTTGCGACTAAGCTCGCCCTTAGTCACGCATCCATTGGCACGGCAGACCGTGGATTGGTGGAGAGGAAGGGAAAGGATAGAGAAGAAAGGAAAGGGCAGGAAAGGAAATGCGGATTGGGAGGGTTACCAGAATCGGAATAAATATTTATAAATCCATACATATATTTATTCCGATGCGGGGATCGAACCCGCGACCATAGACTCCGCGGGCGGAGGCCCCGCCACTGAGTCAATCGGTCGTCCGTATTAATATGAATTATATGTTTTTTGCGAACAGTACGACATGGCGTGCCAGGAGTGGAGACGCACGTTCATAGGCACCGCGCGGACCTCCGGCGTACTGCTGGCGATGCCCATCACGGGCTACGTGTCTGACCGCTGGGGCCGCCGCGTGGCGCTCACCATCAACGCCTTCAACACCGCCTGGCTGGGCGCCGTGCGCTACTGGGCCGGCACCTACGTCGGCTTCCTCATCTCCGAGATGGTTGAAGCCATATTCGGTTCTGGTGGCTTCTCCTGCGCTTACATTTTGCGTAAGTGTTTCATCAATTGTCGTGACAAAAAATGAGAAAAGGATGCTTAGATATTTAGATGGTTGGGCGCATAGAATATGAAAGACAACTAGTAAAAGAAATTTACGTTGCGGATGTGGATGGAAGGGTCGGTAGTGGGTAGGGAGATTTTAGGAAAGGTTAGGTCAAGAGTACCCTTAACCAGTGATCTTGCATTAAGATAGTAATAAGATAGCAATAAGTGTGGAGGGAGCAAGGAAAATGTGCCGAGATCGCAGCGAATGGAGATCTGTGGTCTCTGCCTAACTCTACGGGAAACAGGCGTGATGATATGTATGTATGTAAATCAAAAAAATTATAGGCGATTATTGACCTCAGAGAATTTTTTTAATCATCAGTTACTTTTGAATGACATACTATGTCTGTTTACCTAAGTATGTCATTATATCCTATATATTCTATGAGTACATGGTTATAGTGAATGTGTCCAAAATTATCTCAGTCCAAAACATCAGCTGATTGTCCTGCAGGTTATGTCCAATCAGCTGATGTGGTTTGGCTACCGGATATAACTTTGAAATTAAATGCTTCGCTTTTCAGTAGCCGGAACCTCAATCGCTAGGTCTACCGCAGTGTTGGGCATTAATCGATTAATTTGTCAATTATCTTGTTAATTGATTAAAAAAGTAATTGCAATTAAATTAATTACAATTAAACTTTTAATTGCACCTTGCAATTAAATTAATTTGATTGACGTATGTCAATTGTAATTCACAATTAAAATAATTGCAATTATCTTTTTTAGTTGTTTTATGAAACAATTAAAACTAACAATTAACTTTATGTATCTAAACAAAATTAGTAAAAGATTTAGGAAAATTAAGCTGTAAGTCTCATAGGAACAAAAAAGTGATAAAGGCTGTAAGTATAACTTAATTTTTCTAAATCTTTCTTTCTACTTAAAAAAAACTGTGTATGTATTTATGTATAACAATGTTTGCATTGATAAATATTTTTACAGCGTGGGTATACAACAAAAATAATTCAAGTCGTAACGTGTTTCATTTTATAGGCCCGAACGTACATTGTTCTTGCCTCTCACTCTCACATGTGTATTTAACCACAGTAATGGATGGGGTGGGGGGGGGCACTATTGTACTACCGGAGCCACACTTATATATTTATAAATAGGCTGTATATTATACAACAGTATTTTTTTAATTGTTACTTTTAATCAATATTCACAAAACAATTGAAATTTAATTAATTGTCAATTGTAGTAAATCACAATTAACAATTAATTAATTATTCATTGTTACTACTAAAGTTAACAATTAAATAATTGTTAATTATAATATTTCACAATTACAATTGATTAATTGTTAGTTGTTGTGATTACGTTTACCAATTAATCAATTGTTAATCTTTAATTGTTCTTGCAATAAAAATTTGCCCATCACTGGTCTACCTGGCTTATTAGCAGGGATTCGTTTGTCAAAAACCTCCAAATATAAGGACACAAAATATTGAATAAAGTAGGGGAAATTGAGCCTGAAAGCCCACCCTGACTTGTTTTTTATGGGATAGGAAGGCAAACGAGCAGGCGTGTCACCCGATGGAAAGCAATCAACGCCGCCCATAGACATCCGCAGTGACATAGCAAAGGCATAGCCGGCCTTTAAGGAAAGTGTAGGCTTGTTTTTGAAGGTTGCAATGTCGTATCGCTTCGGAAACACCGTTGGAAGCAGCTGGTTCCACAGGTGGTGGTGTGTGGAAAGAAGCTTCGCGAGAAGCCCACCGTACTGGATCGCTACTCATCCAGATGGTGGGGATAAAACTTTTTTCGCAGCGAGCAGGCGTCTCACGTGATGGAAAGCAATCAACGCCGCCCATAGACATCCACAGTGCTATAGGGTGCCAATGTCTGAATGAAACACTGGATATGCGAATATGGAAAAAGAGCAGGAGCTCGAGGAAAGTAACATTATCGTATGTCCAGCAGTGGACTGCTAAAATGTGTGTGATTGATTTCTTGATTCGATATATCACGACTATATAACTACACCGCCAAACAAGTGGTAATTATGTCCAAAGCACAGATATAACATTTTTTATTTTTTTTTGATTGGCGGAGAGGAAGGGAAAGGATAGAGAAGGAAGGAAATGCGGATTGGGGGGGGGGGTTACTAGACTTGGAATAAATATTTATAAATCCATGTATATTTATTTTGATGCGGGAATCGAACCGGCAACCACTGACTCCGCGGGAGGAGGGTCGCGCCACTGAGCCAATCGGTCTTCCTTTTTTTTATAAAGAAAATAATACATATGTGACAGGCTAGTGCCTGAACTAGGGGTGTGCCTGTATCTCAGGTCGCTAGCCTTTCACCCCTAATTTCTAATTGATTATTAATATCTCTGTAGACATAAATATAAAACCCCAAAAATGATGTGTGGACAGACAAAACTTTTACTTAGCTAAGATCCTAGCTAAGATAAGACGTTGTGTGTAGTGGTTGGTGGGTGGAGAGTTGCTGACGGCCGCTTTTCGGTAAATTTGTGGTTTAAGTTCCAAATAAATCCACTTTATCAAGCAGGAAAACACACATTATTAATTTTCTGTTATTGTTTGTTTGTCGCGGATCTCAGCTAAGTAAAAGTTTTGACTGTCCACATAGTGATGGATTTCCGCAAAGTAACGCCTGACTCCATTAATCAAACAAACAAGTATTAAAATGTTGTGTGTGTGTGTTTACGTATGTGTGCGCATATAGACATCCTGCCGAAGCGTTGCCGGCCTTTAAATTTATAAAAGTAAGCTGTAAAGAAATAAATAAATAAAGTAATAAAACAACATATACCGCCACAAAACACTGTCGGCATTAAAAGATTAACGTTTAAATATAAATAGTTTTCAATTATCGATTATTGTCGCATTTACATTTCGGAAGTGATTAGATAATCGATTGAAGGATTGTCCTGGCATAAATCAAGATATTATATTTTTATGTATGTATAGTGAGTTGGCTTAATTTGTTTGTAGGTTTTATAAGAAATATGGATGGACATTCCATTGGGCTTTCTGAAATCATTCTTAGTCCTACCGCTCGTCATCATCATTATCAACAGCCTGCGGCAGTCCACTACTGAAAATAGGCCTCCCCCAAGAAGCGCCACTTAGCCAGATCTTCGGCTTTACTCATTCAGTCTCTGTCAGCCGCCCTGCGCAGATCGTCGCACCATCTAGCCGGGGGGCGTCCCACACTAAGTTTGCCGAGACGCGATCTGGTCTCCAGCACTCGTCTGTTACAGCTGTTATCGGATCTCTGACTCACGTGACCAGTGAATGTCTGCTTTACAAGCTCAGTGTCGCTCAGAGAGCTATGCCCGGTGTTTCTCTAGTGGTTATGATTCGGAATGGAGAAATCCACCGGATAATTAAAATCACTGACATACTCTTTCTTTTCTTGAAGTAGCAATGGAATGCTCACGTTTGTCCTAGTGTTCAGCTACTCTATATAACGAGCTTTTGTTCAAACAAAATGTTGTGTTGCTAGACTAGATCTACCTCGTAAGATAAGTGTTCTTTGATAGTTTAGGAGAAATTAGATTAATGTTAGTCGTTGTTGAATTTGACATTAAGAAATCAAAATTCAATAAAGAAATCAGAATCCAACACACACACATACACACACGCAATCACACACACGCGCAATCTCACACACGCGCAATCATACACACGCACAATCACACACAAGCGCAATCACAACACGCGCAATCACACAAACAACGTACGCACGCGCGCTAGCATGCCAACTCCCGCATAACATCTTGCGGGATGGAAGTGACAGAAAATCAGCGCTACAGGAGAATCCCTCCCCCTGTTAGCAAAAGCTGAGCCACTTCATTTGCCTAGGATAAGATTATATATAAACATACAGGATTGTTGGATTTTATTTATTAATGGTTAAGTATAATGTATGTTTAATATAAAGTTATTTGTTATGTTATTCAGGCAAATTAGATATTTTTTTTAATAAATTAATAATATCGCAAAAAAAACTTACCGAAATAAAATTAAAATATAATTTTTAAACCGTTCAAAAAGCTTACTATATGTGCGAGCGAGATAGTGCCCGACGGTTCTCGAAAAAAAGCGCACATGAAATAACTGCACAGAAAAAAGTGCAATGTTACATAAGCCTAAAAAAATATTTGCACATGAAAAATTGCACACATGGATTAAATCGAACACGGAAAGAACCTGACGTGTATAAATGCGCAAACAGATATTTTTTTCCTATTTATTTAATTGATAGAAAGTATAATGTTTTATTATAATACAAATGAGCCCAAAAAACCTTATTGATTTTTCCTGCGCCCATACACCTCTCACGTTAATTAAATAATTGAATAATCTTATAATCTATAAAAAATATCTTATAATCTAGAAAGAAGAAGAAATCATAATAACACAAACTTATCTATATAATATTATCTGTTTTAAATATTATGAAATAAATGGCGATCTAAATATGTTTTGAACGTTCGGCCATACCTACTTGGTCTGTAGGACATTATCGATTAAAAATAGAAAAAAAAAACTTAATTACATATAATCAATTTATTTTAAACGAAAACAACATCTGTGAAGTCTCTCAGGAGAATAAAAAAATATACAGTCGGAGGAGAATAGATATAAAGTATACAGACGAGTAAAAGAAATATGTTACAGTGAATCATTAACTTTAAGACAAAGAATAAGAAAGAGATGACTAATTGGCTTCGAGGTGAGGCTATCGCCTACGGAATCAACGGTCGCGGTCGTCTACATTGGACAAGAGTGGTGGTCTCTGTGTGTTCCTACCGCTTTTGCTAACAGGGGAAGGGATTCCCCTATAGCGCTGATTTTCAGTCACTCCCATCCCGCAAGATGTTATGCGGGAGTTGGCGTGCTAGCGCGCGTGCGTACGTGTGTGTGTGATTGCGCTTTGGTTGTGCTTGCGCATGTGTGTAATTGCGCATGTGTTTGTGAGTGCGCGTGTGTGTGAGGGCTTTTGCCCCCCCTCAAGCAGTGAGACATATATGGACTGTGAAAAGAAATGGATTTCAATTAGATTGATTTTTTTCCCTTCTATGTTTCATCTGTAAACGATCTTGTAACTATAATCAAATTGGTTGTAAGTAAATTTAATTCAGAGTCCCTTCTCCAGTGAGACTAGCGCCTAGTCCGTGTAATGCATCTGCACTCGGAACTCGTAATTTCGTACCTTGAGACCGTACCGTTGTACCGTTTCGTACATTGAGAATTAAAGAAATAGAAGAAAAGCGTCATAGGATGCTTGGTAAATGTGAAACGTTAAAATAATTTTTTTTATATATGTTGTGAGATATATGGTATAGGAAACGAGCGTAGATAGAATCGAGACGACGTCTCGGTCTGCATACTTCACATCAAAAAATATTTCAACTGCTTTTGTAGTTATTTTTTAAGATAACGTGTAATGGTTGTTGTTTGCTACGACAGTTATGGAGCTGGTGGGTCCCAAGTACCGCGTCGCCGCCGGCGCGACGATGAACACATTCTTCTCCGTCGGCCAAGTCACCATGGGACTGATCGCGTGGGCCGTACCCAACTGGCGGTCCTTCACACTCGCCCTCTACTTACCCCAGCTTCTGACCCTCTCATACTTCTGGTTGATATCAGAGTCGGTAAGGTGGTACATGAGCAAGGGTAGATACAGCGAATCGGAAGCAGTTTTAAAAGAAGTTGCCAGGTTGAACGGAAAACAGTTATCTCTTGAATCTATAAAGGCGTTGAGGAAAACGGCGGAAGAAGAGAAGTTGCTAGAAGTGTCTCGAAAAGCGGAGAAGGCCAATGAACCCTGGTTGATAGTGCTTGTGTTTCGCCACAAGAGAATCCTGCTGCGCTGCCTGGTGTCCCCTGTGTGGTGGATTACCAACACTTTCATATATTACGGGATGTCCATCAACTCGGTGAACATGTCTGGTAATCGATACGTGAACTACATAGCTGTCTCTGCGGCCGAGATCCCCGGCTACTGGACTGCTGTCCTACTGATGGGCAAGATCGGGAGGAAGCCGGTGCTCTCAGGGGCGTTCTGGATCTGTGCAGCCTGTCAGATTGGATATATAATCATGCCGGAAGGTGAGATGTAAATCTGAGAGCTATTTCGCTACGATAAATGTGAAAGGAAGGATGGATGAAAAGATGGAGGAGTGCGAAGGAAGCTTGGAAGGTGTGCCGGTATCGTAGTGGATGGAGATCTGAGGTCCCTGCCTCTGGGACACAGATGTGACGATATGTATATATGTATTTAAATATATCTTATATGTAGGTACATATATTATT
Source organism: Baronia brevicornis (assembly GCA_031353405.1). Lineage (NCBI taxonomy): Eukaryota > Metazoa > Arthropoda > Insecta > Lepidoptera > Papilionidae > Baronia > Baronia brevicornis. Next base: position 89,586 of record JASFAT010004606.1, on the reverse strand, counting down.
TCAAATTTTCAAGCGGTAATAATACTTTTAAGTTTATAATTTTTTTTAAACGTTTAGGATATGATTCTTCATGTTTATACAACTTTTTCAAATATTAATTTATTAATGAAATTTAATGAATTAATTTTACTTTAATATGAAAGTAAAAAAAGTATCTTATATCTTACTTCGTATACTTATATCTATATAATACATAATATTTAGTGGGATATAAAATTAGGAATAAGTAGCGAAGAGTATAGATTGCTGGAAAAAAATAGCAATTACTATTTTACCAGCAGTGAGAAATAATTCGTAATGTAAGATAAGTTTAGATAAGTTTCACTTTATCTAAATCATAACAGATTTCTATGCGGTCTCACTGACGCTGTACCTGATCGGCAAGTACAGCATCGCGATGGTGATGACGTCGGTGTACGTGTACACAGCGGAGCTGTACCCCACCAAGTACCGCCACAGCCTGTTCGCCTTCTCCTCCATGATGGGCAGGATCGGCTCCATGGTCGCACCTCTCACACCGGCTTTCGTAAGTTGCCGACTCGTATATGTCGGCGTGTTACAATTAATTTCATTATTTAGTTATTTTATGCAATAGGTAAAATTTAATTTTATGTCTTAAAGCGCCATCTGTTGGCAGATGATGTAAAATTTTTTTTATGGGATCGGGAGGCAAACGAGCAAGCGTATCGCCTGATGGAAAGCAATCAACGCCGCGAATAGACATCTGCAACACCAGAGGCGTCACAGCTGCATTGCCTGCTTTTCAGATATGAGCAGGCTTCTTTTTTGAAGGTTTCAATGTCGTATTAGTTCAGAAATAACGTTGAAGGTAGCTGAGTCAAGAGTGATGAGTTCTGACTGACTGGTTCCTGAGTCAGAGTGATGGTGCGTGGAATGAAGTTTCGTGAAAAACGCACCGTACTGGATCGCAACTCATCCAGATGGTGGGGATGAAACATTTCCTTTCGGCGATTTGTACGACAGTGGACTTCAGCGGCAGGGATTATTCCGGATAATGTTGGTTTATATAAAATAAATTGTTAAGAATTATATAAAATTCATATAAATATATGTTTAAGATAAAGGTTTAAGAGGTTTCGCTTCGCCCCTAGAAAAAAATCATTATTCTCTCAATATTCAAATGTAATTTATTATATTATTGAGATAATTGTTTTGCAGAAATTTCATTTGCTTGTTAAAAAAGATGTTGTTGCTATGCTGTCGCGCTATCTAGCTCGATTTGCCATGTCCGCAAAAAAGCGCACATGAAATAACCGCACATGAAATAACCGCACAGGAATTTACTGCACAGAAAAAGCGCAATGTTACACAAGAAATGGAAAATTGCGCACATATATAAATGCGCACATAGAAAAGAACGCACTTTCATACTATTAAATAAATTAATATATTTTTAACTAAAAGATTGCCAGAAGTAGATCGTCGCTCCATCTAGCAAGGGGCCATCCCACACTTCGTTTGCCGAGACGCGGTCTCCACTCCAGCATTCGTCTACTTCAACGGTTGTCGGATTTTTCGACGAACGTGTCCAGCACATTCCCACTTTAGTCTGCTAACTTGAAGAGCTATGTCGGTGACTCTGATCCTTCGGCGAATTTCTCCGTTCCAAATTCTATCTACCAGAGGAACTCCGAGCATGGCCCTCTCTATAACCCTCTGAGCGAGTATGAGCTTGTGAAGCAGACGGACCGTCAGTATGCACGTTTTGTCAACGTAAGAAAGTACAGAGAGGACGCACTGGTTGAAGACTTTTGTCTTCAAGCTCTGAGGTATGGGCGAAGAGAAGACTTGACTAGAAGAACTAGCAGTCAGTTGGTTAACCGTGCCAAGTTAATCATGCCATAGTTTTAATCATTGTAGCAATTGTATATGACGTAGATATGATGCTTTCAAATGACACAAGTTTTTATTATAACTGCTTTCCATAAATAATGATTTGTTTCAGGGCGCCGTAGTTTGGATTTACCTGCCTTCCGCCTTGTTCGCCGGCTTCGCTTGTTTATCAGGTCTACTTGTACTGCTGACACCTGAGACCCTCGGCACTAAGCTGCCTGACACCATGGAGGAGGCCGAGCAGATTGGCCTGAGAAAAGAAACTTCATGATCCGTCCTAATTAGTTATTAATTCGGTTATAATTTGTTAAGAATAAGTGAGATTTTTTGACGGTTGGAATTTTGATGCGTGTGTGTGATGTGTGGAATGTAAGGAGTTATGTGATTGAAACCATGAAATAAGCTTTAAGTCACCGTTATAGAAATGTGATAAACAATAGCCACGCTGTATGCGACTTTTTACCAACGGTTTGAAGTCAAACATTAGATGATTAATGAAGTTATGCGTTACTTTGCGGAAATCTATTACTATGTGAACAGTTAGAACTTTTACTTAGCTAAGATCCGCGACAAGCAAACAAAAATAGACAATTAATAATGTATGTTTTTCTGCTGGATTAATTATCTCAAAAAGGCTAGCATAGCCGAACAGGCAAGACTCTACATCAAATTAACTAAACATCATCGTATTGCTATTCAAAATGTTTGGTTCAACCAACAATGCAAACAAAATCATGTTATATTGTTTGAAATATATTCAATTTCTCTTAAGATTATATTCGTTTAATACAATTAGTCCATAAAAGTAACAACGTACAGTTTAATCCCCTTCCCTCACAATATACCTTTCTCTCTCACATATACATCTGTCTCTTTCTTACACTATAGGTGGGGGGTGCTGCTTATATATAGCGCCCACTGTAATGGCAAGTACGATTCTGTACCTCCGACAGGGCATCAGGCCGATGGAGTCTGCGATTTGCGCAGATTCCCAATTATATTTTACTTGCCCCACTACTTTAAGTAATACGGTATAAACGATAAAGCTGTTAAAGCCAATAGGCTACCAGCATTAATATCTTCGAATCCAATAAGTACGATTGTCTTCCGTAGAGTCTATTATACGTGATGATGCCTCGTGTTAAGGCGAAACACGTGTCGTTTGCAAGGTGGAAAAGTGGTTGTGTGTGTTTGGTGTTGTGTATAGTGGTTGCTAGGTGGAGAGTTGCTGACGGCCGTTTTTCGGTAAGATTTAGTTTAAGTTCCCTGTAAATCCACTTCATCCAGCAGGAAAACACACATTATTAATTTTCTATTGTTGTTTGCTTGTCGCGAATCTTAGCTAAGTAAAAGTTCTAACTGTCCACATAAAAAATTTTATAAACAAAATAAAATTAATACCTTTTTCAAATAGGAAAAAAACAAACCAAAAGCAACTGCCTCCTAAGTTATCAAGAGTGATGGAGCAATAAGATTGCTCAATTGTTCGTAGTAGCAGTCGTCCGGAACGCATAACTGATATCGAATTCGAGTGGCTTCATATACAGGGGCCTACTCTTATCTCTTCGATGTATCGAATTGTTTACAAGTGCATCGATCATATTAAATGTATCACTTGTTTATATTTTAATTTTGATTAAATATATATTTTTAAAAAGCACAGGCTGTTTGCTCGTTTGCCTTCCTATCTCATAAGAAAAATAACTGGCGGCAGTCCTCTGCGGGACATAGGCCTCCCCTAAGAAGCGCCACCTAGCCTGATTTTCAGCTCGACCGACCGATTGGCTCAGTGGCGGGGCCCTCCGCCCGCGGAGTCAATGGTCGCGGGTTCGATTCCCGCATCGGAATAAATATTTATATGGATTTATAAATGTTTATTCCGAGTCTGGTAACCCCCCCAATCCGCATTTCCTTTCCTGCCCCTTCCTTTCTTCTCTATCCTTTCCCTTCCTCTCCGCCAATCCACGGTCTGCCGTGCCAATGGATGCGTGGCTAGAGGCGACTCTAGTCGCAAGTGTGCCGATCGTTCCGGGGTCGGGCTCCCCCGGAGACTATGGTGTCTTACCTCAGCATGCAAGGCTCTGCTGGGGCTGACCTCCATCCTCCCTTGCGGCTCGTGGGATTCACTAAGACGAATTTAATATACCTAATTTGTCGAAAACGACGGCGACATGGTTCGCCACCCGTCACGTCCTGCGTCTCACGAGGGCGAAAAGCGACAAATGACGAGCCGTTTCGCTGCGATGAATGGCAGCGGATGGAGCTCTGTGGTCTCTGCCAACCCCTGCGGGGGATAGGCGTGAATATATATAAATATATTAATTTTAATAATAATATATGATAAAACTTTAAAACATAATCAAAATATGTAATGAGAAATAATAAATTAAACTTTTGGCTTAAAGGAACTATCAATTCTGGATTGCTTCGCATCTTTCTTCTTGCTATCATACAGGTCTTGGTAACACTGATAGACTGCACAACATTTGTTTTTAACATTAAAACTTCTCTCAAAATTAGGATCATTTTCTTCACAAATTTTCGCCGGCCCCACGGACATTGACATCGCGACAAGTGAATTCTCCTATCCCGGAAATCGAAACGGTTGATACGTCAGCTTGAGGAATAGTGTCAAAACATTGTCCAACGTAACTTGAAACGACGTAAGTCGAGGTAATAATGCAATGTTTTGATATAAACATGGCGAGTAATGTGTGATTTAATACATTAGGATAAAGCATATAAAAGTATTGCACAACTAACGAAGTAATTTTCTTTCTCTGTCTTTGGTTTTTTGTCCTTTTTCGTTTTTGTTATTACCTCTTTATCGCACGGTTTAATCTCTTCTAATCAAGAACAGTTAGACAAATATTTTATCACGTAGAAAAGTTCAATATCTAAATGATTGATATGTATGTGCATATCGATTAGGGATCTATGGAATTTTGCTACATGTTGAAGCCTTTTATAGTAGTATGTTAAGTAAATTGTTTTGTATAGACTCTTTATCGTGTATTATAAAAGTTATGTCAACATATATTGTGCAAATTTATGTGAATTGTGTTCGTGATTATTCACGAAAAATATTGATAACTTTTTAATGGAATGTACCACATATGATTGTAATGTGTCGTTACAAAGAGCGTTTTGAGGCCCATAATTTGACATATGATTAAGTAAGGACAAGATGCTGGAAGCCCATGAAAGGTTTAGAAATATGCCCAGGTTCAATTGAAAAGGGGCGTTTTTTGTGAGAACGCGGTTGGAGTGGGGGTGAGCGTCACACGCTGCGCTATCTTCCTGTCGCCGCCTGGCTCCCGCGAGGGGGGAGGGCCAGCGACAGATCCAACGTAGGAATAGGTTCAGCCAAATCTCGATGACGTGAAGTCGTCAAAGGATGCCCAAAAACCGTTACGAACAGCGATATCTAGGACCGGGGCGCCCCTTCGAGTTGCTCGCGGTTAGTGGAGTTCATACTCGAGGCTCGATCCCACACCCCTGTGCGTGTGGATGTCGTTGACTGCGTATATCAGCCGTTAACAGCCTCCTCCTCTCAGTCCATACCTGGGCTAACTTGTGCTCCGCATTTGCGGTTCCTCAGCGCCGGAGTCACTAAAAAGCGAATACAATAGACACAAATGTATTTGTTTTATGTCGCCATAAGGCAGGATGATGCGACAAATACAAATTATTCTACTTAAAATTAACAAGATGTTAGTTTTAGTTGCCTGATAACCTTCTAACAACAAACCAAAAAAAATTTTAACTAAAAAGTCACAAACCAAAAAATGGATTATTTTTTTAAAAAAAAAAACAAAAACTTCGAATTTGGAATTGAATTTTTTGCATACTCAGACTCTTATTAAGTGCCAGCAAAATAATTTGGCCGTTAAAGCCTCTTTAGAACTAAATTATTACTAATAATGTAGAAAAATCACAAACGCCCGTTTTCTTTTGCAAAGGAGTGTATGTAAGTATTTATTTATATCTGATTGATTGCTAAGACTTATATCTTAATAAAACGAGACACGAATGCCAGATTTCGATTATATCGTGTGTGTCCTTTACACCCCTCCATCCTGCTTGGCGGAAGTTATCGACGGAATAATTCGAGCGTTATCTATTTTTTGTGTATTATTTATGCGTTAGGCGCAACGTTCTGTGTTCAGTTGTAATTGAGGAGCCGCCTGGCGAAGTACAGCAAAATGCCGCCACAAGAGAAGGTGGTCTTGGAAAATGTCAATACCGAGAACGGTGAGAAAGTGAGGAAGAAGGTGGATTTGGATACGATATTAGTGGAAGAAATTGGACAGTTCGGCTGGTTCCAATTGAAGACTTTGGTCCTCGCGGTCATTATAACGATTTTCGCGGGGTGGGCCGCCAGCGAATACTTGTTCACAACGGCTCGAATCGGCACCAGGTGAAGTGATCACGTTTCATTTATTATAATGACTTTAATATTTATAAATATTTGATACATACATACATATCGTCACGTCTGTCTCCCGTAGGAGTAGGCAGAGACCACAGATCTCCATCTGCTACGATCTCGGCATACTTTCCTTGCTACCTCTACACTCATTACTCTCCTTATGCAAGCCGGCCGCATTAAATATAATAATATTTTAGAAGTAAAATAAATATGAGGGCACGTAAGAATAAATCACATATTATTATAAAAAGAACAAATTCTTGCTGCACTGACACAGGGTTACTATAAATATAAAAGCATTTATTATTGATACATTTTTTTAAAAAACTAAAAAGAAATTAAATTAAACATATAAAGAATAAATAATAATTTGTACTACAAAATGGTTGTTATTCATCGTAAGCCAGGCGTTCTATTGGAGCACCTGGCGCTGGTTTTCAGCAAGAACTAATGTAACCAGATCGTGGATTTACGTTTTGGATAAATATATTTGGTTATATAGGTTAGTATTAATGACAGGAATACATACATACATACATATCGTCACGCCGTAGGGGTAGGCAGAGACCATAGATCTCCATCTGCTAAAATCTCGGCATATATCCCTTGCTTCCTCCACACTCATTATTCTCCTCATGCAAGCCCGCCGGTTGAGGGTACTCTTGACCTGGCCTTTCTTAAAAAGTTCAGCAATTTGGTCAAGGTACGTTTTTCGTGGTCTTCCTCTTCCGGCCCCTCCATCCACATTCGCGAGGTAAATTTCTTTTGCCAGTCGTCTTTCATCCATCCTCTCTATATGCCCAAACCATCTAAGCATCCCTTTTTCTACTGTAATAACAATATAAATAAAATAATGATGACAGTCGTGTAGTGGGATCGATCCATTATCACGTTTCATTACATTGTTGCCAATAAGTCTGATACTGTGAAAGCGGATTGAACCGGTAATTAGTGTTCCGCATGACTTATTTACATATTAGATGTGCTTGCAAAGCTTATCGGTAAAAATTTGGACACCCTTGGTCTGTTCTGTAGGTTTAGGTAAGTGGATTCAACTCGTAAAGCAGCCATATTGTAGACGGCTAGGACCGTGAGAAGGTTCCTTTCCTTGGATGCATAATCTTTCGCGTGCTTGGTTTATCCCGCCATGAAGAATAATCTTAGTAATAATATTATTTATATGGAGAAATTTTTTACATAAATACTGTAGCATGCCTGCCGTTCTGCTTACGGCGACACCTGGGATCTTAAAATAATATTTCTTCAAAATAATATTAATTTTTGAAGAATTTTATAGGAAGTTTCATTGTACATTTATAAATTAATTATACTTTAATCACACGTTAACAATTTATATTCATACTATCAATAGCGATACGGCTCTCCGTTAGTCGCTTCTCGCCCTCGTGGGAATCAAGGAATTAAGATTTTTTTATATTATTAAGAGAGTATTTTATTATTTTATATTATATATTCACGCCTCTCCCCCGCAGGGGTTGGCAGAGGCCACAGAGCTCCATCCGCTGCCATTCATCGCAGCGAAACGGCTCGTCATTGGTCGCTTTTCGCCCTCGTGAGAATCAGGACGTGACGGGTGGCGAACCACGTCACCGTCATTTTTCGACAAAGACTATTATTAAGAGAGTAATATGTAAAAAATCATGAAATAACAAATAAAAATAAACTAAATTTTGCCAGGTTGCTGGTAGGACTTCCTTCATGCATTTGACCGTAAATAACCGATTCGCCATATAAGATGATGTGTTCGTCAAATGAAGAATACAACTATCTATTGGAATAACCGTTATTACTGATTCAAGATTCAATTAATGCTAGTTATATAGGTAGATTAGTTCTCAAGTATAAGGAATACGTAGATGAGCTCACACACATTGTACACACACTGCAGGCGTGCACCTACCGAGCCGCTGTTGTTACATAACTACGCAGCACTAATGTTTGGATATTGGCTCCACAGGTGCGTGATCCCCGAATGCGATGGTGATGCTGAGGATGTGGAGTTCGCGCCTCCCTGGATCCTGAACGCTGTGCCGCCAGGGGGCGCCGGGGCCAGCGAGTTTGACAACTGCCAGCGCTACGGCAACGCGACCAGCTCGCGGCGAGACACCTGCCCCGCCGAGCTCTTCGACCGGGACGTGGTCCTCCCCTGCGAGGGCTTCGTCTACGAGAACACTGACACTATTGTTTATGACGTTAGTGTTGTTTGTATATTTATTTTTTTAAAAAATATGTTGAAAACAGATTTTGGATGTGAAAATTTGTTTCTCTATTCGATAATTTGTTTCTTTATTCGATAATTTATTTCTCTATTTGATAATTTGTTTCTCTATTCGATAATTTATTTCTCTATTCGATAATTTGTTTCTCTATTCGATAATTTATTTCTCTATTTGATAATTTATTTCTCTATTTGATAATTTGTTTCTCTATTCGATAATTTGTTTCTCTATGTGATAATTTGTTTCTCTATTCGATAATTTATGTCTCTATTTGATAATTTGTTTCTCTATTTGATAATTTGTATCTCTATTCGATAATTTATTTCTTTATTTGATAATTTGTTTCTCTATTCAATAATTTCATCAAACTAGTTGAGTTTCACCAGACGAAGCGCGGTAACTAAGCTACCACTCAGACGCCGGTTTTCTGCGGGAGTGTGGTACTTTCTCGTGCAACATGCATGCTACAGACAAATATTATGCCATTATTGACAAAATATTCGCCTGCAGCGTGACTGTACCACTAGTAAAACAAAACAAACATATCGTCACGCCTTTTTCCCGTAGGGGTAGGTCCTTTGCTTTGTCCACACTCATTACTCTTTTTATACAAGCGCACCTGTTAAGGGTACTTTTGACATGCCCTTTCTTAAGGATTTCGGCAATTTGGTCAAGATATTCTCCTACTGACTCTTCCATCCACATCGTAAATTTATTTTATCAATCGTCTTTCATCCATCATGCGTGCTCAAACGATCCCTTTCTCAACCTGTGTCATGACACCTTTTACTCCACATCCGTATCGTGTTTATATGAAATAAATCTTCTTTTGCAAACAGTTCGACTTGGCGTGCCAGGAGTGGAGCCGCACGTTCATAGGCACCGCGCGGACCTCCGGCGTACTGCTGGCGATGCCCATCACGGGCTACGTGTCAGACCGCTGGGGCCGCCGCGTGGCGCTCACCATCAACGCCTTCAACACCGCCTGGCTGGGCACCGTGCGCTACTGGGCCGGCACCTACGTCGGCTTCCTCATCTCCGAGATTGTTGAAGCCATATTCGGTTCTGGTGGCTTCTCCTGCGCTTATATTTTGGGTAAATGTTTCATCATGTCATCGAAATTATAAGCGATAATCCGAATCACCTCGAAACATATTATATATAAACAGGAATATTATCAATCACCAGTAACTCCTTAAAGACACGATATTTCTGTTTTGCCTACGTATGCAATTATATCCTATATACTTCAACGAGTACATGTTTATGGTGAAGTTGTGTCCAAAATCGTCTTTCTCCAAGACATCAGCTGATTTTCTTGAATTAAACGCTTGGCTCTTAAGTAGTCAGGACCGCAGTCGCTAGGTCTACCACCTATTTGAATAAACACATGATTTATAGATTAACCTTTATAACTAACGAATTTGTATATACACGTACTTTAACTATATTATGATATTTGAAGTGTAAATCTGTTAATCCCTCAATAAGTGTTTAATAATTTATAAAAGTCTCCATAATATCGTTTTCAGATTCTGATGTGAAAATTCATGAATGAGATTGTATCATTTCTACCACATTGATGAATGTGGTAGAAATGAGAGCATTAAGAAGTATGTGAGTGTGATATAAAGGAAGTTGTCATGATAAATGTTGAGTAAAGGATTCTTAGATGGTTTGGGCACGTAGAGAGGATAGATGAAAGGCTTAGGTAAAAGAAATTTACGTTGCGGATGTGGATGGAGGCATCCGTAGGGGAAAAACAAGAAGAACATATATAACTAAATCGCTGAAGACCTCAAGAAAGGCTAGGTCAAAAGTACCAGTGTGGATGAAGCAAAGAATGTGTGCTGGGATCGTAGCAGATGGAGATCTGTGGTCTGTGCCTACCACTGTGGGAAACAGGCGTAATGTGATATTTATAAAAGTGTTAGCATATGATATGCTGCCAGTAGATAAATAGATATAATATACAATCTGTCAAGAAAGTGCCGGGAAAAGATCAATAATACACAAACTGTTTGTTATTCATCCAAATTTATTTGTTTACCTTCAAAGTATGCTCCCTCAGAAACGATACACTTACGCCAACGAATGATCCAATCATCAAAACATTTTTATACGCTGTTTCCGGAATTGAGTTCAGTTCTCGCCGCGAATTCTCCTTTATGTCTTCTACCGATTGAAAACGGGTGCCACGAAGTGGTAAATTGAGTTTAGGAAAAAGAAATAAGTCGACTGGAGCCATATCTGATGAATGAGGTGGTTGCTCTATGGTATTTGTTGAGTGTTTGGTCGAAAACAGTTGTGCCAATCTAACAACAACATAAAAACATTTTAATTTGGAACCATAAACAAATAATCCATTCCCGATACTTTCTTGACTGAATGTATAAATCCATCGCTCCACTAATGCGGCCATAAAATGCACTTTCAGAATTAAAGGATTAAGTTTCAATACAGTTTTCGGTTATCGACTAGTTTTTGCATAATCATCTTGCACCTGAATAGATAACCGATCTATCGATTATCCCGACATGACACTAAATCCATTTTTCTACATTTTTCCTTATTTTTTATCTATTACATCTCTGTTATCATTAATTTTTATTAGTTTTTCAATATTGCATTATTTATTTGAATTGTCACCTTTGTACATTGTATTTGTAATATATGGAACCATACATTGTATATATAATATTAATACGATCTGGGGATCGGAAAAATGTAATTGGCCATTAGTTTCACTTCTCTTTATTTTACATCCACTTCTTCTCTTCTACTATTTTCTACCGTATTAAACCTTTCTGCTACTCGTATTTGACGACCGTCTCCCCTCTGTAAAGATAAAACGATCGAAAGTTCTAGAAAGTGATCGTCTGGCATCGGACTCGACCGGGTGTCTGCACGGTCTAACTGTTTTCCACATTTTCTTTCCTGCCCTCTCCTTTCTTCTCTATCGTTCTTCCTTCCTCTCCGCCAATCCACGGTCTGCCGTGCCAATGGATGCGTGGCTAGGAGCAAGCTTAGTCACAAGCGTGCCGACCGTCCCGGGATCGGGCTCCCCCGGATACTATGGTGCCTTGCCTCAGCATGCGGGGCTCTGCTAGGGTTGACCTCAATCCTCCCTTGCGGCTCGTGATGTTTAGACTAAGACGAATTTTAATATACCTAATTTGTTGAGAAAATGACGGCGACGTGGTTCGCCACCTGTCACGTTCTGATTCCCATGAAGGCGAAAAGCGACTAATGGAAAGCCGTTTCGCTGCGATTAATGTGAGAGGAAGAATGGATGAAAGGATGGATGGGTGTAGAGGAAGGGAGGAGGGTGTTCCGGGATTGTAGTGGATGGAGCTCTGTGGTCTCTGCCAACCCCTGCGAGGGATAGGCGTGAATATATATATAAAAATAAGTGGAGTGGTAAAAATTATTGTATATTTTAATGTGATATCAATTACCAGTAGAAAAAATTATGTTTGTTTCGGTTTCTTTTGTAATTTGAAAATCGATACTTTAAGGTTATCAGAGAAACTGTTTTAGGATCTAGATGAGGAATCGGTCCCTACCGTAATCTCACGGCCACGTGGAAGTGACCCTGTACAGAGTCAAGTGGAGGGGAGCGTAGCCTGGACTGGTCTGACAACGTTTCCGTCTACATGCTTCACTACACAAAAATATTTCCACCCTTTTTGTAGTTATTTTGTAAGATGACGTGTAATGGTTGTTGTTTGGTTCGACAGTTATGGAGCTGGTGGGTCCCAAGTACCGCGTCGCCGCCGGCGCCATGATGAACACATTCTTCTCCGTCGGCCAAGTGTTCATGGGGCTGATCGCGTGGGCCGTGCCCTACTGGCGGCACTTAACACTCGCCCTCTACTTACCCCAGCTTCTGACCCTATCATACTTATGGTTGATATCAGAGTCGGTAAGGTGGTACATGAGCAAGGGTAGATACAGCGAATCGGAAGCGGTATTAAGAGAAGTCGCCAGGGTGAATGGAAAACAGTTATCAGTTGAATCTATAGAGGCGTTGAGGAAAACGGCGGAAGAAGAGAAGTTGCTAGAAGTGTCTCGAAAAGCGGAGAGGGCCAATGAACCCTGGTTGATAGTGCTTGTGTTTCGCCACAAGAGAATCCTGCTGCGCTGCCTGGTGTCCCCTGTGTGGTGGATCACCACCACTTTCATATATTACGGGATGTCCATCAACTCGGTGAACATGTCCGGCAATCGATACGTGAACTTCATAGCCGTCTCAGCGGTCGAGATCCCCGGATACTGGACCGCTGTGCTGCTGATGGGCAAGATCGGCAGGAAGCCGGTGCTCTCAGGGGCGTTCTGGGTCTGTGCAGCCTGTCAGATTGGATATATATTCATGCCGGAAGGTGAGATTGAAATCTTTTTTTTACGAAACAGGTACATAATAAGTGTCCACATATACACAATCTAATATTATATATTCTGCTCAAGTTTAAATAAAATATTTTTATTGTATTAATATAATAATATTTTGTTCAAGTTTAAATAAAATATTTTTATTGTATTAATATAATAATATTCTGCTCAAGTTTAAATAAAATATTTTTATTGTATTAATATAATAATATTTTGTTCAAGTTTAAATAAAATATTTTTATTGTATTAATATAATAATATTCTGCTCAAGTTTAAATAAAATATTTTTATTGTATTAATATAATAATATTCTGCTCAAGTTTAAATAAAATATTTTTATTGTATTAATATAATAATATTTTGTTCAAGTTTAAATAAACTATTTTTATTGTATTAATACAATAATATTCTGCTCAAGTTTATATCAAATACTTTTTTTAAACGTGTTTAAAAATATAAGAACAAAATACCTTCAGTGGCGAAGCATGTAGATCGCTGGAAAAGAGGAATAGACTTTAATAATTCTTTTTATATTACTTGTTTTAAATATTTTTGTTTATAAATTAAATAATATTTTCTTTCTTTATAACTATATTACCCACAGCGAGAAGAGAGAAGTTATTCGTGAAATGTTGATAAGTTTCACTTTATCTAAATCATAACAGATTTCTATGCGGTCTCACTGACGCTGTACCTGATCGGCAAGTACAGCATCGCGATGGTGATGACGTCGGTGTACGTGTACACAGCGGAGCTGTACCCCACCAAGTACCGCCACAGCCTGTTCGCCTTCTCCTCCATGATGGGCAGGATCGGCTCCATGGTCGCACCTCTCACACCGGCTTTCGTAAGTTGCCGACTCGTATATGGCGTGTTACAATTAATTTCATTATTTAGTTATTTTATGCAATAGATAAAATTTAATTCTATGTCTTAAAGTGCCATCTGTTGGCAGATGATGTAAGATTTCTTTTATGTGATCGGGTTTGCTTCCCGATCACATAAAAGAAATCTTACATGGAAAGCAATCAACGCCACAAACAGACATTTGCAACACCAGAGGCATCTCAGTTGCGTTGCTGGCCTTTCAGGCATTATTCAAGGGTTCTGAAGTACCGCTGAAGCAGCTGGTTGCATAGAGTGATGGCGCTTGTGAAGCAGATGGACCGTCAGTATCCACGTTTTGTCAACGTAAGAAAGTACAGACAGGATGCACTGGTTGAAGACTTTTGACAGGTTCGATCCCCGCATCGGAATAAATATATGTATGGATTTATAAATATTTATTCCGAGTCTGGTAACCGCCCCAGTGCGCATTCCTTTTCCTGCCCTTTTCTTTCTCCTCTATCCTTTCCCTTCCTCTCCGTCAATCCAGGGTCTGCCGTGCCAATGGATGCGTGGCTAGGGGCGAGCTTAGTCGCAAGCGTGCCGACGATCACGGAATCGGACTCCTCCGGGTACTATGAAGGCACCATAGTACCTCAGCATGCAGGGCTCTGCTGGGGCTGCTGGGGCTATCCTCCCTTGCGGCTCGTGGGATTCACTAAGACGAATTTAATATATCTAATTTGTTGAAAATGACGACGTTGTGATTCGGCTCCCGTCACGTCCTGATTTTCACGAGGGCTAAAAGCGACTAATGGAGAGCCGTTTCGCTGCGATGAATGGTAGCGGATAGAGCTCTGTAGTCTCTGCCAACTCCTGCGGGGGACAGGCGTGAATATATAAAAAAATATATTATGTAGATATGATGCTTTCAAATGTCGCAAGTTTTTATTATAACTGCTTTTCATAAATAATGATTTGTTTCAGGGCGCCGTAGTTTGGATTTACCTGCCCTTCGCCATGTTCGCAGGCTTCGCTTGTTTATCAGGTCTACTCGTACTGCTGACCCCTGAGACCCTCGGCACTAAGCTGCCTGACACCATGGAGGAGGCCGAGCAGATTGGCCTGAGAAAAGAAAATTCATGATCCGTCCTAATTAGTTATTAATTCGGTTATAATTTGTTTAGAATAATTGAGAGAGTGTTTGGCGTTTGGAATTTTGATGCGTGTGTGATATGTGGAATGTAAGGAGTTATGTGATAGAAATTCATACTAAGCTTAATTTACCCTTATAGAAGGAAATAGAATTAAGTATAAAAAAGCTGATAAGAAAGAAGCTGATAGGCAACTGCTGAATTGTTTGTTATAGAAGTCCTCTGGAACACGTAAGTGGCAACAGGTTCCTTGAGCAGTGCCTTAATCTTACAAAACACTTCGATGTACGAATGTATGATAAAAATTGATGGTCTCATCATGTTTATATTTTAATTAAATGTTTTTTTTTAAAAGACTTTTGATTGATTCATATCCTGAGTATATATCCGTTGGTATCGTAAAGAAATAATACAATTTTTGCAATTCATATCTGTCTTTTTATATATTCACGCCTATCCCCCGCAGGGGTTGGCAGAGACCACAGAGCTCCATTCTATACCATTCATCGCAGCGAAATGACTCTCCATTAGTCGCTTCATGCCCTCGTGAGAATCAGGACGTGACTGGTGGCGAACCACGTCGCCGTCATTTTCAACAAATTAGGTATATTAAATTCGTCTTAGTGAATCCCACGAGCCGCAAAGAAGGATGGAGGTCAGCCCCAGCAGAGCCCTGCATGATTTATCCTCGTGTGGGGATCGAACCCGCGACCAATGACTCCGTAGGCACCCAGCCCCGCCACTGAGACATTTAGTCTTGGCCATCAAACAACTAAATATTTGAAAAAACTCAATACTACAATATGTACATATAATCTAAGAAGGAAATCTTCAAAAGCAGTATGCTTATGTGGACAGTCAAAAGTTTTACTTAGCTAAGATCCGCGACAAGCAAAACAATAACAGAAAATTAATAATGTGTGTTTTTCTGCTGGATGAAGTGGATTTATTTGGAACTTTTTACTATAATCTAAGAAGTATATAAGAACACAAACAAACACACAAACGGAAAACAACCGAAAATAAGCTTTTCGGTTGTCATCCGTAAAGTCTACTATACCTGAAGATGCCTCATGTTGGGGCGAAACAAGTGTCGTTTACAAGATGGAAAAGTGATAATGTGTGTTTGGTGTTGTGTGTAGTGGTTGGTGGGTGGAGAATTGATGGCCGATTTTCGGTAAGTTTTTGGTTTAAGTTCCAAATAAATCCACTTCATGCAGCAGAAAAACACACATTATTAATTTTCTGTTATTGTTTTGCTTGTCGCGGATCTTAGCTAAGTAAAACTTTTGAATGTCCACATAGTGATGGATTTCCGCAAAGTAACGCCTGACTCCATTGAAAAGCAGTATGCTTGTAAAAATTAAAACCAACGTTATGTCGTGATGCCTGTCACCGTGCGTAATCTACGCTTGCCAGACCTGGAAATACACAGCAATAATAAAGAAAAAAATATGTCAACAAGACTTAGAACGAAGTACGCTAAATATTAAAAAACTACAAAACATTCAAAAATAATGAATATATCGAAAGCTACAAAATGGTCAAAAAAACAACACGATCTTATCGAGTTCGTCTACATATTTTTTATACGTCATCCTGTCGTATGGATAGAGCAAAGCTAGTTTACATGTAGGTTTACTACACGAAGCTAAATCGTGTTTCAACTCTAAACAGCCTGCCGTCGTGGAGCCACGCCGCTGGTTCCCGGTGACATCGCGCCAGATATTTGTCATAACAAGAGCAAGTTGGTCGCGTGAGACGGTCAACGTCCAAGCGACGTTGCGCCGTGTCATGGGGTGCCCATGGCTCACCGTTATATGAGGATTTACCCTAACAGAATTTGCTCAGTGGCCGGACCCTCCGCCCGCGGAGTCAATGGTCGCGTGTTCGGTCCCCGCATCGGAATAAATATATGTATGGATTTATTAATATTTATTCCGAGTCTGGTAACCCTCCCAATCCATATTCCCTTTCCTGCTCTTTCCTTTCTTTTCTAGCCTTTTCCCTTCCTCTCCGCCAATCCACGGTCTGCCAATGGATGCGTGGCTAGGGGCGAGCCCAGTCGCAAGCGTGCCGATCGTCCCGGGATTAGGCTCCCCCGGGTACTACCGGGTAAGTGGGATTCACTAAAGACGAATTTAATATACCTAATTTCTTAAAAATGACGGCGACGTGGTTCGCCACGTCACGTCCTGATTCTCGTGAGGGCGAGAAGCGACTAATGGAGAGCCGTTTCGCTGCGATGAAGGTAGCGGATGGAGCTCTGTGGTCTCTACCAACCCCTGCGGGGGATAGGCATGAATATATAGAAAAATATAAATAAAAAAATTGCATTAAAAAATTATAAATTGTAGCCCACATGTTATTCCGATATAACCTATATTACTGTAAAGTTTCATCCAAATCCGTTTAGTATTTTTTTCGTGAAAGAGTAACAGCCATACTAAAGAACTTCTACTAGGAGGATTCAAGTTATAATTTAATTCTGCCGCCGACACCGTATACCAGAAGGCAATAAAATATGGGAATGTCCTGCATTGGCCTGTTGATCATGGAGTCAGTAGCGGCCGGGTGCGCGGGAGCATCGGTACTGCTGTCAGTTCGCGTATAAGGTGTCAATGGAAGCGAGTGTCACACGCCGCGCTCGAAGCATTTCCCGCGCTTTTCACCGCTCGCAGTTTTCGCGCGTACACTTATTATCCACTGAAATTATTTTACTCGACGCCATGTCGCATAGTCTCTGAAGTCTTCATAGTAAGTACTTACTCCTTTTTTCAGTTGCATATATATATATATATATATATATATATATATATATATATATATATATATATATATATATATATATATGTATATATATATATATATATATATATATATATATATATATATGTATATATATATATATATGTATATATATATATGTATATATATATATATATATATATATATATATATATATATATATATATATATATATATACAAATTTTCATATACAATATAGTACAAATTTTCAATCATTAATAAAATATTTTTTTATTTATCTACTGAAGTTCAAAGACATTTTTATAAACATGCAATGTATTACACTTGATGGTAATGCTAATTTTTTTAAATGTTAATTTAATTTAATTAATTAACTTTCATTTTATATGGGTGATAAAAAATTATTTTATACAAGCTATTTGGTAGAATATTTTTTTAATTGGACAGAAAGGCAAACGAGCAGGCGTGTCACCTGATAAAATGCAATCAATGCAGCCAATAGACTTCCGCAGCGCCATAGGCAGTGCGGATGCGTTGCCGACCTTTAAGGATAGTGTCATTATGGGAGTGTGTATGGAGGGGGAGAAGGGGGGAGTGTTGGGCTTCCGGAACTCGGCCGCTCACCGTACAAAGCGCGGTAGGTAAGCTACCACTCAAACACCGGTTTTCTGCGGGAGTGTGGTACTTCCTCGGGCCTACAGACAAATATTATGCCATTCTTGTCAAAGTATTCGTCTGCAGCGTGGCTCTACCACTATTAAATGAAAGTAGGAATTGAATTTTTCATTTAAATTGTGAGTATCTTACACCTCATAGCTTGCGATGTTTTCTCAACTGCTTCATGTTATTGTGACTGAACACAAACGGTCATTGTTTACATTTCTACGTATAGACAATATCATTTCTCGTCTGACCAGCTCTGTCCCTCGTTAAGAAAATCATTCCGACGTACAGGATGTCCGATGGCAGAAATAGGTGATAGGTCGAATAATCAGTAAACGCATGCAAACTAAATATTTTCTAACAATATTGAGAGAACATCCTGTCTTCACTTCACGCACACGGTTACAACAAGATGGACCCACGCCTCACACTATTAGAGACACCATGGAGCTGAGTGATTTCTTCCCTTCCAAATTAATAAGCCGTTTCGGTGATAACCCCTGGCCATATAGGTTACCGGATCTTACCCGAATGGATTTTTTTCTGTGAAGGTACCTCTAAAATAGTCTCAGCACTAAGAAAAATATCGTGCGCTAGGTTAACGGCATCCC
Organism: Baronia brevicornis; assembly: GCA_031353405.1. NCBI lineage: Eukaryota > Metazoa > Arthropoda > Insecta > Lepidoptera > Papilionidae > Baronia > Baronia brevicornis. The sequence continues at coordinate 70,645 of JASFAT010004606.1, read as the reverse complement.
GAAGTCATTACTTCAGTGAGTGGCACGGAATACTGTGGCTAGATTCCAAGAGTATTTTTTTAATATATACGTATAACGCACCTGTATCCAGAGTCGTGTAACGCAGCTATAGAAGTTTTCACTTTAAAAAGAAGAATAAAAACAATGTCATGATCTATCGGCTGCCAAAGATATCCCGGAGCACTTTATTTGGTGTATTTTAATGCCTTCTATCTTCTATACGGATGTGAGGCTTGGACGCTTAAAGAAGACCTCAGAAAACGTATAGAAGCATTCGAAATGTGGGCATATAGATGGATGCTCGCTATTACCTGGACTCAAAGGGTGACCAATGACGAGGTTCTCCGACAAGTCAAGCAAAAACGTGAACTTTGCAGACCGTCAAAGGTAGAAAAGTTGCTTAGCTGGGTCATATCATGAGAGATGACGGGTACAAGTTGCTGCAACTGATCATGATGGGAAAATCGTGGGCAAAAGACAAGTGGTCACACATCACACACACTGTGGTCAATCAAAGGGAACTAACGCTCATTTTTGTACCTGAAGCCACATAGAAAATCAAAGCATGTTTTATTTGAACCAATCTAGAAAGGAAACGCATCTATTCACATGTGTTTGTGTTGAGTTTGCATTGTTTTCTTCCAGTCCGCGTACAAAACGACGCCGTGTGTTTCCTGCGCATTAAATATTTTTTCTTATTTGAATTTGAAAGACACGTCATTGAATCGCGCTTCCACGGTACAAGAAAGTAGAAGACTTTTACTTCAAATCTCTGCCTCTCTAACACACTCTCCTACCTCACAATTGTACACATATATTTATGTATATATGTATTGTTTATAAACAGAAGACTAGGAATGTTTTTAAACATTACTAGAACTTTTGTTAACCATTCTAATTAAGATTACAATAGTTATCCTAAGAAAAATGGTGCACCATGTGTGGCACCACATTAGGGAGGAGTTAGGGAGCCTCATCTCCACTCCAATTCTGAGGTCGGTACCTAGATAGGGACAGCGCTGTCGGAACTGCCGTAGCGTGTGTCTGCGTTTCTCGTATTTTCCACAAATGGGTTAGAGAGGTTATGTTGTGCGAGAGAACTCAAAGGTTAGCTGATGGGCAGAAAATGCTTTCCGGCAAGAAGTCTGCCTTTATTAGAAATACTGTACGATAAGTATCTCTCTCTCTGGTCGATCCTTCATGTCTGAAGATCGCGATCACCGGACTCCACCCGGCGGTTCGTTAGGCTCTTCCATTTCATGACAAACTCGCTGTTTTCTTCGTGTATTTCACGGTGATTTTCTTGAGAATAGTGGAGGGGTTTCCCGTTGGCTTCTGCACCAGACATTTTTTTTTGGAGTTTAGACCCGAAGGCTCGCTGAAGAGTCTTCCGACCGGTTTCCAGGTCGGGTTTGTGGTTATACCGCGATTGCTCGGTAGCCAGAGCCTCGTCTGTTATCTAGCAGGGAACACCCGGTACCCGCTTGGGTACAGCCACCGAAGCGCGTGCAGGTGAGATTGACTTGGACTGATTAACATGTTATTACTATTCTCCCCTTACTCCACTATGATAAAAATAAATAAATAAATAAATAAATAAGAAAATATAATCTACGACGCTCGTCCTTATTAGCAATGTAAGTAATAAATGTTTAAAATCCTCCCAGTTCTTTATTTATTTTGAACAGGCTCTGAATTATTAAAAAAAATAATATAATATGACATCGTTCAAAAATCTGTAAAGAAAACAACATATTATTTATCTATGTATGTGTTTCTTGTCACTATTTTCCTGTACTTGCAGTATTAATATGAGCGCGTCAGTTAATTAAAGCGATTGACACTTGACATAAATTATAGCTGCATAAGCTCAGTCAGTAATATGCGAGCTTACGATCTGAGGTCGTGAGTTCATATCTGTCATTGGACTAAAGGTGTGAAGTGTATACTTTAAGTCATCCTCGACTCCATCTAGCCATCTGAGCTTAGGCCTTCCGTGGCTTCTACGACCATCTGGATTGCCGTCGAGTAGGCGTTTTGGTACTCTAGCCTCGTTCATCCGTACCACGTGCCCAGCCCAACGATGGCGTCCAATCTTAATACATAAGATACGCCTTAAATTTTTTCTATTAAAATGATGTGTCATGTAGGATCTGAAAGAATCGCCCGCGGAGTCAATGGTCGCGGGTTCGATTCCCGCATTCCCGGAATAAATATTCCTTTCTTCTCTATCCTTTCCCTTCCTCTCCGCCAATCCACGGTCTACCGTGCCAATGGATGCGTGGTTAGGGGCGAGTCTAGTCGCAAGCGTGCCGACCGTCCCGGGATCGGGCTCCCCCGGGTACTATAGTGCCTTACCTCAGCATGCAGGGCTCTGCTGGGGCTGACCTCCATCCTCCCATGCCGTTCGTGGGATTCACTAAGACGAATTTAATATAATTAATTTGTCGAAAATGACGGTGACGTAGTTCGCCACCCGTCACGTCTTGATTCTCACAAGGGCGAAAAGCGACCAATGACGAGCCGTTTCGCTGCGATGAATGGCAGCGGATGGAGCTCTGTGGTCTCTGCCAATCCCTGCGGGGGATAGGCGTGAATATATAAATAAATAAATAAAAAAAATAAATCACTGTAAACATCAGATGGATGCTGACCTGTGCGAACTTCAAGCCAGCAATTGGCAAGAATTGGCGCAGGACAAGGAAAGGCAGAAGGACTGTAGTTTCGAAGGCCAAGATGCACTTCAGGTCACTGAGCCAGCAGAGTAAGCGATAAATAAAAAAAAATTAAAGTCAATTCCTACTTTTATATCCCGCTAAATATGTTATATAAGAGAATTTTTTTTCTCCTATATTAAATTAAAATTAATTAATTAAATTTCATTAATTAATTAGTATTTGAAAAAACTGTATAAACATCACCTGTCATCGACTACAAGTTTAAAGAAATGTATTGGAACTTGAGTGGATGAATAAAAAGTAATTTATTAACGATTGAAAATTTAAACAAAAAATAATAAATAAAGTCTTATATATTTATATAATCTAATAATATATAAAAGATATATATAAAATCTTTCGAGACACACACATACATGTTATGATAGATTCGCGATGCACGTGCAAACGAGACGTCTCGGCACGGTAGCCGCGTGAGATAACCCCGCCCCGGGAGATGCAGCCACCCGTCATCCGCCGCTCGCTGGAGCGTTAACCTTATCGCGACCACTCTCACTCGACTCACCTACTTGCGGCGACCGACGCGAACCTAACGGCTTTACTGGACAATACGGTTCCGTATACAACACATTGGAAAGAACTATTTTTCACCGACTGGTCTCTTTGACAGTCTACTTATAAAAACAACGACAAAGACGGTCAGACAAATTTTTGCTAAGAATCGATAGCACAAATGTGGACAGACAAAACTTTTACTTAGCTAAGATCCGCGACAAGCAAACAATAACAGAAAAATTAATAATGTGTGTTTTCCTGCTGGATGAAATGCATTTACCTAGAACTTAAATCTTACCGAAAAACGGCCGTCAGCAACTCTCCACCCACCAACCACTATACACAACACCAAACACACACTACCACTTTTCCACCTTGTAAACGACACGTGTTTCGCCTCAACACGAGGCATCTTCAGGTATAGTAGACTGTATGGAAGACAACCGTTAAGTCTTAGTCACTAGCTAAGTAAAAGTTCTAACTGTCCATATAGTAATGGATTTCCGCAAAGTAACGCCTGACTCCATTAATCATCGATAGCACAAACTTCATTCTACGCATTCCCACTCTGTGGAACCAGCTGCCTTCGGCGGTATTTCTATATCCATACAACATTGATACCTTCGAAAAGCAAGCCTACTCTTATCTTAAAGGTAAGCAACACATTTGCAATGCCTATGGTGTCTCAGATGTCAATAGACGGCGTTAATTGCTTTCCATCAGGGAATACGCTTGCTCGTTTGCCTTCTTATCCCATTAAACAAAAATCCTAGGCAGTACATGAGGACTGCCGACAGAAATGAAAACTTAAAACTGTATTTTAAAATTTCAAACTAATTGTAGTATTAAATGCTGCTATTACTACAGTATGTTGCTGACGCGACTCACAAAATTTTATCCATACATGTAGCGTCCAACGCACACACGTACAATCGGGTATATACAATGTGTTGGCGTGATGCGTGTACGTAGGCAGCTTCGCGCGAATTTACTGTGTTTAAAATATGTCTATAGCTATAGATATACCTTAAGTATTAGCATGTTGCTGACGCGAACCCATAGATTTTTCCGTACCTAGAGTCCTGTAACGCAATTAAAGAAGTTTTCACTTTAAAAAATGGCTCTTTGAATGAACTTTAATTTTGTTTTGTTTATATTATAATTTGACTTCTATGGATGACAGGATTGCCTACCACTGTCCTACACCATTCTGAAAAGCTAGCACCGCATTTACTGTGCCACTGGCATCGTAAGCGACGCTAATAATTTATGCTAATCAACCATTAAGTGAAAAATAATGCGTCAGTTCGTTTCCACTGAAAAGTGGTCTACAACCATTGTATAATCAGGTGCATATGAGTTCGCATTGTTTCGTATACGTTTGTTTGCGTGTTCGGACCGACTGCGGGACGACTGCGGGGCGTGTGCGGGGCGGGTGCGGGGCGACAAAGCATCTCGACAACTCACGAACAAGGTGGAACATAATGTACTACTTCTGCGTATCACAAATGACTACATATCAATACTTTCTTTGATATAGCATGACTCATGGATATGTAGAGTTATTAAGACTAATATTACTTGCTAAGTCCAGTAGACGAAAGCGTTTCCTAAGAGAAGGAAGCCGTCCGTAGTATATTTCTAGTTTAGTTTAGTCTAGTTACTTTTTTCATGTGAATAAGATGTTCAAAATAAATATTTATAATTAATACAAAATAAAGAATTTTATAAATACGAATAAACTTCGTCAAGTCTTTTTTCGCTGCAGATGAATACTTTGTCAAGAATGGGATATTATTTGTTTGTAGCTAGAATGGGATGGCTAGTCCAGGGAAGTACCACCATCTAGCAGAAAGCCAGTGTCTGAGTGGTAGCTTGGCTACCGCGCTTCATCTGGTAAGAAGTTGAGTTTCGGAGGCCCAACAGGGATTGGACTTCCTCTCTCCCTCCTCCCATAATAACACTATTTTTAAAGGCCGGCAACGCTCCTGCACTGCCTAAGGCACTGCGAATGTCTATAGGCGGCGTTGATTGCTTTCCATCAGGTGATACGCCTGCTCGTTTGTCTTTCTATCCCAGAACAGAAAAGTCTTCTCGTCGCCAATATCTCAGAGCCTGAAGACAAAAATCTTCGACCAGTCTGTCTTACCTATACTCTCTTACGGCGCCGAAATGTGGACACTGACAGTCCGTCTGCTTGACAAGCTCAGAGTCGCTCTGAGAACTGTAGAGAGACACGCTTAGAGCTTCTCTGGTGGATACAATTCGAAATGAAGAAATTCGCCTCGCCAGAATCACTGACATAGCTCTTTTTAATTTAATTATTATTTAAATTTTAATTATGATTAAAAAAATTTAATTATTATTTAAAGTTTATTTATTTATTACTAGCTTTTGCCCGCGGCTTCGCTCGCGTGGAATTTGGTCTGCCACATTAAGTTCCGTGACAGATCATTTTAAATAAATATATATATTTTTTTACAATTTTGGTCATAGTGGCTTCCACATAAACGGTAGATGTATGCTGTCGCGGACTTTCATTTAGAACCAATCAAGACAAACAATCCTACGGTACATCATCTTTGTGTAACTCCAATGGTTTAGGGAGCGTACGTCAAGATAGCTCTTAGAGGCCAGATTTGGTTCCGACTTAATGACATGTATCGTTATATTACGACCAAAATTCCATAAAATCATTACAAATTGTAACCTATACGTTATTCCGATGAATAATCTATATGACTGTAAAGTTTCATCCAAATCCGTCCAGCAGTTTTTTCGTGAAAGAGTAACAAACATACATCCATACTCACAAACTTTCGTATTTATAATATTAGTGGGATAGGATAGGATAGGATTATATATATTATTATATTATTTAAAATTTAAAGTTTAGTTAAATAATGCTTAAGACCACAATTAACGAAGTTTTATGAATAAGGCAGTCACTTATTAAAATCGACACAAGTGTTGGTTAGTTTCAACCAAATCAGACGATAAAGATATGCCAAGCCTATTCTGGAGACGGGATGATTGACGGATGATAAGGTTTGAACGCGCGTCCTCGATCAGAGAGGCTAGAGACATTGGGAAGTGAGACGACGCGACCCCGAATATGTATCTACTGTAATAAGTTGACTCCGGTGTCGATGATACAACATATGTAAACAGATGTCTGAACTCTAGGCTGACTCACTCGCCATTTGATGCTTCAACAAAGCGTCAAGAAACAAGTGTAGTGTAGTGATACATTAATAAATGTATCACTAATGCAATAAAACTTTTTATATTATTTCTTTTTAAATTCGTTATTATTTTGAAATAATAAAGAAATAAATTGTTTTCTATTAAAACAAAATATTAGTTCAACTGAAATCTCTCGAGAAATAGACATGTCACCCGTCCGGCACATATATAAAATGTAAATTTAAAAGTGTTAATAAAATATAATAAAGAATAAATATGAATATGATATAAATATACAATGAAACAAAAAAAAAATAAATTAATATCGTTTTGAAGATAAAAAAACCCCCTAAAGATCCCGGGTGTCGCCGTGAACAGAACGGCTGGCAAGCCACAGTAGTGTGGTAGAGCCACGCAGCAGACGAATACTTTGTCAAGAATGGCATATTATTTGTCTGTAGCATGAATGGGCCGGCTTGCCTGGGGTAGTACCACACTCCCGCAGAAAACCAGCGTCCGAGTGGTAGCTTAGCTACCGCGCTTCGCACGGTGAGTTCCTGAGGCCCAACAACCCTCAAAATACATCTTAGTGAAACCCACGAGCCGCAAGGGAGGATGGAGGTCAGCCCCAGCAGAGCCCTGCATGCTGACTATGGTGCCTATATTATATTACATTATATTATATTATATTATATTATATTATATTATAATATATTATATTATATTATATTATATTATATTATATTATATTATATTATATTATATTATATTATATTATATTATATTATATCATATTCTATTATGTGTATATGTGTTATGTATGTATGTAATTGTTTATGTGTATTTATATTTGTATTCCAAATTTGTCACAAATAAAATAAATAGATTAATAATATTTTTAATAAATGAATAATATATAAATAATTTTAGTATATTGTCGACGCGAATCCATAGATTTTTTCCCTACCCAGAGTCGTGTAACGCGGCTATATAAGTTTTCACTTCAATAAAATATACATCGGTAAAAATAAATTATGTAAAAACAATAGAAAACAATACATTTAACAAACAATAAGTTATATACATGTACCTGTAGCGTGATATATTAGTTATTTCAATAACTAGTCTATTGAATATTGAATGCTGTTTATACATCTTTATATTTCACGGCGGATCGTTACAATGAATGAATGGTGGATTGAATGTTGTGATGCAGTGCTAGCGGTCGCTTCGAGTGCATTGTCATCTGTGTTTTTATTGTCCTATACTTTACATTAATCACCATCGCCAACACCATCCTCATTTTGTTTGTTATCAGCGTTATGTGAGAGGCTCGTGTTGCCTTCAAGGTTACGGGGCACTCTCATGCTTGTACATAAGCAGGCGATTGCAATAATTCTTTCCTTTCTTCATTTATTTGAATTAATTAATTAATTATTTAATTATTAATTGATTAATTAATTAATTAATTAATTTCTTTCTATTTCTTTTGAAAATGTATACGATTCTCGATCAGTAAACTAGAGTTATCATTTTAAAATGGTATTAAACTCAGTTTTCACACCTCTATTTTTATGATCTGATGGAAAGCAATCAACGCCGCCCATGGACATCCGCAGCGCCATAGGCGTTGCGGAAGCGTTGCCGAACTTTTAAGGAAAGTGTCATTATGGGAGTGGGAGGGGGTAGAGGGAGGAGGGAGCGTGTCGGATATTCGTCTGCAGCGTAGCTCTACCACTATAGAATTCGATCTTCTAATTATTTTATGAAAAGACAAAATGTGTCTAAAACGGCCCGACTGGCGGTTCATCAGGGGGTGTTTGTTCCGACTCTATTGTACGGTATCGAAAGTTGGGTTTCGCAGAAGAGTCATGAAGGCAGACTGAATGCGGTGGAATTGACAGCATTAAGAAATATGTGTGGTGTAATTTTGAGTGATAGATTAAGAAATGAACATATAAGAGAGCGATGTGAAGTAAAAGGTGTCGTGGAAAAAGTTGAGGAAGGGATGCTTAGATGATTTGGGCACATAGTGAGGATGGATGAAAGACGACTGGCGAAAGAAATTTACGTTACGAATGTGGATGGAAGAATCGGTAGGGAAAGACGTACCTTGACTAAATTGCTGAAGTTTTTAAGAAAGGCCAGGTCAAGTGTACCCTTAATCAGCAGGCTTGTATGAGGATAGTAATGAATGTTGAGGAAGCAAGGAAAGTATGCCAAGATCGTAGCAGATGGAGATCTGTAGTCTCTGCCTATCCCTACGGGAGATAGGCTTTATGATATGTATGTGTGTATTTGTTTCCTGATTTGATGTTGATGGTTTTTTTAAAAGAATACAGTATATATATTTTAATTTTATCTTTACCATGGAATGACATATTTTAAATAAGAAAGCGTTCCAGTAGAAAACACACATTATTATTTTTCCGTTTTTGTTCGCTTGTCGCGGATCTTAGCCAAGTAAAAGTTCTGACTGTACACATATGATATTCTTGCTATAAATAATGAATAGTAAACAGATTAGTTCGCTTGGCAATATAACAGTTAATTGATAATTGAAACGACCGTTTGTTATTACTATGGTCATAATCAGTAATCGTACACATTGTATTTATCGTAAATTTAATTAGTTTTTCTGTCCACTACATGATACATGTACGTGTGTGGATAGAGTCACACATTACGCTGTTCTTTGCCCGTGTCCGATGACGTCAAAGTTGGTCATACCGAGCTGTTATCGACCCCGATCTCAAGCTGGAAACTCGTGAAGGAAAAGTGATGGTTTTAACCACCACAGATATCTGGAAATTTTGCCCGATGAGTATGACTCGTGTTTTCTCCAACACTGGGTGAGGGTCGAATTAATTTAATATTTTTAGTCTTTATTTCCTTTTGTTCAAGTTTTAAATTCTAGTTTGATATGAACCTTACGTGATATAAAAATATTACTATAATATTTGTTGATATAAAAATATTATTATAATATTTGTTGACATAAAAATATTACTATCATATTTGTTGATATAAAAATATTATTATAATATTTGTTGATATAAAAATATTACAATAATATTTGTTGATATAAAAATATTATTATAATATTTGTTGATATAAAAATATTACAATAATATTTGTTGATATAAAAATATTTTTATAATATTTGTTGATATAAAATGTTATTGTAATATTTGTTGATATACAAATATTACTGTAATATTTGTTGATATAAAAATATTACAATAATATTTGTTGATATAAAAACATTACTATAATATTTGTTGATATAAAAATATTACTATAATATTTGTTGATATAAAAATATTACTATAATGTTTGTTGAAGTAACAAAAATCAGTGAAGTGGCAAAAACGACTGTTAAAGTAACATAATGTATACGAGATTTCTGCTCTGTAACTTATCTGAATTGTAAGATAGGTGAACACCAACAATGACAAAAATGCAGTGGTGGATTAAGCTCGTTAGAAGCCCAGGACGGCTCAGTTGAATAAGGCCCCCAGTCTAAGAATTTCATTTCCTTAATCTATTTTAATTGATTTTTTTCAATCTGTACTATTAGATCTCTAACCTTGTAGTGGATGACAAATGATTTTAATACAGTTTTTTTTTCAATATTAAATCATTAATTAAGTTTAATTAATTAATTTTAGTTTTATATGCGAGGAAAGATAAACTCTTTTGTAAGATATTTAGCAGGATATGAAATAAGGAATTGACTTTAATTATCTTAGCTTAGCTACCGCGCTTCCTACGGTGAGCGGTTGACCTAATAATAGATAATAATGAATTTAAGGAGACTTTCTGACTGATATGATCATTTTCAATTTTTCTAAGATAATAAGGTACAATTGTCAAAACCCTGACGCTCTGTTGATCACCATCAAGGCATTACAGCCGCGGGTGGGCCTGAAACACTAATTTTCGGGTCTTAGTATAGCTTTCTCTACTTCTTTATTCTCTCTGATGGTCAAGGTTTGCCGTGTAGAAGGCGTTTAGGTACTGTAGCCTGGTCCATTCGTATCAGGTGTCCAGCCCAACGATTTTGATGGTTTTGATGATGTTCTGATCTGATATATATATATATATATATATATATATATATATATATATATATATATATATATATATATATATATATATATATATATATATATATATATATATATATATATATATATATATATATCCAAAGCACAACCTTCTTTCCCGTGTATGTATAATCACCACATACTTGCGTGGGAAATATGTAGTGAGCTACAATTCACGACTGTACACAACAGTCGTCCGTCTTGTATAAGCTGTTATGCACTATAATTGTTATGGTTTATTGTATACCACACACACACACACGCAAATACACAAGTTATATAAAAACTTAAATTCACAATCGCAAGCCTCACTTCATGACCACGCTTCAGACCCCGTGTTTCAGGTGAATATTATTATTTATTCGCTCTGTATTTTATTATCATCTTATATGACATTTAAATTTATTTAATCGAAAATAGTTTCTTATATCCAAATTATCCATTACGACAGTTCGAATCGCCTCTTCTATTATTGTCTTAGCAATTTCTCATTTCAATCATGAAATAAAAATCAAAATGGAAAATATATCTTAATTATCATCATCTACATTCTATATGTCTCCTACCTATACTCTCTTATGGCGCCGAAACGTGGACGCTGACAGTCCGTCAGCTTCAGGAACTCAGAGTCACTAAGATGGCTATGGAGAGAACTATGCTCGGAGTTTCTCTGGTAGATACGATTCGGAATAAAGAAATCCACCAGAGAACTAAAGTCACCGACATAGTCTTTCGAATTAGCAAACTAAAGTGGCAATGGGCTGGTCACGTTTGTCGCAGATCCGACAATTGTTGGAAACGACGAATGCTGGAGTGGAGACCGCGTCTCGGCAAACGTAGCGTGGGACGGACAAAAGTCTTTGATCAGTGTGTCCTACCTGTACTCACCTACGGCGCCGAAACGTGGACGCTGACAGTCCATCTACATCAGATTCTCAGAGTCGCTCAGAGAGCTATGGAGATAGCTATGCTCGGAGTTTCTCTGGTAGATATAATTCAAAATGATCATATCTGTCAAAGAACTAAAGTCACCGACATAGCATTTCGAATTAGCAAACTAAAGTGGCAATGGGCTGGTCACGTTTGTCGGAGATCCGACAATCGTTGGAACAGACTAATGCTGGAGTGGAGACCGCGTCTCGGCAAACGTAGCGTAGACGCCCCCCGGCTAGTATATGTCCAGCAGTGGGCTGCTTCAGGCTGTTTATTGATTGACATATTGAGGTATATATATATATATATATATATATATATATATATATATATATATATATATATATATATATATATATATATATATATATATATATATATATATATATATATATATATATTTAGAGAGAGCTATTGTGTTAGTCTCACTAACACTCAAAAACTGCTCGACTGATTTTGACATTTTTTTTATTTTGTTCGTTTTAATACAGGACAGTTTTACGAATACAAAAATATAGGGAAAACATAAAAAAACAGGTTGAAAAATGAAAAATTATTTTTCTTCCTTTTACTTCCGATTACTTTCAATAGATGGCGTTCGTGTCGGCTTTATCGTCTGACGGACGTGTTGTTATACAAAACTGTCATTTCTTTTGTGCGATTTTGAAAAGTATTGCATACCTAAGTACTAACATGCCGGAGAGAAAAAGGAGATAAGCAGCCTACCACGAGATATCATTTTCGTTATTTCGTAGTAAATATATTGTAGATGAAATCACTGGGTCGTCTACTTTTATACCCTGTACAAGTTAGCTTGATCTTTTTAACAGATGTAAATTTTTCTGATCGACATAACTTTGCAATGACGAACATTATATTTCCTTAATTTAATGATTTTAAAAAATGTAAAAATATTAAAAAAATATTATTAATGGAGTCAGGCGTTACTTTGCGGAAATCCATCACTATGTGGACAGTCAAAAGTTTTACTTAGCTAATATCCGCGACAAGCAAAACAATAACATAAAATTAATAATGTGTGTTTTTCCGTTGGGTTACTTTTCGGTTGTCTTCCGTAGAGTCTACTATACCTGAAGATGCCTCGTGTTGGGGCGAAACACGTGTCGTTTACAAGATGGAAAAGTGATAATGTGTGTTTGGTGTTGTGTATAGTGGTTGGTGGGTGGAGAGTTGATGGCCGATTTTCGGTAAGTTTTTGGTTTAAGTTCCAAATAAATCCACTTAACCCAACGGAAAAACACACATTATTAATTTTCTGTTATTATTTTGCTTGTCACTGTTGCTATTATATGTTATTTGTGCTAAATAAAACTTTTGACTGTCCATATATTAAAAAAATACATATAACACAAAAGTCCCTAAAGATTCAAGCGTTATCCGAAAATTATTCAAATAATTATACATTATAGACCGATGTAACATTGTACAAGCGTCTATTATTTTCAGTGTTCCAATTTAAGTTTTACTTTGAAGGAATAAAAAGTCTTAAAATTTTCGGATGACACTTGAATCTTTAGGGACTTTTGTGTTAAATGTATTTTTTTAATATTTTTACAATTTTTAAAATCATTAAGAAAATAATATGTTCATCATTGCAAAGTTATGTCGATCAGAAAAATTTTCATCTGTCAAAAAGATCAAGCTAACGTGTACAGGGTATAAATAAAAGTAAAGAGTCTTTTACTTTTGCCACTTTTGTTTTACGATTTTTTTTATGATAATGAAAAAACGAGTTCTGAGTTAATCAAGTATATACGAGTGGTTGAGTTTTGAGTAAATTAATCGTGTCGGATATAATTGGCGCATAATACGTCGACCTGGCATCTTGTCAACTTGCTTCTTCATTCAAACTTGGTTAGTAAGCGTGATTAAACGTGTTATTTGGATATAATCATATATTAATTATTGAATTCAGTATTACATAAGGAGTGTATAAACTTTAATTAAGGTATGTTCACACTAATTTTTTATATTTTAACCCATTTAATGTTGCTAAGCTTTAATGTTGATAAAGCAAGTTCAAAAGTCAACAAATCATGTTTTCAATTTATCACCATATAAACATTTGTTTATATTTAGGATTTACGACGAAACAGGATTTAAATAGTAGATAATAGATACATATATAAACACAGACAGAAAATGCAGACCTCCATCTGTTTCTTATCATCCCGGCAAAATATTTTTTATTCATCCACACTCATCATTCTTTTCATATAAGCTCGCCGGTGAAGGTACTTTTGACATGACCGTTTTTTAAAAGTTCAGAAATCTGCTCAAGGTATATTCTACAACGTAAATTTTATTTATCAGTCGTCATTCTTTTATCAGTGGTAGATAGTTTGAGGTAAAAATGTGTATATAAAACTATGCTGTTTTGAGTTGAAATCTTTTACGTATATATTATACTAGCTTTTGCCCGCGGTTTCGCTCGCATGTAATTTGGTCTGCCACATTAAGTTTCGTGACAGATCATTTTAAATAAATATATTTTTTTTACTTAATTCATGGTTGTCAATTTTGGTCATAGTGGCTTCCACATAAGAGGTAGATATATTCTGTCGCGGACTTTTATTTAGAACTATTCAAGACAAACAATCCTACGGTACATCATCTTTGTGTAACTCCAATAGTTTAGGCAGCGTACGCCAAGATAGCTCTCAGAGGCCAAATATTTTTCCGACTTAATGGACAATGTCGTTATATTACGAAAAAAAAAATTACATAAAATCATTACAAATTGTAGCCTATATGTTATTCCGATGTATAATCTATATTACTGTAAAGTTTCATCCAAATCCGTCCAGTAGTTTTTTCGTGAAAGAGTAACAAACATACATCCATACTCACAAACTTTCACATTTATAATATTAGTAGGATAGGATTTTTACAATATATCATAGTCGTAATGTCAAGTAAGACGTTTTGCGTCATATAGTGTCAAAGGTGTGTGAAAACCAGAATGGTACATTGAGAAGACAACACTTCTTTTCTTCTTAATCATTATGCTCTTAGCGAAGCAGTCGTGACCGTCACTTGATATCATTTAGAGGAGCAAATGTGATCGGCGATATCGCGGTTTGTTTTATTATATATATATATATATATATATATATATATATATATATATATATATATATATATATATATATATATATATATATATATATATATATATATATATATATATATATATATATATATATATATATATATATATATATTCACGCCTATCCCCCGCAGGGTTGGCAGAGACCATAGAGCTCCATCCGCTACGATCAGGGCACACCCTCCCTGCCTCCTCCACACTCATCCATCCTTTCATCCATTTTTCGTCTCACATTCATGGCAGCGAAACGGTTCTCCATGAGTCGCTTCTCGTCCTCGTGGTAATCAGGACGTGACGGGTGGCGAACCACGTCGCCGTCATTTTTCGACAAATTAGGTATATTAAATTCGTCTTAGTGAATCCCACGAGCCGTAAGGGAGGAGGGAGGTCAGCCCGAGCAGAGCCCCGCATGCTGAAGTAAGGCACTACAGTACCCGGGGGAACCCGATCGCAGGACGGTCGGCACGCTTGCGACTAGGCTCGCCCCTAGCCACGCATCCATTGGCACGGCAGACCGTGGATTGACGGAGAGGAAGGGAAAAGGATAGAGCAGAAAGGAAATGTGGATTGGGGGGTTTAGCAGACTCGGAATAAATATTTATAAATCCATACATTTTTTTATTCGGATGTGGGGATCGAACCCGCGACCAGCGATTGACTCAGCGGGCGGAGGGCCCCGCCACTGAGTCAATCGGTTGTTATAATACTTTTCACTTATTACTCTCATTGGATATGGATAATGCCAGTCCACTTTCTTTCACAGAACTTCGCGTGAGTGTGTGACGTTGCTCTTCGTCACAGTAAACAAAGTGAAAACAAGACAAGACGGTCTTTGTCTTTCATCCAAAAATAACGCTCAACACGTGCATGTCTTGTTCATTGCAATTAATAAGTACACCATCCATTTAGACTTCCTCGGATTTTTTCCGGTTAGAAAAACGTATCTTAATCTTATATCTTTTAATGGATATATTATATATATCCATCTCGTAGAATAGAGAATGGATATATATATATATATATATATATATATATATATATATATATATATATATATATATATATATATATATATATATATATATATATATATATATATATATATATATATATATATATATATATATATATATATATATATATATATATATATATATATATATATATATATATATATATATATATATATATATATATATATATATTTTTTTTTTTTTTTTATTTTTTTATATATTCACGCCTATCCCCCGCAGGGGTTGGCAGAGACCACAGAGCTCCATCCGCTGCCATTCATCGCAGCGAAACAGCTCGTCATTGGTCGCTTTTCGCCCTCGTGAGAATCAGGACGTGACGGGTGGCGAACCACGTCGCCGTCATTTTCGACAAATTAGGTATATTAAATTCGTCTTTAGTGAATCCCACGAGCCGCAAGGGAGGATGGAGGTCAGCCCCAGCAGAGCCCTGCATGCTGAGGTAAGGCAGCATAGTCCCCGGGGGAGCCCGACCCCGGGACGATCGGTACGTTTACGCCTAGGCTCGCCCCTAGCCACGCATCCATTGGCACGGCAGACCGTGGATTGGCGGAGAGGAAGGGAAAGGATAGAGAAGAAAGGAAGGGGAAGGAAAGGAAATGCGGATTGGGGGGGTTACCAGACTCGGAATAAAACTTTTAAAAATCCATATAAATATTTATTCCGATGCGGGAATCGAACCCGCGACCATTGACTCCGCGGGCGGAGGGCCCCGCCACTGAGCCAATCGGTCGTCCTATATATATATATATATATATATATATATATATATATATATATATATATATATATATATATATATATATATATATATATATATATATATATATATATATATATATATATATATATATAAATTAAAAGCTTTCATGATTATATAAGTAGCAACTCAATAATATATTATATTTTTAAAATTTTATTTAAGTCTTTAATAAAAATATTAGTTTCTTTATTTGTATTAAATCGGGTAATTCACAAGATTTCCAAGTAACGTCTCTTACGTTTTCCTATTTCTTTTCCCTAATAATACATGTCCCACTGCTGAGCGCGGACCTCTCCATTTCTGGAGGAACGGACTTTAACCCATCACGCTTGTCCAATGCGGATTGACAGGGTACGGTGATCGAATTTAGCCTTAATAAAAAATGGCATGCAAAACCTTTTTTTAAAACACTCAAAATTTTAATATATACATATTATAATTAATAAACTGATTATTACTTCAATATATTGTCATTTTTATATTGAAAGAATTAACCCAAGGGACTTTTCCCGCCAGCTTACATAAGTCACGTTGTGTTTTTATTTAATTTTCATAATCTTATATTATTATCAGTTATATTGTTTAATTGTGGTGACGTATTATAAAATATAGTTCGATTAAGGCGTATAAGTGTAGTGATATGATATAAATGCGTGTATCGTGACTTTTTAAATTGACTGAAAAAGTCCGTAAAAGGTTTTGGTAGAATAGCCACCATTTTATCAAGATGTATCGTGATAAGTTGACTAGTTATATTTCAAAAGATTAGATGGTATCGTATTTTACTTGACACTGGCACAATTGTCATAACTAATTGCCATCAAAGAAAAGAAAAATTAACTCAATGTATAAAACATTGCGTAACAACGAATTGTACAATGTTACCCTAAATCTTGACATATTTAATTCTTTTATAGTTTTTTGGTTTTTATTCTACATTTTTATGCACATCGCATAAAAATTATATTAAATCGAGTGTATTTGTAAATATAATATAATATAACATAATATAATATATATGGACAGTTAAAAGTTTTACTTAGCTAAGATCCGCGACAAGCAAAACAATAACAGAAAATTAATAATGTGTGTTTTCCGTTGGGTTAAGTGGATTTATTTGGAACTTAAACCAAAAACTTACCGAAAATCGGCCATCAATTCTCCACCCACCAACCACTATACACAACACCAAACACACATTATCACTTTTCCATCTTGCAAACGACGTGTCGATTTGTAAAAACGTGTCATTATTAATTTTCTGTTATTGCTTTGTTTGTCGCGGATCTTAGCTAAGTAAAACTTTTGACTGTCCATATAGTGATGGATTTCCGCAAAGTAACGCCTGACTCCATTAATAATAATATAATATAATATAATATAATATAATATAATATAATATAATATAATATAATATAATATAATATAATATAATATAATATAATATAATATAATACAATATAATATAATACATAGTTTTGTTTGCTTGTCGTGGATCTTAGCAAAGTAAAAATTCTAACTGTCCACATAGTAACGGATTTTAGCAAAGCAACGCTCTATTAATCATTTTATTTTCATACATCTATATGTCCTAGAATAAATTTAATTTGATTTATTTTACTTTCTCACTGAGAGACTGATAAAACTCTGAACTAACCTAAACTCTTTTGGCTGTGTGACCTGTTTTTTGTTATAAGAAATATACAGAAAGCCAGATTTTGTCCTTCAAAAAAGCAAATACGCAAAAGTGTGGAATACTTCCCAACTGATAACATGACATTACAACAAACGTTACATTAATTACAAAATTCAAGATGTCCGGTTTCAGAATAAGTTTTTTAAACATTAATAATAACAATGAATATAAATAATATTCAATAACTTTTACAAGTAAGAGTGCCTGCCTATGGCGCTGCGAACGTCTATGGGCGGCTTTCCATCAGGTGACACGCTTGCTCGTTTGCCTTCCAATCCCAATGGCATGCGTGTACTGATCACTCGACCTATAAACGTCATTCTGCCACCGGGCACCCATTAGCCGCATTAATACCGAAGCGGTACCAGTGAAATGATCTAGAAGTTCGCGGGGTCATTTGCGAGATTTACAATTTAAATCGACATTTGATTTGCAAGCGAATCACGTTGAAACTCTTACATAAAGTTACGCAAGATAATATGAACTAGAGTCGTTCGTCGTCTAGTAGTCGACATTCGACGGTCGAATTAATTTCTTTTTAATTTTATTTTATTATTATATATCTTTCTGTACTCCTTCATATCGTAAGCCTTATTAGCATACATCGTAAATTCATATGAGTAAATAAAAAAAAACCGATTATACCGCTCACCGGACGAAGCGTGGTAGCTAAGCTTTTTAACTCAGACGCCAGTTTTCTGCGGGAGTGTGGTACTTCCCCAAGCGAGCCGGCCCATTCATGCTACAGACAAATAATATGCCTTGACAAAGTACTCGTCTGCAGCTAGGCTCTACGACAAATTACATCATTAACAGCCTGCAGAAGTCCACTGCTGGACATAGGCCTCCCCCATGAAGCGCCACCTAGCCCGATCTTCGGCTACACGCATTGAGTTTCTGCCAGCCGTCCTGCGGAAATCGTCGCACCATCTAGCCGGGGGGCGTCCCACACTACGTTTATCGAGACGCGGTCTCCACTCCAGCACTCGTTAGCTCCAACGATTGTCGGATCTCCGACAAACATGACCAGCCCATTGCCAATTTAGTTTGCTAATTCGCAAGGCTATGTCGGTGACTTCTTTGGCAGATCTGATCATTTTGAATTATATCTACCAGAGAAACTCCGAGCATAGCTATCTCCAGCTCTCTGAGCGACTCTGAGAATCTTAAGTAGACGGACTGTCAGCGTCCACGTTTCGGCGCCGTAGGTGAGTCGTCAGGCTCTAAGGTATGGGCGACGAGAAGACCTGACGAAGTTTCCTAAATGCTGCTGAAACAAATTACACAATATTCTATTATTCTTTACATTAGAAACACCTATTTGTATTACTTTAATAAACTATGTCATCAGCTTATCTGGCGTCTCTTATACAAGTAGCCAAACTGGGTTACGGACTATAATCACAGTATAATTTATGCTAATTTATTTATTTAAATAATAAGTCACGATTACAAGAATTAGGTTAGTGAGTGATTAATAATAATGCACCCTAAATATCTTCCATATAACTACTTATTACAACTAGAGCCGAGTAGAGAGATAAGGATAGTTATAAAATAAAAATAAAGCCAATTCTTACTTTTATATCCTGCTAAATATCTTTTACACTTCTGTTTTTGTATTTCATTTTTCACGTCTGTGATATTTTAACATCAATCCTATCCCATTTAATATTATAAATGCGAAAGTTTGTGAGTATGGATGTATGTTTGTTACTCTTTCACGAAAAAACTACTGGACGGATTTGGATGAAACTTAACAGTAATATAGGTTATACATCGAATTAACATATAGGCTACGATTTGTAATGATTTGATGTAATTTTGGTCGTAATATAATTTTACTATCAAGTAAAAAAAAAATATTTAAAATGATCTGTCACTAAACTTAATATGGCAGACCAAATTCCGCGCGAGCAAAGCAAATTTCGGAAAAGCAATATATATATATATATATATATATATATAAATATATATATATGTATATATAATGTTATATACATATATATATATATATATATATATATATATATATATATATATATATATATATATATATATATATATATATATATATATATATATATATATATATATATTTAATTTAAAATGTAATTATTACAAAAAATATTATTTTTACGGCCTTGGGTTCGGGGATTGGAATTCTTAGTGGTAGAGCCACGCTGCAGACGAATACTTTGTCAAGAATGATATATTATTTGTCTGTGGTGTGAATGGGCCGGCTCGCGCGGGGAAGTACCACACTCCCGCAGGAAACCGGCGTCTGAGTGGTAGCTTAGCTACCGCGCTTCGTACGGTGAGCGGCCTGAGTACCGGAGTTCGAACACCCCAGCATTTCCAAAAATTCAAAAATGTTCCAGTAATGTGTTGATTTTTCTAGACATCGTCCTGTATCTTTCCCGCGCGCAGCTAGTCTCTATTAACTGTTCCTGTCACGCATTGACGGACGTCTTGTCAGATTTCAACATGAGATTTCATAAAAAAAAATGATTTTTCATATGTGTTATGCAACCATATGTTGATTTTTACAGAAGTATGCCCTCCAGCAGCGAGTACATTGGAAAAAGGGATTAGACCACTGCAATGTTGAAAAAGGAGTCCAAAGTAAGCGTCAAAGAAACTGGATTTTAATGAAGTAATTTTTATAATACATTATATTTTAATTATTTCGTTTTAATAATGTTATATTTAATTAGTTCGTATTAATAATGTTATATTTAATTAGTTCGTATTAATAATGTTATATTTAATTAGTTCGTATTAATAATGTTATATTTAATTAGTTCGTATTATTAATGTTATATTTAATTAGTTCGTATTAATAATGTTATATTTAATTAGTTCGTATTAATAATTTTATATTTAATTAGTTCGTATTAATAATTTTATATTTAATTAGTTCGTATTATTAATGTTATATTTAATTAGTTCGTATTAATAATGTTTATAATATACACTCACCATGAAATAACCTTGTAACAAAAAACGCTATCAATTTGCGAGCGTTTCGTTCTCAAATCTACAATTCTTGTTTATATATCCATTAGTAAACACACACTCAAGTTCAAATACGTTTTCTAAACTTGTACTAGATGACACTTGATGTTAATACAGTTTTTTCAAATATTAATTAATTATGTGGACAGTTAAAAACTTTTACTTAGCTAAGATCCACGCACGACAAGCAAACAACAATACAAAATTAATAATGTGTGTTTTCCTGCTGGATGAAGTGGATCTACAGGGAACTTAAACTTTCTATTGTTATTTGCTTGTCGCGGATCTTAGCTAATTAAAAGTTTTAACTGTCCACATAGTAATGGATTTCCGCAAAATAACGCCTGACTCGATTCATCATATTAATTCTAAATTAAATTTAATTAATTAATTTTAGTTTTGGGTGGAAGAAAACAAGTTTTTCTTATATAAGATATTTAGTATAATATAAATTTAAGAATAAATACCGTGTGGCGAAGCGTGTAGCGTTGGCAAAAAAGTAGGAATTGACTTTAATTTTTTGTTTTTTTGCTTATGTCAGAGATTCTTTGACTGTGCCAGATGGCCGAGGTGACAGGTGGCGGTATGGCCGGCGATAGTCAGTTCAATCTCGACGGCATCCTCAGTGAGCTGGGCAGCTTTGGCAAGTACCAGGTGCTGCTGCTGTTCCTCCTCGCCTTCCGCGACTCCTTCCTCAGCATGTGTAATTTCAACTACGTATTCACGGCATCCGAGGTGTCATACAGGTAACTTATCTAATATTTCGAAGTAAAAAAAAATTAATGAAATTAAAACATGTGAAGTTTACAGTCGCAATGATAAGATGTCAATGCACTTGAAAAAAACAAGCATAATCCATTCATTCAATTAAGTAATAATTAATTAAATTGATAAAGATTAAAAATTAATTAAATTGAGTTAATTTTTTTTTATCATGTATTATATCTACATTCGCTGAAATTTATCACGTGTGAAAACAACAGTTTATACTACGATACGCTGTATATAAGATAATTGTATTACAATAAAACCAATTACTACATACATATATATCGTCACGCCTGTTTCCGGTAGGGGTAGGTAGAGACCGCAGATCTTCATCCGCTACGATCCCGTTACACCTTCCTTGCTTCCTCCACACTCATCCACCCTTCCTCTCGTCCTCGTGGGAATAAGGACGGACGGAGGTGGCGGATGGCGAACCACCCTAGACAATTGCTGTGCCATAGGCAGTACTAAATCGTTGCCGGCCATTAAGGAAAATGCAGGGTTGTTTTTGTATGTTTCAATGTTGTATCGGATCGAAAAAATCGCTGCAGGTAGCTAGTTCCACAGGGAAGTGGTGAGTGGAAAGAAGTTATTGGAAAAACGCACTGTACTGGATAGTGGAACTCAGCGGCCCCGTACAATTCCTCGGAGCACTCCCCATAGTCAAAACGATAAGAATGTATCTACGATAATAATAAATATCAATTAAGCCCGAGGCACTCCACTACTAGACATAGGCCTCACCAAAGGCACGCCACCTAGCCCGATCTTCGGCTACACGCATCCAGTCTCTGCCAGTCGACTTGCGCAGATCATCGCTCCATCTAACAGGGGGCTCCCACACTACGTTTGCCGAGTCGCAGTCACTCCAGCACTGGTCTATTCCAACATTTTTCGGATCCTTGACAAACGTGTCCAGCCCATTGCCACTTCAGTCTGCTAACTGAGTCTGACTCTGATTCTCCGGCGAATTTCCTTTTTTCGGATCCTATCCACCAGAGAAACTCCGAGCATAGTCCTCCGAGTGACTTTGAGCTTGTGAAGGTCAGTGTCCACGCTACATAAATAATTACATATTTGTATGAGATTTACATAATTCTAAATAAATTATTTTACACAAAATTCAATTATTATAATATTTTTTATATGAACTAACATTAATATTACATAATCCTATAACAAATGGCGCTAAGATATATATATATATATATATATATATATATATATATATATATATATATATATATATATATATATATATATATATATATATATATATATATATATATATATATATATATATATATATATATATATATATATATATATATATATATATATATATATATATATATATATATATATATATATATATATCTATTGGCTGAAGATCGATTGGCTCAGTGGCGAGGCCCTCCGCCCACGGAGTCAATGGTCGCGGGTTCGATTCCCGCATCGGAATAAATATTTATATGGATTTATAAATGTTTATTCCGAGTCTGGTAACCCCCCAATCCTTATTTCCTTTCCTGCCCCTTCCTTTCTTCTCTGTCCTTCCTTTCCTTTCCGCCAATCCACGGTCTGCCGTGCCAATGGATGCATGGCTAGGGGCGAGCCTAGTCGCAAGCGTGCCGATCGTCTCGGGATCGGGCTCCCCCGGGTACTATGGTGCCTTACCTCAGCATGCAGGGCTCTGCTGGGGCTGACCTCCATCCTCCCTTGCGGCTCGTGGGATTCACTAAGACGAATTTAATATACCTAATTTGTCGAAAATGACGGCGACGTGGTTCGCCACCCGTCACGTCCTGATTCTCACGAGGGCGAAAAGCGACCAATGACGAGCCGTTTCGCTGCGATGAATGGCAGCGGATGGAGCTCTGTGGTCTCTGCCAACCCCTGCGGGGGATAGGCGTGAATATATAAAAAAAATTAAAAAAAAAAATATATATATATATAAAATTGTGTCTACTGCATAAAAAAATTAAATAATTAAATTAATTCTAGTACGCCCACATATATTTAAGGCTTCATGTTGAATTAGATATCTTCACTGTTGAATGAATGTGCGTATCTGTCCGTATGTCTGTGTCTGTCTGTCACTGTGTGTTTCAAACACACGTACACAGCCCGCCATCAGATCGCGGCCAATCTCTATATTTCTCCATCCGCTGTACCTGCTTCGTCACCTCACTTGATTGTAACACCATACAATGTTGTTATAATCTAGTTTATCTTCAACAACAACAGTTAAACTGTTCAAACGAAATTAACTTCCGTTTGGTTTCGTTGTAACACTACTGCATTCATTTGTTTTAACAACCATCCCGAATTGGAGCGGCTGACAGTAAAAACTTAAGTGAAAAACTTTTAAATTCCTTGTGTAGTTGTCCATATCTTGTGTAATGTCATTTATCTGAGCCTAGCCTCCTGTCCGATAGTCATGGTATTGGTACACGGGTACGTGACCCCGGCCTCCCGAGCTACTATCGTATCACTCCATGACTTCTGTTGCAGTAGTCTATCCCTATCATCCGGTCTAAATCCATCTTTCCCTTAACCTGACTTTTCCTCTTTTCCTTTCTTCTCTATCCTTTTTCCTTCCTCTCCGCAAATCCAAGGTCTGCCGTGCCAATGAATGCGCGGCTAGGAGCGAACTTGGTCGCAAGCGGGCCGACCATCCCGGGATCGGGCGCGCCTGGGTACTATAGTGCCTTACCTCGGCATGGGGCTCTGCTGGGCTGAACTCCATCTTCCCTTGCGGATTGTAAGATTCACTATGTCGAATTTTAAAAAACCTAATTCGTTAAAAAATGACTGCGACGTGGTCCGCCACCCGTCAAGACCTGATTCCCACGAGGGCGAGAAGCGACTAACGGAGAGCTGTTTCGCTACCATGAATGTGAGAGGAAGGATGGATGAAAAGACGGATGAGTTTGCAGGAGGCGGGGAGGGTGTGCCGGGGTCGTAACGGATAGAGATCTGTGGTCTCTGCCTGCCCTTACGGGAGGCAGGCGTGACGATATGTATGTATGTATGTAACTTTGATATAATATAAATAAATAAATATTTAATTTAGATAAATAAATATATAAATAGATAGATAAATATATAAATAGGTTTCATCGCCATCACCTGGATGGCTGGCCTGCAACCGCCGTGCGATTTAGTCGCAGTTCTCTGCCACGAACTGTGGAAATGTGGAACAATTTGTCACCTGCGGTATTCCCACGTGAATATGACATGGGGATATTTTACTTTTTTATTTACACATCTGAGACACTTCCGACAGTGCGGATGTTTATGAGTCTGGCTTACAACCAGAGTGGAAACGAGGGTCTCGTTGCCGCTCTGTGATGCTCGATTGCCTGCTATGCTTTAAAAAAAATAATTTCAGGTGCCACGTGCCGGAGTGCGAGCCCAACTTCTATCGGTTCAATGCATCGTGGGTGACTTCAGTTCTGACCAACCACACGGGGGCGTGTCACAGGCCGGCGCCGTATGAAGCGCCGGACAACTCTTCCCTCGAAGAAGATGCTCCCATGCTATTGCTAGTGAGCAGTAGCAACTGCACGCGGAGCATGTTCGATGCAAGCAGACCAGTGCCGTGCGAGAGGTTGGTGTACGAAGACTACAACAGCATCGCGGCCGAGGTAACGTCAACCCTTCTCTTTATTATCTCTTTATTCTACCATCGACTTCACCCATGTGCTCCCATGAATTGTTCAGAACTATTCCAGCCGCTCAATTCCAATCCCGTATAACTCGCAACAGAGAAAATAATCATCCCCATTATCTGGATGAGTGGTGATCCAGTACGGTGCGTTTCTCCCGAAACTTCATTCTACGCATCACCACTCTACGGAATCAGCTACATCCAGCGGTTTTTCCGACCCGACACGACATTGTAGCCTGCAAAAAACAAACCCTTAAATTTTTTTAAAGGCCTTAATTTAAAAACAAAGAATATATATATATATATATATATATATCTATATATATATATATATATATATATATATATATATATATATATATATATATATATATATATATATATATATATAAAGTCTAGTATATTTTATTAGTCTCGCTAAAACTCAAAAACAACGGCTTACAATACCGGGATTCCGGGATCGCGAATAATCGGAATCCCGGACGATTTTTGTCCGTTATTAAAAACCGGTATTTATGTAAAAATAGCGGTATTTCGGTATTACATTAGTTGATAAAAATTGAATTTATACACACTATACATCTAATTAAAATAATATTAATTAATTACAAGAATTTTTTTTTAAGATAAACAAACAATTTCATTGTATTAAAATCTATATCTGGCATATTTATTATATGTAAAATGTAACATAAAATTTATATATTTTTTACTTGCACGTTTTTTTGTATCTATCTACTCCTACTCTTTGTGTAATAAAATAAATAATATCTACTCATTGCAGAACAATATTTATTGGATTTCATATGTTATTTGTTAACAAGTCAATATAACAACTGAGATAAGTAAAAATATAACTAGTAAATTTTTTATCAATAATACCGGTATCCCGATATTTCTAATTTTAAATATCTCTTTTAAATTTTAAGCTAGATCGAGTTGAATAATTTTATTTTATTTTATTCGCTCTAATACGGGGTAGGTTAACGAATAAAAAGATTGTAGTGAAGACATAAAAGAACAGCTTGAAAAATGAAAAATTATTTTTCTACCTTTTACTTCAATTTACTATCAATAGATGGCGTTCGTGACGGCTTTATCGTCGCAACGAACGTGTTACACAAAAAAAGTCGTTTCTTTTGTGCGATTTTGAAAAGTATCGCATATCTAAGTATTAACATACCAGGAGATGATAAATACAGGGGAACTTAGATTGTAGGTGAAGCGAAGTTCGCCGGGCCATCTTTTTTTTTTTTATCCCAGGGGAAATCCTTTATGGATACACTTCAGCCTGGGGGAGGCTGGAGACTTATGTCGGACTCGTTCGCGCACTTCTATGGAGGTCACGGGGACGCTTAGCTCAGATCCGCAATCCCGACATTGCAGCCTTTATGACCCCGTCTTTATTGGCTTTAGGTTCTCCTCCCCCTTCGCTAAAAACGCCCCGAAACACTAAGGGCGTTCTTCAGCTCAGGACCTTAGTGAGTAACAGACCCCCCGATCCGTTACTGCAAGTCCTGGTCAGGGTGGCATTAGGGCCGCATAAGCCAAACGCCGCCGACCGTGTCTTCTGCGACGGATCGGAAACGAGTTCGGGGCTTGTTCTCGCCTTCGCTCCGCCGCTTCTTTCTGTGACATGACTGCGCCGCAGAAAGTCTCAACCGCCCGCCAGGCCTCCTCGCTGCCAATCATGGCTTCGATGAGGGCTGGCAGTGTCAGGTCCCGCCCAATTATCGCGGACAAGGCAGCGCGTGGTTCCGCCCATGCTGGGCAATCCACGCGTGTGTGCTGTTCGCCGGGCCATTTAGTCTAATACAAATATATTCGAATATTCACCTAATTCTGCCACCTTTATAAATTTTAAGTTACTGTAAATATTTATTTATTTATTGTTTCTGAATATTTAGTGGTACAAAGGCGGAACTCATGCCGGAAGGTATTCCCAACTACTCAACTTTTGGGTTAATGGAAACGATATTGTATAGATACAAAAACAAATAAATATCAATTAGTTATTTTAATTAAATACATAAAAACACATACATATGTATATACGTAATAATAATTTTTTATTTAACACACATTTTTTTTTATAATATGTATAAATATATACATATAAGCAAAATATATACTGTACATAATAAATATTTAAACATTCTTACATATATTTACATAACTAGGTAGGTAGGTTGTATTAGGAAGGAAGAGATTTTAAAACTATTTAACTTTAAAACAAAAAGCAATAAAAGTACTGCAAATAAAACCGGAGTGGTGAAATGGAACTTCAAAGAGTACATTTTCAGATACACGAAGAGTAAAACTATGGGAGTTATCCAAAACGTGGAAGTAGGTACCTAATAGTAGATTTACGCAAAGTAACGCCTGACTCCATTAATCATGTTAGTAGCTGTTAAATTACTAAGGAATCGAATTCCCGGTACGCATAGACAATTTATTAATTTTAAATAAGAATATATCGTCACGTTTCACGTAAGGGTAGGCAGAAACCACAGATCTCTATCTGCTGATGATTTATAGTATGTTATGTATACTTATATATTGTATGTATAATCGAAGACGAATAATGACCGAATCGATATGTGCGGGCCCGCCTAGTGAGACTTGCTATGCTCCATACAAATTCACTTCATAACTGTTTTAAATAAATAAATAAAAATTGAAATAAAAAGTAGATCACTAATTGACCTAAAGTTATTAATAAATAGTTACAGACAGATGTACAGTTCGATATATTTATTTGATCGCCATTTAAATCTTGTCAAACAATAAAGGTCAGCCATGTTACGTAAGAGCCATTGCCTCCAAGCCGGCGAACTGTCATGGCCGCCGCGTCACCGACTCCCGCCATTGTCAAGTTCACGGTTATTACACTTCGCGCGCATGCGCACACGCTCACGCATTTATTATTCATATATAACTCACATATATATTTCTATATATATCCCATTATTTGAATCTCATGTTGGAATAATGTCAGCTGTTTTCGATAATAATAATTCTTTATTTACATATTTTTCTCTTAATAAGAATATTAATAATATAAAAAGAAATCTCTATAAAAGTAATATTATTACTAGGGTTATTAATCCTTCGTGGCGGGATTAACCAAGCACACGAAGGATTATGCATCCAAGGAAAGGAACCTCCTCACGATCCTAGCCGTGCACAATATGGCTGCTTTTTGAATTTTTAATTTAACCCACTTACCTAAACCTAACTTGGACAGACGGGCGTCCAAATTTTTACCGATAAGTCCATCCACAGAGACCACTATGGGTACAATGACAGGTGAATCATGGCAGAAATCTCATGCGCAAGGTCTATGTATTTTTTATTTACACAATGTGAGGTGTAACAAGATGAAAAAAAGACGTATAGAAGCTCCTTCACGTTGACATTTATGGCATACAAATTTCATTAATTATTACATACTATTAAAAATAAATAAAATAATTATTACAGATTTAAATACATAAATAAACTGTTATAATATCATTCAAATTATAATTTATTATTACATTTATATGTCACTATTGTTTATCTGCACGGCACGATTCCTGTGGTTGAAGACCATAAATTGCGCTAAAACATTTTTTTTATGCTACAAACTTATATTATGATACATAACTTTTCTTTTCTTTGATGGCAATTAGATATAACAATTATGCCAGTGTCAAATAAAATACAATAATATCAAATCTTTCTAAATGTAACTAGACAGCTTGTCACGTTACGTCTTGATAAAATGGTGGCTATTTTATCAAAACCTATGGATTTTTTCAGTCAACTTAAAAAGTTACGATACACGCATTTATTTCATATCACTTATACACCATAATCGAATTATATTGTATAATACGCCATCATAATTTAACAATGTAACTGATAATAATATAAGATTGTGAAAATGAAATAAAAATACAAGGTCACTGATGTAAGTTAGCGGAAAAAAGTCACATAAATAATTACTAAAAAAAAACAACTTTATCTATGTTAGTAGTAGCGGATGGAGATCTGTGGTCTCTGCCTACCCCTACGGGAAATAGGAGTGAATTTATGTAGGTAAAAAATACTGCGTCGATGGTTTGAGTCTCACAGCCAATAGAAAATTCTCTACACTATAAACTAGCTGTTTTTTGAGTGATTTTTCAGATACAGTTTTTTTCAGAAATCTTAAATGTTTTTTTTTTGGCTCTGGTGTTTAGTTTTCGTTTCGCACGTTTAGTACGTGTCCCCTTTTTTGCGTCGATATGTAGAACAATAAGTTAAGTTTAGAGTATCACGTTAGAAAATTACGACAGTATAAAAGCCGGAAACAAAAGTACCAACATAATAAGGAAAACGATCAGTAACGACTTGTCATCAAATGTTAGTCTTTTATGTTGAAATTGTTTGTTTATGTTCACACGCAGATACGTACGTGTGTGCGCATATGATTATGTGTGTGTGCGTATTTTGTGGATATATTCAAGTGTGACATAGATAGATGGACGATTATTAATAATATGATTTATCTATCTACATTTTAACATCTGTTTATTAATGATTTTGATCTTATTATTATACTAACTATAATATTAATCAAAATATTTTAAAGTTCGCACTACTTATTGTATTTTGTAAGACAACCATAAACTTAATTTTTTTGAGTACTTTTTTATTATTAAGTAATAAGATCGATTTTATTATATTTTAATCAGTTATGAGATTGGAAGGCAAACGAGCAGGCGTGTCACCTGATGGAAAACAATCAACGCCGCCCATAGGCAAACGCTTTGCCATAGGCATTGCAGAAGCGATGGTGGCTTTTAAGAAATGTGTAGGCTTATTTTTAAAGGTTCTAATGTCGTATCATTTCGAAAACATTGACATTAGTGTCAAAATCAATCTTTTTGAAATAGAAATATAATAACAATCTTTATTTGTGACACTGTTCTTTTACAAAAACTAAAATAAACACCTTAATAATATTACATTATTAATGGAGTCAGGCGTTACTTTGCGGAAATCCATCACTATATGGACAGTCAAAAGTTTTACTTAGCTAAGATCCGCGACAAGCGAAACAATATCAGAAAATTAATAATGTGTGTTTTTCCGTTGGGTTAAGTGGATTTATTTGGAACTTAAACCAAAAACTTACCGAAAATCGGCCATCAATTCTCCACCCACCAACCACTATACACAACACCAAACACACATTATCACTTTTCCATCTTGTAAACGACACGTGTTTCGCCCCAACACGAGGCATCTTCAGGTATAGTAGACTCTACGGAAGACTTTTCGGTTGTCTTCCGTAGTCTACTACTTTACAAGATGGAAAAGTGATAATGTGTGTTTGGTATTGTGTATAGTGGTTGGTGGGTGGAGAATTGATGGACTATTTTCGGTAAGTTTTTGGTTTAGGTTCCAAATAAATCCACTTCATCCAGCACAAAAACACACATTATTAATTTTCTGTTATTGTTTTGCTTGTCGCGGATCTTAGCTAAGTAAAACTTTTGACTGACCATATAATATTACATTATACAAATAAACAAAACAAAAAGGAAATAATTTTAATATAATAAGTGTCATAAAATGGTTCTTGTTCAGCATATGCCGGGCGTTCTATTGGAGCACCCGGCGCTGGTTTTCAGCGAGAACCAACGTGGTCAGATCGCGGACCACAGTGACGACAGTGATACACACACACACACACATACATCCATATATATACTACTTCTCATACTCATATACACATACACATACAATACAATAAAATTAAAAACAACTAAATCATATAATAAATTGACCTAAATTGACCGCAACCAAAAGATCAAGTTCCTGTCTGCATACTTAAAATTAGTGTTTTGTATTTTAAATTGCAGTTGTGTTTTTTGCTTTACAATAATCTATTTCAACAGGCAAATTATCTTTGATTTCAGTTCGACCTGGGCTGTCAACCTTGGAAGAGAACATTGATTGGGACAGTCCACAATCTTGGACTAGTCTTCTCTTTCATAATATCGGGTTTTATATCCGACAGGTATTAAATTTTAAAGTTTTCTTTATTATTTATTCATTTTAAAAATAGACATACATACATAAATATACTCACGCCTGTTTCCCATGGAAAGCAATCAACCCCGCCGAGTGTGGGCTTCTTTTTGGAAGGTTCCAATGTCGTATCGGTTCTAAAACACCTCTGGAGGTAGCTGATTCCACAAGGTAGTGGTGCTTGGAAAGAAGTCTCTGGAAAAACGCACTGTACTAGATCGCCACTCATCCAGATGGAAGGGATGAAGATTTTAATGGTAGGGATAACCTCGCGGCGAGTTGTACAGTAGTGGAACTCAGCGGCCGGTATTATCCCGAACAATTTCTTGGAGCAGTCCCTATTGTAATATCGATAGAAAATGTTGACAGATGAGATATCCCTCCGCAATTTATGGTACTGCGTTCTATTTTTTCCTTTTTTTGCGTATATATAGATAATCAATATATTCAATATCAGCCCGCGGCAGTCCACTGCTGGACATAGGCCTCACCCAAGGCGCGCCACCTAGCTCGATCTTCGGCTACACGCATCCAGTCTCTGCCAGCCGCCTTGCGCAGATCGTCGCTCCATCTAGCAGGAGGGCGTCCCACACTACGTTTGCCGAGTCGCGGTCTCCACTCCAGCACTCGTCTACTCCAACGATTGTCGGTTCTCCGACAAACGTGGCCAGCCCATTGCCACTTCAGTCTGCTAACTTGAAGAGCAATGTCGGTGACTCTGGTTCTCCGGCGAATTTCTTCATTTCGAATTCTGTCCACCAGAGAAACCCCGAGCATAGCTCTCTCCATAGCCCTCTGAGCGACTTTGAGCTTGGCGAGGAGACGGACTGTCAGTGTCCACATCTCGGCACCGTAAGAGAGTACGGGCAGGACGCACTGGTTGAAGACTAATATAGATAATGCATGGTTCTAAAATCTACCTGTATCTAATTTTACCTTTTTACGGTCCTATCTATAGTGTATACAAGCCCTTACCAAATATATGTATCTACTTTAACATTGTGTCCATCCTACGGTTGTCTGTTATAAAAATATTTATGTTAAATAATTAATGTTTTATATTATACAATAATACATAAATATAATCAACTGCTGTATATTTATATTATATAACTTATTATTATATATTTATATTATGTATATTCATGCTATATATTATAAAACAAAAAAATTGTTTTTCTACCCATCTACCCACAGATACGGTCGCAAGGTCATCATAGTGGGTACGCCTCTAATGGTGGGTACAGCGGGGCTGCTCAAGTCGTTCTCCGTCAACTACTGGATGCTGCTCGTGCTGGAGTTCCTGGAGACGGCGCTGGGATACGGGAACGCATCCTTAGTTCTTTGTAAGTTATCAACTTCGAATACTTCTACATTAAGAAAAGATAATTTTAAAAAATAAAACCCGAACTTCTCTTCTTTGTCTATTTTTATATTCTTTGTAGTTTCTTTATAATTCATGTTTGCGAATCTAATTCTGCCACCGGATATTGTGTATGTGTATAGTTTGTATTTGTTAAACCTTTGATGTTTGTCTTCGAAGTCTTACCTTATCCATTAGTGGAATAGTGAAGAAGATGGGTAATGGTAGAACCTAATGTTATATTTTGTCTTCTCTTGTTCACGTTTCCATAATATTTTTCCCCCAACAACCCCGCCCATAGACATCCGCAACGCCATAGGCAGTGCGGAAGCGCTGCCGTTCTTAAAGGAAAGTGAAATATGGGAGTGGGAGTGTGAATCGGAGGGGGAGTGGGAGGGAGATTGGGAGTGGGTATCGGAGGGGGAGTAGGAGTGGGGAGGGGAGGGGTTTGGGCCTCCGGAACTCAGACCGCTCACCGTACGAAGCGCGGTAGCTAAGCTACCATTCAGTCGCCGGTTTTCTGAGGGAGTGTGATACTACCCCGGGCGAGCCGGCCCATTCATGCTACAGACAAATAATATTCCATTCTTGACAATGTATTCGTCTGCAGCGTGGCTCTACCACTTTTAGGTTAAATTCTATTTAGTTTCCGTACGATCGATCATTATGGTAATCCGCATTTGAATAATGAGCTAAAATAGTTAATGTATTTAACATTCCAGCACTTGAAACTGTCAGTCAAAACAACAGAGTGACTTATTCGTGCATATCGGACATACTCTCAAATTTCGGCGGCGCCTTCTTCGGTCTGATAGCGTGGAAGGTGCCCTATTGGAGACACATGATGCGAGCTATATACGCTCCCCTACTGGTCGTCGTGTTTTACATATTTCTGGTGGACGAGGGAGTCAGGTGGCTCCTGGCTCACAATAGAAAAGATGAAGCTGTACGGGTCCTGAACAAAGTTGCAAAGATCAACAACATCACCCTATCGAACAAAGCGAAGGTTATGCTGATGAATATCACGGATGAGAGAACTAAAGCTGACCAGGTAAAATGATATTTCATCCTTTAATTTCACGCTGTGTTGTCCCTTTTTTATAATAGAATAGAATAGAAAAACATTATTCATGATACTTTTTTTACAATAACTAAAATTAAAACCTAAATAATATTAAATTATTCAAATAAACAAAATAATTTTAATCTAATAAGTGTCACAAAAAGTGTCTGTTCTTGCTCAGCATATGCCAGGCGTTCTATTGGAGTACCTGGTGCTGGTTTTCACCAAGAATCACCGTGGTCAAATCGTGCAGCACAGTGACGACATTGATGCGGACACACACATACATCCATATGACATATACACACATATAAGATAAACACACATTATACGGGCTGGTCACGTTTGTCGAGATCCGACAACCGCTGTAATAGACGAGTGCTGGAATGAAGACCGCGTCATGACAGACGTAGTGTGGGATGCCCCGCCGGCTAGATGGTGCGACGATCTGCGCAGGGCGGTTGGCAGAAACTGGATGCGTGTAGAAGATCGGGCTAGGTGGTGCTTCTAAGGCCTGTATCCAGCAGTAGACTGCCGCAGACTGTTAATGATGTAATTTGTGGTCGTAGAACCTAGCTGCAGACGAGTACTTTGTCAAGGCATATTATTTGTCTGTAGCATGAATGGGCCGGCTCGCTCGGGGAAGTACCACACTCGCGCTGAAAACCGGCGTCTGAGTGATAGTTTAGCTGTACGTGTATGCGTTTAGCTGTATGTGTGTAGAAGATCGGGCTAGATGGTGCTTCTAAGGCCTGTATCCAGCAGTGGACTGCCGCAGGCTGTTGATGATTGATCATCAATTTTTAAATACACATTTCAAGATATAGTTTCATGGGAACCTTTGAAAAACAAGCCAAATTATATCTCTAGGTCCGGTGACACATTTGTGATGCCTATGGTGTTGTTAATGTATGTGTGCGGCGTTGGTTGATTTCCATCAGATGACATACTTCTTCTTGCGCCACCCTTTCCCATAAAAAAAATCGGACACAGACACACTTCACTAATTGTGTCTGTGTCTATAATTGTCAAATTCCTTCTAATATATTATAATGGTTGAAATTGTTATTATTAATTTCAACAAAATTCGATGATTGAACAAAATAATATATAATATTATCGTTTGATTTATTGTACTATATAATCGATAACCTATTTAATCAATATCACGACATTGAGAATATATCCTCGAATATATTGTCTCTTTCTGTTTGGAAACTTGTACTTTCTGCTTCCGGTTGATTTAGGTAACAAATATTATTCGTAGGTTCGAAGATTTTTTTTATATATATATAGGATAGGAAGGCAAGTAAGCAGGCGTGTCATCTGATGGAAAGCAATCAACGCCACACATAGACATCCGCAGCGCCGTAGGCAGTGCTAAAGCATTGCGACTTTTAAGTAAAGTGTTATTATGGGAGTGGGAGTAGGGGGGAAGGGGGAGGGGGAGGGGAGGAGAAGGGTCGTGGGGAGGTGAGGTGGGGGAGGGGCCTTCGGACCACAGCCGCTCACCGTACGAACCCCGGTAGCTAAGCTACCACTCAGACGCCGGTTTTCTGCGGGAGCGTGGTACTTCCCCGGGCGAGCCGGTCTATTCGTGCTACAGACAAATATTATGCCATTCATGACAAAGTATTCGTCTGCAGCGTGACTCTTCCACTAGTAAGTTTCAAAGATAATAACTAGAAATAAGCAGTTTGCACGCAACTTATCTGACATCCAAAAATAACCGCATGGTATTTTCGATATTTATGATATGATTATCACTAGCCGTTTATTTGCTTGCAATATAATTATATAGGTGTAATTCGCACAGTGCTAAGTGGCAGCTGACCCAATACCAAACAATGTATGGCTTATACAGGATGTTCGTTAGTACAATTACGTCATAGTTCGATTAATCAGTAAACACTTTCTTACTGGTTATTACATGCATACATATCGTCACGCCTGTCTCCCGTAGGGGTAGACAGAGACCACAGATCTCCATCTGCTACGATCTCTGCAAAATTCTCTTGCTTCCTCCACACTCATTATTCTCCTCAGGCAAGTCCGCCGGTTAAGGATAAGGTAGGGCTTGACCTGGCCTTTTTTAAAAACTTCAGCAATTTGGTCAAAGTATGTTTTCCGTGGTCTTCTCCTACCGACCCTTGCATCCTGCTTCCATCCTTACTAAATATTTCCTGCTAATATTGAGAGAAAATCCTGCCTTCACTCCACGCACATCGTTTCAACAAGATAGTGTCACGTCTCACACTGCTAGAGAGATCATGGAGCTTCTTTGTGATTTCTTCTCGAAGATATTAATAAGTGGTGTCGGTGATATCCCCTGGCCATCCAGGTCTTCGGACCTTAAAAA
Source organism: Baronia brevicornis (assembly GCA_031353405.1). Lineage (NCBI taxonomy): Eukaryota > Metazoa > Arthropoda > Insecta > Lepidoptera > Papilionidae > Baronia > Baronia brevicornis. The sequence continues at coordinate 34,257 of JASFAT010004606.1, read as the reverse complement.
TGAAATCTATGAAACAAACTCGTCGAAGATTTCAGTACTATAATAAAATATGGTCTGCTAGGTTAAAAGCATCTAGACGTCACTACTTCAGCGAGTGGCTCAGAATACTGTGGCTAAATTCTACTAGTTTTTGCCCGCGGCTTCGCTCGCATGGAATTTGGTCTGCCACATTAAGTTTCGTGACAGATCATTTTAAATAAATATATTTTTTTTTACCTAATAGTAAAATTATATTACGACTAAAATTACATAAAATCATTACAAATTGTAGCCTATATGTTATTTCGATGTATAACCTATATTGTTGTAAAGTTTCACCCAAATCCGTCCAGTAGTTTTTTCGTGAGAGAGTAACAAACATACATCCATACTCACAAACTTTCGCATTTATAATATTAGTAAAACTTTTGACTGTCCATTTAATTTATGGTTCACAATTTTGGTCATAGTGGCTTCCACATAAAAGGTAGATATGCTGTCGTGGACTTTTATTTAGAACTATTCAAGACAAACAACCCTACGGTACATCTTTGTGTAACTCCAATGGTTTAGGCAGCGTATGCTAAGATAGCTCTCAGAGGCCAGATTTTTTTCCGATTTAATTGACATGTATCGTTATATTACGACCAAAAAAATTACATAATATCATTACAAATTGTAGCCTATATGTTATTCCGATGTATAACCTATATTATTGTAAAGTTTCATCCAAATCCGTCCAGTAGTTTTTTCGTGAGAAAGTAACAAACATACGTCCATACTCAGAAACTTTCGCATTTATAATATTTTTAGGAAGTGTGTATAGACGTAAACTACAAAAAAACCGGCTCTTCTCTTCTTTGTAAAAGTTATTGAATATCATTTGTATCCTTTGGTAGTTTATATTATGTATGTTTAAAAATCTAATTCTGCATCCGAACACCCCGTATATACATAGCGACAGGCTCAGACACCGTCGACCGCTACACGCGTTATATCAACACTGCAATATAATGAAAACGACATGTAATGACATAATGATATAAAGCAGAAACGTAACGTCTACAGTGAAAATTGACTGCGTGTTAAGTAGAAACTCAATGAAGCATGAATCGTCAGTCATGAAGCACTTTGCTTAAATAGAAATAGAAAAACATTATTTATGACACCGTTTTTATTTACAATAACGAATTTTTGCTTAAAACCTTAATAATCTTATAATATACAAAAAAAACGAAATAATTTTAATCAAACAAGTGCCATAAAATGGTTCTTGCTCAGCATATGCCGGGCGTTCTATTGGAGCACCCGGCGCTGGTTTTCAGCGAGAACCAACGTGGTCAGATCGCGGACCACAGTGACGACATTCATATTGACACGCACACATATGTATGTACATATACATCCATATGTAATATACATTACTACTACTCAGACTCATACACATACAATAAAATTAAAAACAACTAAATCATGTAATAAATTCACCGCAACCAAAAGATCAAGTTGCTGTTTGCATAATTAAAATTAGATTTTTGTATTGTTTTTTTAAACATATTTATAGTATGCAAGTCACGAAGAGGTGGTGGCAAGTTGTTGCAACACTTAGTTGCGGTGAATTTAAAGCTACCACGAATATAATTTAAATAAATAAATTAATAAACTATATTATATTAATTAATAATATTTTTAATAAATGAATAATATATAAATAATTCTAATAATATACACCTTAAGTATTAGCATGTTGCTGACGCGAATCCATTCAAGTTTTCAATTCAAAAATTTCAGGTGGCGTGTATTCGAATCTGTAATATTTATTTTTAGTTTAAAATCGATTTGTCATGATATAAAAATGTTTGTATATATATAAAATTATATAGGTCTAGACTATAAAATTATTATAGAATAGGACGATAAAATAATTGGACGCAATAGTATTTTAAAACACATTGCCAATCTTCTTTTTCAATCTTGCTATATTTATATACTGTTACATATAAAACTAAAATATTTAATTCCTTTTATTATTTTCTCCTCAGGTGACTCAGAAGCCGGTCGAAGATACGCCTCAAATATTTTCAGTCCTCCGCTCAAAGAAGATTTGTCTACGAATCGCTTTGATCTCCGTCATCTTCTTCTGCTGCATGTTCGTGTACAGCGGCGCCATCATAAACTCTGCCAGCATATCGGGAAACAAGTACCTGAACTTCTCCGCCATGATGTTGGTGGCGGTCCCCACGCGCATCATCACGGCGTTCACGCTGACGAGGTTTGGCAGAAAGGCGCCGATTTGCGTCGCCTACTGTCTGTGCGCTTTGTTCTTTGTGGCGTCCGCTTTTGTGCCGAAATGTGAGATGCTTTTGCCATTATCAACATTAACGTTTTCATCATTATGATCTTCCATATCATCTTCACTTCAACTTTCATCAATTTTTTTTAATACTTTATTGTACACATAAAACACGACATACAAGAATTAACAGGAAAGAAGATGTTCAAAGGCGAGCTTAACTCAAAATTGAGTTTTCAAACCCAGGAGTGAAAGAGAGATAAGATAAGCTGTGAGGATAGAAATAAGTGTACAACAACAAAATATAATAATAATAATATACATAGCAATACATACTAAATAAAACCATACATATATAAACATATTCATCAGCAGCCTGCGGCAGTCCACTGCTGGACATAGGCCCCCCCCCATGGAGCGCCACCTAGCCCGATCTTCGGCTACACGCATCCAGTTTCTGCCAGCCGCCCTGCGCAGATCGTGGCACGATCTAGCCGGGGTGCATCCCACACTACGTTTACCGAGACGCGGTCTCCACTCCAGCACTCGTCTGCTCCAACGATCGTCGGATCTCCGACAGACGTGACCAGCCCATTGCCACTTAAGTTTGCTAATTCGAAAGGCTATGTCGGTGACTTTAGTTCTATGGCGGATTTGTTCATTCCGAAACATATCGAACATATCTTTTGAATCGAATTTCGACTGCGAGCGACCACATAGAAATTAATATGGATACACAAACCTTATATTATTTTATATATAAATCACAATAAAGCGCGCAGGGCGGCTGGCAGAAACTGGATGCGTGTAGCCGAAGATCGGGCTAGGTGGCGCTCCATGGGGGAGGCCTATGTCCAGCAGTGGACTGCTGCAGGCTGCTGATGAATGAAATTTATCTTTTACTGTATTAAGTGCGGTAACACAACTTATTGTAGAAGCCATTGTAAAAGTTTCATCCCCACAATCTGGATGAGTGGCACAGATGCAATACGGTGCTTTTTTCCAGAAACTTCTTTCCTCGCACCACTACTCTGTGGAACAAGTAACCTCCAGCGGTGTTTCGGGATCAATACGAAATTGAAACATTCCTTACAGTTTTCCTTAAAGACCGGCAACGCTTTTACACTGCGAATGCCTATGGGCAGCGTTGATTGCTTTTGTTTAGGCGATACGCTTGCTCGTTTGCCTTTTTTTTGTGTAATACCTCCTTGCATGAATATCAAAACTACCCACGGCTGTAACCCAGTAAGACCTAAAGTTGTAACTAACGATATCATACAATGGTCAGCGGCATGGTGGGCCTCAATCGTGCTGTACCTGGCCGGCAAGATGTGCAGCAGTTACGGGGTGTTCTCGATGCTGGTGTTGACCATGGAGGTGTTCCCAACCACGTCGCGCAACTCGCTCACCAACATCGCCAACACCTTCGGCCGGCTGGGCGCCGTGCTGGCCCCTCAGGCACCGCTGCTTGTAAATATGTTTTGATTTTTATAATACGTTTCAATTATATTGCTAATATAGGCTTAGTTTTAATGGTGTGCTCCCTGAGTTCAAGCAATCGGGGATGTTCACACCAGAGAGAGCGCAGAGGTGTGGGATCGAGCCTTGGGGATGAACCCCACTGCTTGTGCAGCAACTCAATGGGGCAACCGCCCCCCGGTCCTAGGTGCCGCTGTTCTTAGCGGCTTTTGGGCGTCCTTTAACGACTTCGCGTCGTCGAGATATGGCTGAACCTATTCCTACGTTAGGTCTCTCGCTGGCCCTCCTCACTAGCGGGAGTCAGGTGGTGCCAGGAGGATTTCGCTTGGGAGCGAACATCCCTCAGGTGGGCGAGCGTGAAGGGGAGCAAAATTATTTAGGTGTGAGTGTGGACCATTGTCAGCTCGGTCTAACATCTTCCGAGCCAACCGGACCACAAACTCGTGGATGCTCTCCACCCTGAGGTCCCTCACTTCATGAGTTGTATAGCCGTAGTCGCCACACTGGGCAAGTGGGTTGGCGGCCGCGGAGTCAGAACGACGAAGTTCACCGGAGAATCAGAATCCCCGACATAGCTTTTCAAGTTACCGGATTGAAGTGGCAATGGGCTGGATACGTTTGTCGTACGTTTTGACGAACGAGTGCTGGAATGGAGACCGCGTCTCGGTAAACGTAGTGTGGGATACTCCCCTGCTAGATAGAGCGATGATATGCGCAAGGCGGCTGGCAGACTGGATGCGTGAAGACGAAGATCGGGCTAGGTGGAGCGGCTTAGGTGAGGCTCCAGCAGTGGACTGCCGTGGACTGATATTGAGAGGAGTATAGCTGTAGTTATGCAACTACAGCATTAAAGCTGAGCCAAAGCCTATTTTTCGGTACATTAATGTTAATTTTAGGTTATCTAGAAAATTTGTGTGGTACTTTACTCTAATTTTTATTGTAATTGTTACTTTTGATGTTGTTTGTATAGTGCCTAGTGATAGATAGATAATCTATCTAGAGTATGTGATAGTTGGATTGGGTTATAGGTCGAATACACTCATTACAATACACTCATTACAATACACAGAATCCATTTCATCATCACTTAATTTATTGATTATGTTCTAGGAGAAATATATGAGGGGTCTACCGAGTGTGACGTTTGGAATATTCGCTCTCGGGCCGGCGTTGCTGGCCCTCTTGTTGCCGGAAACGAGCCGGACGCCGCTCCCGGATCGGCTTGCGGATGCCGAGAGGTTGGACCGTACCGACAATCCGGAAAGCCAGTTACAAGGTGTCACCACTTGATCGACGTTTCGTATTTCATGCAAAATGTCAATGAACAGAAAAAAAATTTTTCCGATGCCGACCTTTTTAACCTTTAAGAAGGGTTGTAACATAAAAAAGAGGTTCAATATTTTTATAGCATAATTCGGGCATCAAATAATATTTTGTGACTATTTATAACAGCGCCATCTATTTCCTTCACTCTGTATTACCTATATGGACAATAGATGGCGTTTTTGATATGTCTGTACTGACCATAAACGACATATTTGTAGTTGTTTAAAGATACTGCGTATGTAAAAGGTGTACAAAGCTTTCAATTTATAAATTCTGAAACATTTCTTTAAAATAGATAATGATTTAATCTCAGTAACTTTAAAGGATTGAGACGTAACGCCAAAAGACTTTCAGGGAAAACAATATACAAAAACATTTTCTTTTAAATGATAGCTCTATGATAACGTAAAATTAAAACGCAGCGCCACCTATAGACAAATTCATTCAACACGAGACAAATATGTATTTATAAAACTCGTACAGTGACTATATGTGGGAATTTTCCCATCAACATTCATCAGTGACGTTGTGTTTTCATTTCATTTTCATTAACTTTTATTATTATAAATTATATTGTTTAATTGTGGTGGCGTATTATACAATATAGTTCGTTTGTGAAATGATATGAAATAAATACGCGTATCGTATCTTTTTAAGTTGACTGAAAAAGTCCATAGAAGGTTTTGGTAGAAAGGCCGCCATTTTATCGAAACTTAACGTGATAAGTTGACTAGTTTTATTTTAAGAGATTTGATGTTAACACATTTTACTTGTCACTGGCATAATAGTTGTAACTGGTTGCCATTAAAGAAAAGAATATATGATATGGGAATATTCAAGTAGTGAAAGAACTGATCAGTTACCAAAACTTGAATCGAACTCGATGTTGGTTTTGATCTAGTTACAATCAGTAGTTTTGTTATCCTATTAGACTATAATAGAACTTTTTTATTGTGCTCAATGTTTGTTGTTGACCTCTGCCGTGAATTGTCAAAGACCTTTCTATGTTTATTGTTTTTTTCTAATATTAAATACATTTAATTAGTTTTTAACTTATTTTTACTTTTATATGAAAAAATTTGTTTATAGTGCAAACTAATAGTACATAAGAGTCCTATGTAAATAAATATTAAATGTAAATGTATTGCAAAAGTCTCAGAAAGCAATATAGATAAATATACTATAATAATAAAGTGTGAGAAAAGACAAGTGTAATTTTATTTAAAAGTAAATGGCCCGGTGAAATTCGTTCCACCTACAATTTATGTTCCCCTGTATGTATCTTCTCCTGGTATGTTACTATTTAGATATGCAATACTTTTCAAAATCGCACGAAAGAAACGACAGCTTTGTTATACACGAATATAAAGCCGCGACGAACGCCATCTATTGAAAATAAATGGAAGAAAAATAATTTTTATATTTTTCATGCTTTCCTATTATATTTTCCCTATATTGCCTTATTCGTAAACCTTCCCTGTATTAAAGCGTGTTTTAGCGAGACTAACAAAATAGCTCTCCATTTTTATATACTATATAATATATAGATATGACACAGATAATGTAGAAAAGCGTTTTTTCTACACACCATAGGCTGGCAAGGCATTTGTAATGCCTATGGTGTTGCGGAAGTCTATGAGGGCGTTTATTGTTTTCCATCAGCCAACGCCACACTCTCGTTTCGCTTCCCTATCCCACAAGAAAAAAAGACAAACCCAATTATACACGTAGTGCGTTAGGGATGGCGGAATCTTTATAGAGGATTGACGTCCTCTATAAAGCAGCAGCAGTTAAGCTATTGCAGTCAATTGTCCAGTTTGAAGCTGTATCTACTTGTATACTACACAGAGCAAGAATACTTATTTAGCGGTCACTAATCAGCTGATGCTCCTCAATATACCGTAAGAGCTGGCAGTTAATAATGGATTCTATTATTTTGGAACAAAGAGGTGGTGCCAATAGGCCTGTAGTTCATTCATTCATTTGAAATAATGGCTTTCAATAGTGTCAAAATAGCACGGATAATTTCGCCAATGTCACGTAGAAGGGAGAAGACACTAAGGGGGTTAATCAGTGCGGTTGAGATAAGGAAGGAATAGAATACACAGGACACGTATGAGATTGAACGGTGCGGTCGGGGTTACAATGGAATAGAGTGGAGAGGACACGAAGGAGATTAATCGGCCTGTAGTTAGCTGGATCATAGCGATCACCTTATTTTGGGGATCGGACAATAAATACATTCCTTCACTGTTCTTTATAAAGACAGGTTGTAATTATTCAAGTAAGGTACCCTTACAAGACCTTGTTGATGACATTGGTACTCTGCTATTTTGTTTTATCGTACATTTGGTTATTTTCTTTATTTCTTGCCTTAGCTTTGTATCGTGACTTTTTAAGTTGACTGAAAAATTTCATAGAAGGTTTTGGTAGAATTTGGTAGTATGGTACACACCATTTTATCAAGACGTAACGTGACGATAAGCAGACTAGAAAGTTCAGGAGATTTGATATTAATGTATTTCACTTGACACTGGCATAATGTTTATAACTAATTGCCATCAAAGAAAATAAAAAAATTAAATTAATCTTGCTCTTTCGATTTCTACGAAACTTGTATAAAGAAGTACTGTGCGTTTCTTCTGATACTTCTTTCCACGCACCACCACTTTGTGGAACCAGATAAATTCAGTGGTATTTCAGAACAGACAAGGTATTTGAAGTATTTGTAACATTGACATATTTATCGGGAATTCCATGATGTAAATTGACACAATCTTCATGCACTAGTCTGACGTCGCAGTGATAAGCGAAACAGAAGTGATCCGAAACTTTTTAAAAATCCATTTCTGACATCAACAGACCAAGATGTCTGCAACGTAACTTCGGATACTATATATCTGATATGCTATCAAACACGCCTTTTCTTGCATAACAGTTAAACAATACGCCCATTGTATCCGCTATGACATCGATAGAAGATCGTGTCACTAAAACTCTGGATTACCAAACTTACAAACCAACACCAATGGGAAGTCTCTTAAGAGATTATTTATAAATAAAAAATGACAGATGACAGCGAAAGCAGAAGAGGAGAAACTTCAAAAAATCATTTGCGAGCAGCGTGAAAGAGAAACCAGTGGATTTCGACAATATCCTGATTGACGAACTGGGGCAGTTCGGTCGGTTCCAGTTGAAGAACATCCTCCTGGTTCATCAAAGCTGGACGCGTTCGTTGGGCTGGGCACGTAATACGGATGGACGAGGCTATAGTATCCAAACACCTACTAGACGACAAACTAGATGGTCGTGGAAGCCGCGGAAGGCCTGAGTGCAGATGGCTAGATGGAGTGGAGGAAGACTTAAAGGCAATCGGTGTGAGGGGCTGGAGAGAAAAAGCCAAACAAAGATCCGACTGGAAAAATTTACTGAATCAGGCTAAGACCCACCCGCGGCTGTAATGCCTTGATGATGATGATGAGGCAAGTGAGTTGCCTGATGGAACACATCAACGCCGCCCATAGATACCTCATACACAATAGTTATAAAGTTGCCTGCCTTTATGGTACGTGTAAGCTTTTGTATGTTTATACATACATATATATCGTAACGCCTGTCTCCCGTATGGGGTAGGCAGAGACCACGGATCTCCATCTGCTACAATGTCGGCATACTTCCCTTTGCTTCCTCCATACTCATTATTCTCCTCATGCAGATTCGCCAGTTAAGGGTACTCTTATTGTGTGTTTATGTTGAGTAAGAACCATTTTGTGATACTTATATTACTTCTAGAATTTACTTTTCCTTATTCCAGACTATTACGTCACTCGATTGTTGACATATCTCTTGGGCAAGTACTGTATCTCCATGGTGATGATATCCCTATATTTGTACACGTCAGAGCTGTTTCCCACGGAGTACCGTCACAGCCTTTTGGGCTTCTCCTCCATGGTCGGCAGGATCGGCTCTATATGCGCACCGCTCACCCTCGCACTGGTAAGCCAATAGCCAGATTTTAATGTTATTTGTTTTGATAATTTATGGAGTCAGGCGTTACGTACATACATACCTGTTTCCCGTTAGAGTAGGCAGAAACCACAGAGCTCCATCTGCTACGTTCCTGGCATACTTTTTATGCTTCATCCACACTCATCTCTCTCTTTATACAAACTCACCAGTTAAGGATGCTTTTGACCTATCCTTTCTTATTTACTTCAGCAATTTGGTCCAGCTACGTTCTCTTTCCCTACCAACTCTTCCATCGGCACATCGTATTTTTTTTTAATCAGTGGTCTTTTATCCATCGTCTCTATGAAGCTATCTTGTCCTTGGTCTTACTACCCTATCAACTCTTTCATCCACATCCACAACGTAAATTGCTTTTATCAATCACCTTTCATCTATTATGTACAAACCATCTAAGCATCCCTTTCTCAACTTTCGTCACTACATCTTCTTTTACTTCACATCGCTCTCCTATAACTTCAATCCCCATTCTATCAGTCAAAGTTACCTCACATATACTTGAAAATGCTTTCAATTTCACCGCATTCAATCTGATTTCATGGTTCTTCTGCCAAACTCAACTTTCACTGCCGTAAATCAGAGTCGGAACAAGGACTTCCCTATGAATCACTAGTCTGACCTTTTTAGACACATTCTGACTTCTCATAAAGGAGTGTAGGGCTCTATTAACCTGATTATCCTCTTTCACTCGCCTTTCAATGTCCTATGAACCACTTCGGACAGTTGGACCTTTCTAGACACATTCTGACTTTTCATGAAGAACTGCTGGACTCTGTTAACCTGATTATCCGCTTTCACTCGCCTTTCAATGTCACTTTTATATTTACCATCTGTTGTTAACAACAGTCAAGCGACACTTCGCCAAAATCCATTATAAAAATGGACTGGAAATGCTATATATATATATATATATGTATGTAAGGCAAACGAGCAGGCGTGTCACCTGACGGAAAGCAATCCCATAGACTAACGCAGCGCCATAGGCAGTGGGGAATCGTTGCCGGCCTTTAAGGAAAGTGTCAGTATGGGAGTGGGAATGGGAGGAGTAGGGTAAGAGGGAGGGGGGAGGTTGTTGGACCTCCGGAACTCCTCCACCCACCGTACGAAGCGCGGTAGGTAAGCTACCACTCAGACGCCGGTTTTCTGCGGGAAGTTTGACTGACACAAACACAAAGTTATCTGTTGTATTTGTGTGGGTGTGTGTTTTTGAGATAAAATATATACCACAACAAGCTTACAGATTTAAACAATACTACAGATAACAGAACAGAGAAACATACAATAAGTCCACCAGCCGGTAATCACATACGCGAGGTCATTGTATTTTATTTATCTTTCCGCTTTGATGAGATTCTCGTCATGCGGAACATTAATATCCACTATCATTGCCTCGCGTATAGTTTAATCCACTATCACAATATCACGCTTATTGGCAACAATATGTCGATCTGTGATATAACATATTAATATTATTATTTTTATTTTTTTTTATTTTATATTTTCACGCCTATCCCCCGCAGGGGTTGGCAGAGACCACAGAGCTACATCCGCTGCCTTTCATCGCAGCGAAACGGCTCGTCATTGGTCGCTTTTCGCCCTCGTGAGATTGGCTTAGTGGCGGGGCCCTCCGCCCGCGGAGTCAATGGTCGCGGGTTCGATTCCCGCATCGGAATAAATATTTATATGGATTTATAAATGTTTATTCCGCGTCTGGTAACCCCCCCAATCCGCATTTCCTTTCCTACCCCTTCCTTTCTTCTCTATCCTTTCCCTTCCTCTCCACCAATCCACGGTCTGCCGTGCCAATGGATGCGTGGCTAGGGGCGAGGCTAGTCGAAAGCGTGCCGATCGTACCGGGGTCGGGCTCCCCCGGGTACTATGGTGCCTTACCTCAGCATGCAGGGCTCTGCTGGGGCTGACCTCCATCCTCCCTTGCGGCTCGTGGGATTCACTAAGACGAATTTAATATTATTATTAACTGAGTCAATCTAATTTCTAATGTTGCTCATTGATAAGTCGTAAAAATGTTATCGTCCTGATAAAATATTTGGCTTAATTTAGAATTTGGCTTTTGGCTCAGTGGCGGGGCCCTCCGCCTGCGAAGTCAATGGTCGCGGGTTCGATCCCCGCATATAAATAGGATTTATAAATATTTATTCCGAGTCTGGTAACCCCCCCCCCCCAATCCGCATTTCTTTTCTTCTGTATCCTTTTCCTTCCTCTCCGCCAATCCACGATTTGCCGTGCCAATGGATGCGTGGCTAAGGGCGAGCTTAGTCGCAAGCATGCTAACCGTCCCGGGATCGGGCTCCCCGCCTTACCTTAGCATGCAGGGCTCTGCTGGGGCTGACCTCCATCCTCCCTTGCGGCTCGTGGGATTCACTAAGACGAATTTAATATTATTATTAACTGAGTCAATCTAATTTCTAATGTTGCTCATTGATAAGTCGTAAAAATGTTATCGTCCTGATAAAATATTTGGCTTAATTTAGAATTTGGCTTTTGGCTCAGTGGCGGGGCCCTCCGCCTGCGAAGTCAATGGTCGCGGGTTCGATCCCCGCATATAAATAGGATTTATAAATATTTATTCCGAGTCTGGTAACCCCCCCCCCCAATCCGCATTTCTTTTCTTCTGTATCCTTTTCCTTCCTCTCCGCCAATCCACGATTTGCCGTGCCAATGGATGCGTGGCTAAGGGCGAGCTTAGTCGCAAGCATGCTAACCGTCCCGGGATCGGGCTCCCCGCCTTACCTTAGCATGCAGGGCTCTGCTGGGGCTGACCTCTATCCTCCCTTGGGGCTCGTGGGATTCACTAATAAAAAGCGAATTTAATATACATAATTTGCTGAAAATGACGGCGACGTGGTTCGCCACCCGTCACGTCCTGATTCTCACGAGGGCGAGAAGCGACCAATGGAGAGCAGTCTCGCTACGATGAATGGTAGCGGATGAAGCTCTGTGGTTTCTGCCAACCCCTGCGGGGTTGATTTTTTAATAAATTAGCTTTATTAAAATTCGTCAAAGTGAATCCCACGAGCCGCAATATATAAAATTTATATTATACTCGTATTATTAATGCAGTCAGGTGTTCCTTTGCGGAAATCCATCACTATGTGGACAGTCAAAAGTTTTACTTAGCTAAGATCCGCGACAAGCAAAACGATAACAGAAAATTAATAATGTGTGATTTCCTGCTGGATGGAGTGGATTTATTTGGAACTTAAACCGGTAGACAACCAAAAACTGACTTTTCGGTTGTCTTCCGTAGTCTACTATACCTGAAGATGCCTCGTGTTGGGGCGAAACACGTGTCGTTTACAAGATGGAAAAGTGGTAATGTGTGTTTGGTGTTGTGTATAGTGGTTGGTGGGTGGAGAGTTAATGGCCGATTTTCGGTAACTTTTTGGTTTAAGTTCCAAATAAATCCACTTCATCCAGCACAAAAACACACATTATTAATGTTCTGCTATTGTTTTGCTTGTGGCGGATCTTAGCTAAGTAAAACTTTTGACTGTCCACATTATACTCGTAATCCAGTCTCCACTTTAGAACTCTCATATCATCTCTATTTTAACGGTCGCAGGTATTATATATTTTTTTAAACAAAGTCAGCCCATTGCCACTTCAGTTTGTTGACTCGCAGAGCTATCTTAATGACGTCCATGGATTTAGGATGGATGGAAGGGTCGGTAGGGGAAGACCATGGAAAACGCACCTTCATCAAATTGCCGAAGTTTTTAAGAAAGGCCAAGTAGAGTTTCAAGAGGACCCTTAACCGGCGGGCTTGCATGAGGAGAATAATGAGTGTGGAGGAAGCAAGAAAACTACGCCGAGATCGTGGCAGATGGAGATCTGTGGTCTCTGCCTACTCCTACGGGAGACAAGCGTGACGATATGTATGTATGTATGTATATATGTATGTATGCATGTACATACATTATGTATGCGTATAAATAGAATGTCATTACTAATGCAGCTTTTTAGCATCAATGAAATGTATCCCACTTATTAATGGAGTCAGGCGTTACTTTGCGGAAATCCATCACTATATGGACAGTCAAAAGTTTTACTTAGCTAAGATCCGCGACAAGCAAAACAATAACAGAAAATTAACAATGTGTGTTAAGTGGATTTATTTGGATATATATCAAATAAATCCAACTTAACCTTAACCAAATAAATACACTTAACAGAATAACACATTGTTAATTTCCCGTTATTGTTTTGCTTGTCGCGGATCTTAGCTAAGTTAAACTGACTTCAGAAGACTGTCCATATATATCCCACTGCCTAGATCCTAGATAGAGGCTTATACCTTCTTATTGTATAAAAGAGAAGACATGAGGAAATAGGCTAACTTTTATACCTTAAGTCTAGTCAGTTTGGCTTAAGTAAACCAATTAATAAAATACATCCAAGTGCAAATAAGAAATACACTAAACTTATTTACACACTACTGGAGATAAAGTAGTCTCGTATACAATCTCACTGATAACATATATACTCTACGATGATAACCTTAACAAACAATATATTATTTCAGGTTCATATTGTGTAGAAGCTGCTTGAATCAAAAGGTTCAGAAGATGATATTACTCATGTAATAGAGAAGCAAAATAAAAGTGAACAACCAAGTGGATCACCTGATGATAAATAACTGTCACCATAGACATCTGCAGTACCCAAGACAATGAAGACACATTGCCTAGCTTAGGACAAGAATGTCAATAGTGGAAGGGTGAATAGGATTTATTGGAAGATCGTAAATCTTAACTAAAAACTTGAGAAAGAGTTTACGGATTTCATTCAAATTTTTTTTATAATTTTCATAATACTTTGTAGAAGATACTTTTTAGAAATTTTAGAGAATATTTAGTGACTATTGAAACTTTGCGTATTTGACAGTTCGCTATGAACTTCGTGGGTTTGTCAGTTCGCTTTGAACGCTATTTTTTTTTAAATAATTTTTTTTTAATTAATTAAAGTCCAATTGATCATTCATAACTAAGACAGGACAACGTCTATCGGGTTTTTTAGCAAAGAAGGTATTTATTACCAAGTTATTTAAAGAATTCATTTTGTACCTAAACATATAACAGAATATAAAAAGGGCCACAAATAAAACAAATACGATTGTTTATTATTACATATATTTTTTTTAATTGATGTTCATGCGTCAGATAATTGTACTGACATCACGACCGGCCAGTTACACAACGCTACCAACAATTCTTGATACTTTTTCCTTTTTCTTCGACCATACATATATACAATATCTAATTTCTATATCTAATCTAACATTATACAACTAGTATTGTATAATAGACGATTATTCACTTGTTTTGATGGATGATTTAAATAATCGATGATGATGTTAATGATAAAGCATATGATTAATTAATAATTCGATTATTAGAATTACATAAATCATTTGTCACACTAATCCCCTAATCCGTTTCAATGACATTTTGTGTGCGTACTGTTATATATGTATCGTGTATATAATAATGCTCAGTGTCGATAACCCTATCGCCTAGCCAGCACTTTTGACTGCTCTCAATATTTTAATTGTATTTAAAAGTTCAGTTCGAGTCGATCATCCTAGTTGGAGCCCTTTATTAAATAAATATCCTTTTTAATCACAATTTCAATTCACAAATCACAATTTTTTTTTTTGATTAAAAAGGATGTTTATTTAATAAAGGGCTCCAACTAGGAAGGCAAGTGTCACGCGCGGATGACGGACTCGAACTGAACTTTTAAATACAATTAAAATATTGAGAGCAGTCAAAAGTGCTGGCTAGGCGATAGGGTTATCGACGGTGAGCATTATTATATACACGATACATATATAACAGTACGATGTCTTGATAGAATAACTTTGGATTCGACAGATGGCGGTGTTGGCAAGAATTTTAAAAAAATCGTAAAATGCGTTCAGAAGGAGTTCTGTTGCTGGAGCATGTCTGCCCTGGACCACTTGTTAGAATATATCTTGTTAGAATATATCTGCCAAGCCCTGCGGGGGATAGACGTGAATATATAAAAAAAATAAAAAAATCTTCTAAACAAAGGAAACCTTCATACTATGTGACGTTCCTGATGTATATGATTATGTATCGACTAGATTTACACAAAATTTGCTAGTTTTCTTCTGTCTTTCCGTCGAAAGCCCTGTCGTTAAGATTTAACAGCTGTGTTCTGGTCTATTTCCTAAATTGCACTTTAGATTCCGGCGTTCCCAGAGCCTCGGCTTCAGCCAGGGTATCTGGCAGCTTAGCTCCAAGGGTCTCCGGTTGCGTGAGCACCAGTAGACCGGAGAGCAGACCTAAAATGCCGAACATCATCGATGGAATTCCATGCCAATACACCATCTGGAAGAAGTGAAGCATACATACGTTAATATGTCCGGAGAGAGCTATGCTCGGAGTTTGTTCGGTGGATAGGATTCGAAATGAAGTAATAAGCCAGAGGACCAAAGTCACTGACATAGTCTTCCGAATTAGTTATCAACGATCCGACCACCGCTGGAGTAGACGAGCGCTGGAGTGGACCGCATCTTGGCAAACGTAGTGTGGGATGCCCCCCGCCCAGGTGTGTGACGAGTTGCGCTGTGCGGTTGGCAGAGACTTGATACGTGAAGGTGCTATCCAACCTAACTTTCGACATTTCATTCTATATACACATACGAGTCAATATCGGCCCACGACAGTCCACTGCTGGACATAGGCCTCACTCAAGGTGCCCATTAAGCAAGGTGCCACTTAGCCCGATCTTCAGATACACGCATCCAGTCTCTGCCAGCCGCGCAAATCGTCGCTCCATCTAGCAGGATGGCGTCCCACGCTACGTTTGCCGAGTCGCGGTCTCCACTCCAGCACTCGTCTACTCCAACGATTGTCGGTTCTCCGACAAACGTGTCCAGCCCATTGCCACTTCAGTCTGCTAACTTGAAGAGCTATGTCGGTGACTCTGGTTCTCCGGCGAATTTCTTCATTTCGAATCAAACGCACTGGTTGAAGACTTTTGTCTTCGGACTTTGTGGTATGGGCGACGAGAAGACTTGAAGAAATTTCCTAAACGCGTACGAATACGTCACCATAAATAGTCATAAATGCGAAGGCTTACCAAGGCCGGTGTGAGTGGTGCAGAGATGGAGCCGATCCTGCCGATCATAGAGGAGAAGGCGAGGAAGCTGTGGCGGTACTCGGTGGGGTACAGCTCGGAGGTGAAGAGATACAGTGACGTCATCACGACCGATATACCAAACTTGCCAAAAAGATACACTATCAAGCGCAGAACGGACAAATCTGAAACGTTAAAACAATTTACTTGTCAAATTACTGATTAATTCATTCTTTCAGCGATTTGAAGGACATCGCTGAAAGAATGTATTACCTCATGTTAAAGTGATTCACTATCATGATTAATGGAGTCAGGCGTTACTTTGCGGAAATCCATCACTATGTGGACAATCTAAACTTTACTTAGCTAAGATCCGTAACAAGCAAACAATAACAGAAAATTACGATAGACTCTACGGAAGACAACCGAAAAGTCCATTATACCTGAAGATGTCTCGTGTTGGGGCGAAACACGTGTCGTTTACGAGGTGGAAAAGTGGTAGTGTGTGTTTAGTGTTGTGTATAGTGGTCGGTGGGTGGAGAGTTGCTGACGGCCGTGTTTCGGTAATCCACTTCATCCAGCAGGAAAACACACATTATTAATTTTCTGTTATTGTTCGCTTCTCGCGGATCTTAGCTAAGTAAAAGTTTTGACTGTCCACATGATTCACTATATTGGATGATGATCAATTGGCTCAATGGCGGAACTCTGCCCCTGCCCATTGAGCCCCTGTTAGTGGTCGCGGGTTCGGTCCCCGCTTTGGTACAATTTTCAGTATGATGATAAGGAAATGATCTCCTCGTTGACTCCACTGAGGTTGGTTAATATGAAATATTCGTACGCCCAAGGGTTGAAACAAGTGGGCTTCAAATCCACTTACTTCCCCATAAATGCCTTAGCCTTTATATAAATACTAAAATATTTACGACTCTTTAGAAATAGTCTTGTTACTAATTGTAATTAAAATATAATTCAGTTTTGTATATATTCTACCACTTGGCTCACCAGCGGCGCCCCTCGCCCACGGAGTCAATGGCCGTGAGTTCGATCCCCGCATCGGAATAAATATATGTATGGCACATAGATATTTATTCCGAGTCTGGTAATGCCTCCAATCCGCACTAGGCAAGCGTCAGTTGACGTCCATTCCTTCAGAAATGGAGAGATCCGTGTTCAGTTGTGAAATAAAATTATTGGCAAATATTGATAAACTACTTCCGTGAAGGTAGACTGTACCCGAATAAATGAAGCAAGAGGAAAAATAAAATGCTTCAGTTAGAGATTGTTTAAAAAACGAAAAATCTAAGATTTTTTATACGAACACGATAATGAAGCTCTACTAAAATACTGATAAAATTTATTTTAACTCCAAGTTACTATAGCTTGCCAACAGTACTGATACGGCGACACGGGATCTTTAAGGGGTTTTATTTTCGATATAGTGAAACTCTCCCAAACTCTATACGTTTTCTGAGGTCTTCTTTAAGTGTCCAAGCGCTTAAAGAAGACCTCAGAAACCGTATAGAAGCGTTCGAAATGTGGGCATATAAACGGATGCTCGCTATTAGCTGGACTCAAAGGGTGGCCAATGACGAGGTTCTCCGACAAGTCAAGCAAAAATGTGAACTTTTGCAGACTGTCAAAGGTAGAAAGGTTACTTACCTGGGTCATATCATGAGACATGACAGGTACAAATTGCTGCAACTGATCATGATGGGAAAAATCGCGGGCAAAGGACAAGTTGGTCGAAAAAGAAAGTCTTGGCTACGTAATATCGGGGAGTGGACCGGGATAGCGAGTGCGCCAGAACTGCTGCACCTCGCGAAGGAGCAGGAAAGTTGTGCTGAATCGGCTGCCAACCTTCGCAAGTCGCAGAGGTACTCTTAGAAGAAAAATGCCAGGAAAGGTGACATGTCCCTCGAAAGACGTCAGTCGAACGCATCTTGTTTTCATATAAAACAACTATTTTAAAATTACGTAAAAATAAAAAGGTTTAGTTGTATTTAATTAAAAACTTTTCGGTTGTCTTCCGTAGAGTCTACCGTACCTGAAGATGCCTCGTGTTGGGGCGAAACACGTGTCGTTTACAAGATGGAAAAGTGATAATGTGTGTTTGGTGTTGTAAGTTTTTGGTTTAAGTTGCAAATAAATCCACTTCACCAGTAGAAAAACACACATTATTCATTCATTAATTTTCTGTTATTGTTTTGCTTGTCGCGGATCTTAGCTAAGTAAATCTTTTGACTGTCCGTATAATTAAAAAGTTTTAATACATCATTGATACATTTATCAATGTATCACGTTACCATGCCTACGATAAGTTTTCATTATATAAGTAAATAATCCGATATAAACAAATAGCACGATATGTATCGTGATATTGATAAGATGTTTATAAAAAAAAATCAAATTCAATTAATTATAATTAAATAATCGATGACACTGAGCTGACACACGAGCGGACACAAATATTGAAGTATGGAGGTGATATTTGTTTTGTATCCTTCGACTTGCTATATACAGGGTAGTCCGGTCTATGAATTAGGTTTTCAAAAATAAATAATAAAAAATCTACAAAGGATATAAATACATTTCAATAAAGTTTACGAAGAAGAAATATATGTCAGTTTTGTTTTTTTAGCAACTATTTCGTCTAAGAATATCCCTATGTCTCAATCACGTAGCCCGTGACAAACTGGATATAAGAAAGGTTCAAAAGAATTACAAAAATTTAAAAGATTCTTACATACATACATATCGTCACGCCTGTCTCCCGTAGGGGTAGGCAGAGACCGCAGATCTCCATCTGCTACGATCTCGGCATACATCCCTTGCTTCCTCCACACTCATTATTCTCCTCATGCAAGCCCGCCGGTTAAGGGTACTCTTGACCCGGCCTTTCTTAAAAACTTCAGCAATTTGGTCAAGGTATGTTTTCCGTGGTCTTCCCCTAGCGACCCTTCCATCCACATTCGCAAGGTAAATTTCTTTTGCCAGTCGTCTTTCATCCATCCTCTCTATGTGCCCAAACCATCTAAGCATCCCTTTCTCAATTTTCATCACAACACCTTCTTTTACTCCACATAGCTCTTTATCTCCTAGGCAGAATTATATTGTGATGCATCAATATGTCTAAATAGATTTAAAATTATAATCTCAATATCCGAACTCACCATCAGGAATGAATACAAACGCGATATTGCACGCCGCACTCAAAAAGAACCCGCTCGATAAGGTTGGCTTCCTTCCGATTCTATTCAGGATGAGAACGGCGGTGAAGTTGCCAGGAATCTCGATCGCAACGGTCAGGATGAAATTGAGGTACATTGTGTCCGACAGGCTGGTTGAGTTGATGGAGAGCCCGTAATATACGAAGGTCGTGGTGATCCACCAGAAGGGTGTCGTGCACACACGCCGCAGGAGAATCCGAGATTGTACAACGTATTTGAACAGGCTCGAGTAGTTCTGAAAGACAGTAAACATGTTTTATAAAAGTAGACAAAGAATATTTCTCGGTAATGGCAATTAATTAAAAATATTCTTTTTTTGGAGAAAACTAGTAAATCTATATATATAAAAATCAATTGCTGTTCGTTAGTCTCGCTAGAACTCGAGAACCGCTGGACCGATTTGGCTAATTTTCTTTTTGAATTAGTTTTGGAAGTCCAGGGAAGGTTTAAAATGTGAGTAAATATGATAAAAATATTAGGCATATAATCAAAGCAACAATTTCGTTTTCCCTTAGAAACTATCGCTACCTGTCAAATATTTGATCGTTGTGACGTGACTATTTTTAAGTAACATCAAGTGATAAAACTTAATTAACTATATTTAATGTGTGTTGTATTTAATGAGATAAAGATATTATATTGTAAGCTCATAACCTTAATAATAATAAAAACTAATTCATAGCGAGCATATTTTTATTGATTACGATTTCTTTTTGTTTGTGTTAAGTTTTGACCATATTTTTTAGTTTAAGTTGAAACATTCTGCAATTATCGTACAGCTTTTTTATTTATTAATTCTGAGGCGGTCAGCTAGTGTTTACTAAAAGAAGATTTAGAAAATTTCTCGCCATGGCAGTCAGTTAATTAAAAAATATTTTTTTTTTTTATGGAAAATTATTAAATCTTATAACACTAAAACTCTTAATGTAAAACTCTTGATGTTGTCCACGAGTATATCTACCTCGGGCATGTCATAATATTTGTCTGTAGCATGAAAGGGTCGGCTCGCCTGGAGAAGTATCATACTCCCGCAGAAAAGCGGTGTCTGAGTGGTAGCTTAGCTACCGCGCTTCGTACGATGAGCGGCTGAGTTCCGAAAGCCTAATACCCTCCCCCTTCCCTATACCCCACCCCCTCCCACTCCCACTCCCATAATGACACTTTCCGTAAAGTTCGGAAAAGCTTCCGCACTGTCTATGGCGCTGCGGAAGTCTATGGGCGGCGTTGATTGCTTTCCATCAGGTGACACGCCTGCTCGTTTGCCTTCGAATATCGAGAGGATAGAAGAATTCAGCTAGGCTGAGCATCACTTAAAAAGCTTCGTAAAATGTTTTGTCCTATACCTCACAGCCAGAAGAAATGGTCTTCGACAAGTGTGGATGGTGAAACATGAACACTGACGATACTCCCTGCTTCACAAACTCAGAGTCGCTCAGAGAGCTATGCTCGGAGTTTCTCTGGTAGATATGATTCAGAATGAACAAATCCGCCAGAGAACTAAAGTCACCCGAAATATTCTTCCAAATATGCGTATCGCCTGAAATATGATGGACGATGACCACAATTATAACGGAAGCATCACCAGCCATTAAGGTATGTGTAGGCTTGTTACAGTGACCGCTACGAAAAGCTCTGCTGTCAGCAATCATAAATGCTCACCACATTAGATGCAGACGTGGTGGGCGGATTCAACAGCGCCTCCATTGACTTCTCGCTGATCGTGGTTTTGTTCACTCTCGCCACTTCCTCCAGCGAAACTTTCGCCTGTGCAAATTTTTGCTTTGAAAGTAGCCAACGAATGCTCTCGCCCAGGAACCAGTAGTAGGTGATGATGAGGAAGCATGGGATGTGGAGGATCATGATCAGATAGCGCCAAGGCTGCACCAGCCAAGCCACGCCGCCCAAGATTGCCATACCGACGGCAAACATGGATGTGGAAATGGCAGCCATAAGCACTCGATATTTAGGTCCCACCAACTCAGCACCTGAAACGTTTGACTGTATTTAGTTCTTGTATTTATTTACACTAAACAGATGGACAATCAGACTTTATAGAAAGTATAAAAACGTTTTTTTTATATGGGATAGGAGGGCAAACGAGCAAGCGTGTCGCCTGATGGAAAGCTATCAACGCCGCCCATAGACAACCGCGACATCGCAGGAGTCGCGGAAGCGTTGCCGGCCTTTTAGGTATGTGTAGGCTTGTTTTGTGAAGGTGCCAATGTCGTATTGGTTCGGAAAGACCGCCGAAGGTAGACGGTTCCACAGAGTGGTGGTTTGAGGAAAGAAGTTATATGATATAACAATTTATACTCTATGTTTATAATTATATTTATTTATAATTTATACTCTTATATCTGCACGCAGAGATGAGTCATCTCTCTGCGTGCTGTATCGAATTTATTACGGAGTCTGCGGCAGAACTCTGCGGAGTACTTTTATCTCCTCTCAGCCACACAGTTCCACCATCATACCACAAAAATAGGTTGCATCCCCACCACCTGGATGACTGGCCGTCAACCAAAGATTTAGTCGCAGTTCTCTGCCACGAACCGTGGATATGTGGAACAATTTACCACCTGCGGTGTTCCCACTTGATTATGACATGGGGGATTCAAGAAAAGAGCGTACGTCTGCGAAGACTTCAGGGGTGAGGATGCTTATAACAGAAAAACATTTATATAGAGATATATTGATATATGTACTGGGTCTATCATTTCTAATATGGGATTTAGATTCTATCAATATCATGTGATTTAACTAACCAACTTTGATGGCGCAGCGACCCAAAATGGATCTTGATCTCCGAACAGATCTTACACCACCATATCCTGTCCTGCGCCACCTCCTGCCAGTTGCAGATTTGAAGGATGCGCAAGTTATACACTGTATCTCTCCAGCGGTACCCGGGGCGCCCTACCGAACGTCGTCCAACGGGACGACCTACATACGCACTCTTGACTGCGCGATCCTCCTACATCCTCTTAATGTGGCCCAGCCAATAAAGTCTGTGAGCCTTAGTCTCTCCAATTTAATACATTTTTTTTAAATTGACGACCGATCGGCTCAGTGGCGGGGCCCTCCGCCCACGGAGTCAATGGTAGCGGGTTCGATTCCCGCATCGGAATAAATATTTATATGGATTTATAAATGTTTATTCCGAGTCCGGCAACCCCCCAATCCGCATTTCCTTTCCTGCCCTTTCCTTTCTTCACTATCCTTTCCCTTCCTCTCCGCCAATCCACGGTCTGCAGTACCAATGGATGCGTGGCTAGGGGCGAGCCTAGTCGCAAGCGTGCCGATCGTCCCGGTGTCGGGCTCCCCCGGGGACTATGGTGCCTTACCTCAGCATGCAGGGCTCTGCTGGGGCTGACCTCCATCCTCCCTTGCGGCTCGTGGGATTCACTAAGACGAATTTAATATATCTAATTTGTCTAAAATGACGGCGACGTGGTTCGCCACCCGTCACGTCCTGATTCTCACGAGGGCGAAAAGCGACCAATGACGAGCCGTTTCGATGCGATGAATGGCAGCGGATGGAGCTCTGTGGTCCTGCTCCCCTGAACCTATCCTGAACCCCTGCGGGGGATAGGCGTGAATATATAAAAAAATTAAATTGATTCAGATTTCATGGATTTGATATCAAAACTAATCGATCATTGTAATATCATTTGCCTAAATAAATAATATATACACGATCCACACATATATATCAATAATTAGTATTCATATTAAGTTCCATCTTCACCATCTAGATAAGTGTTTCTTTATTTTAGTGTAGGGTAGTGATTGGTTTTGAAATTCGATAATGGTCCGAGTTTTATTGCTTTTTTTAATAAAGCCCTTGGTCCTTGAAAAATGTGCTTGAAGAAGTGTATTAATAAGTAATGGTTCAGAAACGCTGATTTAGATAAATGAGATCCAGTGCGTTTTTCTCGACACTTCTTTCCACGCACCACTACACTGTTGAATCAGATAACTCTAGCTGTGTTTCTGAATGCGATAATTGGAATTTTCAAAAAAGAATGGGTTGGTCCATTTCTCAAACGCTAGCTATCACAATGTCTGTGGTACAGCGAATGTGTATAAGCGGTGTAGATTGCTTTTCATTAGGTGCCACGCCTGCTCGTTTGCCTTCCAATACCATAAAAAATACATACCGAAAATGTACGCGGAACTGAATGTTCCCGCGGCAAAGGTTGTCTGCAGCAATTGGAACGCCAAATACATGGCGTAGTTGACTGAAAACGCTCGAATCAGACCGAATAGGGCCAAGTTGAAGACGCTGATGACGAGGGCCAGCCGCCTTCCGAATCGGTCCGAGAAGTACCCGGTGATGGGCAACACCAATAGAGTGCCGACGCTGCTTAGGGTACCGGCCAAAACACGCAGCCACTCCTGACAGCCGAGGTCGAACTGATGGCAAAAGGTTCAGTTAAACAAAGCAAATTATCTTTGTACCTCAGCATGATAACACCTCCAATGAGCGCCTGGTAGTGCAGGGAAAAGTGGAAGGAAAAGTGAAACGGAGACCGCTCTCAATAGCACCCTACATGTATGCGTGAAGAAGGCAGCCGTGAGGGATGAATGGAGGCTTTTGGTTAGACAAGTCATCATTATAGAAAGTTTATTAATGGAGTAAGGCGTTACTTTGCGGAAATCCATCACTATATGGACAGTCAAAAGTTTTACTTAGCTAAGATCCGCGACAAGCAAAACAATAACAGAAAATTAATAATGTGTGTTTTTTGGTTGGGTTAAGTGGATTTATTTGGAACTTAAACCAAAAACTTACCGAAAATCGGCTTTAATTCTCCACCCACCAACCACTATACACAACACCAAACACACATTATCACTTTTCCATCTTGTCAACGACATGTGTTTCGCCCCAACACGAGGCATCTTCAGGTATAGTAGACTCTACGGAAGACAACCGAAAAGTTTTCAGTTGTCTTCCTTGTCGCGGAACTTAGCTAAGTAAAACTTTTGACTGTCCATATTAAAGAAAGTTTAAAATTAACCACAATATATGGACAGTCAAAAGTTTTACTTAGCTAAGATCCGCGACAAGCAAAACAATAACAGAAAATTAATAATGTGTGTTTTTCCGTTGGGTTTAGTGGATTTATTTGGAACATAAACCAAAAACTTAAGATTATTAATGGAGTCAGGCGTTACTTTGCGGAAATCCATCACTATATGGACAGTCAAAAGTTTTACTTAGCTAAGATCCGCGACAAGCAAAACAACTTTTCGGTTGTCTTCCGTAGAGTCTACTATACCTGAAGATGCCTCGTGTTGGGGCGAAACACGTGTCGTGTACAAGATGGAAAAGTGATAGTGTGTGTTTGGCGTTGTGTATAGTGGTTGGTGGGTGGAGAGTTGATGGCCGATTTTCGGTAAGTTTTTGGTTTAAAGTTCCAAATAATCCACTAAACCCAACGGAAAAACACACATTATTAATTTTCTGTTATTGTTTTGCTTGTCGCGGATCTTAGCTAAGTAAAACTTTTGACTGTCCATATAACCAAAAACTTACCAAAAACCAAAAACTTTATGTTACAAATAAATCCACTAAACCCAACGGAAAAACACACATTATTAATTTTCTGTTATTGTTTTGCTTGTCGCGGATCTTAGCTAAGTAAAACTTTTGACTGTCCATATAGTGATGGATTTCCGCAAAGTAACGCCTGACTCCATTAATAATCTTAACCACAATAACCGAAACATGGTTACAGTTCGACCAAATTTTTAGGTTTTTCTTAAATGCCCATAACTTTCAAAGTGCAGGGGCAGATTTTTTTTCTGATTTTTCTCATGATGGTTACAATCAATCCTGTCACCCCGTTTCGGTTTGACGTTGTGTTTTGGGACATAGAAGAGAATAAATTAGTTAGTAGTTTAGTTTGAATACTACAGAATTCTATTATTAACATCAAAACATTGATAATCATTTGTTACTTTTAAATCGATATATGTAACAAGGACAGATAGATAAGCAAGCTAAGGTGGTGATTACTAAGTAAGGGTCACCTTAGGATAAGTAATCACCACGGACGTCGATAACCCATCCTTATCAGTTTCATTGGTTTTCATCCCCACCATCTATATGAGTGGCGATACAGTACGGTGCGTTTTTCCACCACCTTTCTTTGGTATCAAATAGTTTCAGCGGTATTTCCAAATCGATATGATATTGGAAAGACCACTGATAAAAGATAATTACGTTGCGGATGTGGATGGAAGGGTCGGTAGGATAAGACCAAGGAAAACATACCCCGACCAAATTGCCGAAGCTTTTAGGTAAGACCAGGTCAAGAGTACTCTTAACGGGCGAGCTCGCATGAAGAGAGACATGAGTGTGGAGGAAGCAAGGAGAGCGTGCCGAGGTCGTAGCAGATGGAGATCTTTCGTCTCTGCCTACCCCTATGGATGACAGGCGTGATGATATGTATGTACGTTATTGTAATCTACGAAAAACAAGCCTTCTCATATCTGTAACGCCGATAACAACATTTGTGGTGAATATAGGCGGCGTTGATTGATTTCGATCAGGTAACAGGCTTGTTCGTTTTTCAGAACTATCCCATTAAAAAAAGTATATTATATGCACTGCAAATGTGTTGCTTACATCATGTTAATAGTGTAATAATGGAAGGAAAATATGGAGGTGAAGAGAAATGAGAGAAAGAGGTCACCAGATCACCAATCAGCCACCGCTCTGGTTCGCTACAATCGGGAGGGTTTAAATTCCACCATCCTATTCATCTAGCTTAGGTAGGCATCCAGCAGTCAAGCACTACTACAAAACATACTTCAACATCAGAATAATGAACATAATATAACATTTACCTTCAAAACGGAAGCCATATCAAAAATAATAAGTTTGAGATGGAATCCAATAACTGATGCGTTCAAGATGATTAATGGAGTCCGGTGTTACTTTGCGGAAATCCATCACTATGTGGTCAATCACAAGTTTTACTTAGCTAATATCCGCAACAAGCAAAACAAGCAAATAACAGAAAATTAATAATGTGTGTTTTTCTGCTGGATGAATATTGGTGTTGTGTATAGTGGTTGATGGGTGGAGAATTGATGGTCGATTTTCGGTAAGTTTTTGGTTTAAGTTCCAAATAAATCCACTTAACCCAACGGAAAAACACACATTATTAATTTTCTGTTATTGTTTTGCTTGTCGCGGATCTTAGCTAAGTAAAACTTTTGACTGTTTCGACTACAATTAAGCCTGTGTGGAAGGTGATTTCAATTTTCTTTATCACAAATCAACGTGCCTCAAATTTAAATTAGTCATTGGATACTCACATCGTAAACAACGGAATTATCCCTGGCGTAGACGAAACCATCGCAATCGATAGTCGAGTCCTGGTCGAATATGTTGGCGGGACAGTAGTCGAGGGATCCGTTCAGCCCGGTCGGTTGGTAGCGCTCGCAGCTGGCAAACCCAACAGAAGCCTCCGGGATCGCGTTGAGGATCCACTCTGGTTCGAATTTGAAATCTTTGCCGTCCTCACCGCACTCGGGTACACGGCACCTATGTTATAAAAGGTAATGCGATTAATTCTATCTTCTCTTCTCCTCTTATTGTCCTATGTCCCCGAGGTGGGGCAAAGAGCGTCCACAGCGCTTCTCCATTGCGATCGGTCTTGAAATCCCATAAAAAATATATCCCATAAAAATATATTAAATATGGACTGAAGATCGTATCTCGGCAAACGTAGTGTGGGACTTCCCCCTGCTAGATGGAGTGACGATCTGCGCAAGGCGGCTGGCAGAGACTGAATGCGTGTAGCCAAAGATAGGGCTTGGTGTCGCACCTGGGTTGAGGCCTATGTCCAGCATTGAATAATTTGACTTAATAAATTTTATAATAGTTAAAAAAAAAACATTTCTTTTAACAGCGCATATATGTCCCACTGGTGAGCACGGGCCTCTCCATTACTGGAGGAATGGATGTTAACCCACCACGCTTGTCCAATGCGGATTAGTAGATTTACCAGAATCAGAATAAATATTTGTAATCCATACATATATTTATTCCGACACAGGGATCGAACCCGCGACCGTTGAGGGCCCCGCCACTGAGCCAATCGGTCATCAAAAAAAAAAAAAGATTGTATTGTATCAAACATAAGTAACCACACACCGATATTATGATAATAATTCAATTTAACACAAGGCTTTTCATTATCAATCACAAATTCCAGCGCGTATATGTATATATATATATATATACCTGATAATGTATTAATACATACGTTGATTAATGACGAAGATATCGCTATGTCTTTGTATCTGATAATGATCTAATCTGATGTTTTATGTTCTTCGAGACAAGGGCGTCCCTCGCCATGTTTGCCGGGACGCGGTCTCCACTCCAGCGCTCGTCTACTCCAACTGTTGTTGTTGGTTTCCCACAAACGCGACCAGCCTATTAACTTCAGTATGCTATATGAACAGTCAAAAGTTTCACTTAGCTAAGATCCGCGACAAGCAAAACAATAACAGAAAATTAATAATGTGTGTTAAAAAAGTCACTTTTCGGTTGTCTTCCGTAGACAACCGAAAAGTGTCCCCGTCTACTATACCTGAGGATGCCTCGTGTTGGGGCGAAACACGTGTCGTGTACAAGATGGAAAAGTGATAGTGTGTGTTTGGCGTTGTGTATAGTGGTTGGTGGGTGGAGAGTCGATGGCCGATTTTCGGTAAGTTTTTGGTTTAAGGTCCAAATAAATCCACTAAACCCAACGGAAAAACACACGTTATTTATTTTCTGTTATTGTTTTGCTTGTCGCGGATCTTAGCTAAGTAAAACTTTTGACTGTCCATATAGTGATGGATTTCCGCAAAGTAACGCCTGACTCCATTAATAATTCAGTATGCTAAATCGAAGAGCTATATCGGCTGGTTTCTTTCTTCGGCGGAATTGTTCGCTGCGAATTATTATTAGCCCTCTGAGCTAAACTTGGTCCCTATACAAAACCCAACGGGAGAAATTTGCAAAATGTCAGCGAATAGTGAAATAGAGTATGTAGTTGGTGTCACACTCAAAGATTAAATTCGAAACTCCGACATGAGGCCAAAAACCAGCGTTATAGACACTCTCACAAGTATAGACTCACTGAAATCGAGGTGGGGCCGGACACAATATACGGTGTTATTTAAGGTAATGAAGCCAAAAGGTCGCAGTATGGTGTCGGAGAGACGGCAAGAGGGAAAGAGGTCGCCCAGGGAGGAGATGGGAGGATGACCCATGACAAACTAACAGCAGGGCCATATTGGATCCGAGTAGCAGAAAATAGGAAGCAACGGAAAGAGGTCGCCCAGGGAGGAAATGGGAGGATGACCTTAAACTAACAGAAGGACCATATTGGACACAAGTAGCAGAAGATAGGAAGAAACGGAAGGAGTAGGAGGAGGCCTATGCCAAAGGGCACATTGAAATAAGGGATTTGTTCTGATATTTCAAAATATAAGGTTTATTATTATTATTAACCTTTATTTACATATTTTTTTCTTAATAACAATATTATTAATATAAAAAAATCTCTATAAAAATAATATTATTACTAGGGTTATTAATCCTTCGTAGCGGGATAAACCAAGCACACGAAGGATTATGCACCCAAGGAAAGTAACCTTCTCATGATCGTGCACAATATGGCTGCTTTTTGAATTTTGAACTTAACCCACTTACCTAAACCTAACTTGGACTTTAGAAACCGTAAAATGAAGAAAATATATATTATAAGAGTGACAAGCATGTCAAAACAAAATTATGTCAATAAAATAGTTTAAGAAATCTCTGAGTGTACAGAACAAGGCGGCGATTTTTTACAAAATACTGCCTTAACTACAATCGCACATCCAACATCGTCCGTGGATAATGGAGCTCTAACAAATCCTGATAAGAATAATGCCCGCACAACATCTTTGAAGGGCCAAGGAATGTCACCGGCTGACTTGAGACCTACGGGACACGTCGCCATAAGAAAGGACCTCGCTACCGATGGCGTAGTGCGACGTCGTATGCGCTGGACTATTGATTAATTAATTATTATTATCCTTTATTTACATATTTTTCTCTTAATAACAATATTATTAATATAGAAAAAAACTCTATAAAAATAATATTATTACTAGGTTTATTAATCCTTCGTGGCGGGATAAACCAAGCACACGAAGGATTATGCATCTAAGGAAAGTAACCTTCTCACGATCCGTGCACAATATGGCTGCTTTTTGTATTTTGAATTTAACCCACTTACCTAAACCTAACTTGGACAGATGGGCGTCCAGATTTTTACCGATAAGTCCATTCACAGAGACCACTATGGGTACAATGACAGTTGAATCGACGTGCCACATGGCGGAAATCTCATGCGCGAGGTCTATGTATTTTATTTGTTTAATTATTATTATTATTATTATTATTAAATAGAATTACCTGTGTGGAATGGCTGCTGCGGAGAAGATGAACTCGCTCATGAAGGCCGACATGATCATTGGTATGGTGACGAGCAGGACATTCTTCAGCTGGTACCTGCCGAACTGGCCCAGTTCATTCACCAGCACGTCGTCCAAGTCTATCGCTTTCTCTTTGTTTTCCGCTTTGACTTCCACCTTGGTGTCCACAAGTTCTGGTGCTTTGCCATTGTCATTTATAGACATTTTTATATTTTAAAACAATTAATTAATTAACGCGACATTCAGAGTGACGAGCTCGGCGCTAATGAGGATTTATTTTCGTTCTATACCTCTTGATTACTTCACTGCCAACGGCAGTGATTGTGTATCAGATAGCCATATCTTTATCGCGATCTTAAGAGAATTATATGGATGGTTGAGCGAGGTTTTGATTTTTGTTTTGCGCTTCCATTATCTTATTACGAACGAGATAATGTCTGAATTTTCGTGATCGTTTAAAAAAATTAATAAAAAAATATTTTTATAAAGTTTCAGCACCATATTTAGTAGCAATTGATTTGATTTTAAGAACATTTTATTGATAATGAATTAATATTATTGTAACACACAGTTAAACAATTTTATAGACTATGTGCATCTATGTGTGTTTTTAAAGCTTATAAGAAAGAAAAAATGTAATGTTGTGTTTTACAGACCACCGGTCACCTCAAATCGTGGTTTTAAAAGTGAGAAAGTTCTGTAGTGGTAGAGCCACGCTGCAGACGAATACTTTGTCAAGAATGGCATATTATTTGTCTGTAGCATGAATGGGCCGGGGAAGTACCACACTCCCGCAGAAAACCGACATCTAAGTGGTAGCTTAGCTATCGCGCTTCATCCGGTGAGCGTCTGAGTTCCGGAGGCCCAACCCCGCCCTTCCCACGTCCTCCCATTATGACACTTTCCTTAAAGGCCTGCAACGCTTTTGCACTACCTATAGTGCTTCGGATTTATGAGCGGTGTTAAATGCTTACCATCAGGTGACACGCCTGCTCGTTTGCCTTCTTATCCCATAAAAAAAAATAAAGCTATTAATCTATTATTTATACTACCTACTCTTTGTCTTTTACTTTGTCATATATTACACTGAAATTTCCGCTTGAACCACATTTGTGCTAATCTTATTGATACCGCATTAGGTCCGTAAACCGCACAAATTTTATTCGCGGCGTTCGTCGCATTTTCACCTTTTTCGTAATAAAACTTTAAAATGTGCCGAATTTCTTCGTCACGTACGTTCATTTTGCTTGCTTGAAAAACAAGTGAAAAATGGCGGGAACTAGTTTTTTATTTATTTATTGCATCTTCAGAATGTCACATTTAATATGGTATTAAAACCAGCCAGTTACATTCAGTGCAGCCAAAGAGGTTTGATTACTAATAATACATTCAAAATACGAAAATACTTTTGCCCCGACCTAATATTTACACATAAATAGATGGATTTACATTATAACTAACTTTACTTACGTCACGCATCGTAAGCAGACCATACTGTGGTCTCATATCATATATTACCTTACGTTACCTTAATTTTATATAGAATCAGTGATCTAATTATAATTAAAATGGCATACATCAAAAACAGTCTTAACAAACAACTCAAGTAAAAGAATTTACAATTATCTTTTAAAATTAACAGGCCTTTGCCTTAAAATAATGAATGAATGTAAAAAAAAAACAGAATACGCAACAGAGACAGCTAAAATAATAACTCACAACAGTAGTAGATTTCGGTCGACTCAAAACATAGCATGACGAAAACGTTTTTTTTTTATATTTATATATTCACGCCTATCCCCCGCAGGGGTTGGCAGAGACCACAGAGTTTCATCCACTACCATTTATCGCAGCGAAACCGCTCTTCATTGGTCGCTTTTCGCCCTGGTGAGAATCAGGACGTGACGGGTGGCGAACCTGTCATTTTTCAACAAATTAGGTATATCTAATTCGTCTTAGTGAGTCCTACGAGCCGCAAGGGAGGATGGAGGTCAGCCCCAGCAGAGCCCTGCATGCTGAGGTAAGGCACCATAGTACCCGGGGGAGCCCGATCACGGGACGGTCGGCACGCTTGCGACTAAGCTCGCCCTTAGCCACGCATCCTTTGGCACGACAGACCGTGGATTGGCGGAGAGGAAGGGAAAGGATAGAGAAGAAAGGAAAGGGCAGGAACGGAAATGCGGAGGTTACCAGAGTCGGAATAAATATTTATAAATCCATATATATATTTATTTATTCCGATGCGGGAATCGAACCCGCGACCATTAACTCCGTGGGCGGAGCGCCCCGCTACTGAGCCAATCGGTCGTTGCCAAAAACGAGAATGTTTACACAACTCGTTGTTAATTCAAACAAAAGACAGTGATGAGGCAGTCAATATGATTTGTACTTATCGATATGGATATGAAATATTGTGACGTCTTGATTGACCTGACGTAATAACTAATTTGTTCGAGTGCCTCAATATAAGTGAAGAAAAGTTTATTATTTATATATGTAAACGACCAATTGGCTCAGTGGCACGGCCTTCCGCCCGCGGAGTCAACGGTCGCGGGTTCGATCGCCGCATCGGAATAAATATATGTATGTATTACAAATATTTATTTCGAGTCTGGCAACCCCACCAATCCGCATTGGACAAGCGTGGTGGGTTAACGTCCGTTCCTCCAGTAATGGAGAGGCCCGTGCTCAGCAGTGGGACATATATGGGTTGTTAAAAAAAATATGTATAACGTTTTAGGTTTGGAAAATTAATCAATCTATGGAGGATTGTTCTCAAAGTAATTTTACTAGTGGTAGAGCCATGCAGCAGACGAATATTTTGTCAAGTATGGCTTAATATTTGTCTGTAGCATGAATGGGCCGGCTCGCCCGGGGAAGTACCACACTCCCGCAGAAAACCGGCGTTTGAATAGTAGATTAGCTGCCGCGATAACTAGTAACACTTTCCTTAAAGGTCGGCATCGCCTATGGCGCTGCGAATGTCTATGGGTGGTCTTAATTGCTATCCCATAAAGATTTATTTGAAATAACTTAAATTTTAATATAGTTAGTATAGTAGCAATTGATATGTAATACACCGAACAACTTTTCTAGACTAGATAAAGAGCTAATAGAAGAAAAAAGAGCGATATATCGCCTGCAAAATTATTCAGTGATCGTTTCTTTATGTAGTATTGCTATTTTCATATAAAATTATCTCGCTTTTGCAACTTCTATCCAATGCGTGTAAATTTTACATGGTGGAAGGCAAACCTTCCACCATGCCTGAACGCATCGCATGCGCTTCAAATTTATAGCTGTAACTACAAAAAGCCTCTAAAAAAATCGAAGGCAGTCATGAGGACTGCCGACAGAAATGAAAACATATAACTGTATTTTGAAATTTCAAACTAATTGTAATATTAAATGCTGCTATTACTACAGCATGTTGCTGACGCGACTCACAAAACTCTATCCATCCATGAAGCGTCTAACGCACACACATACAATCGGGTATATACAATGTGTTGGCGTGATGCGTGTACGTAGGCAGCTGCGCGCGCATTAACTGTGTTTAAAGTATGTATATAGCTATAGATATACCTTAAGCATTAGCATGTCGCTGACTCGAACCAATAAATTTTTTCCCTACCTACCCAGAGTCGTGTAACGCGGCTATAGAAGTGAAACTTCAATTTACTGTAAAAAGAATAAAATAAAATTTTGCTTTTAGCGATCTCTACGCTAATAAAGATTTAATTTCCGTTCCATTATAGCACTAGATTACCTCATTGCGAGCCGCAGTGATTGTGTATTAAATAGTCATATAATTATCGAGAGCTTAAGAGAATTTCATGGATGAGTGAGTGGGGTTTTGATTTTTGTTTTGCGCTCTCTTATCCTATTAAGAACGAGATAACATGTGAATTCACGTGTGAATCACATAAAATAATAATAAAATTATCAATAATTTAATAACTTTTGCCTTAATATTTAGTAAAAAATTGCATTATTGAAACAAAACGTTATTAACTATAACTTAAATAAAGTAGTGGTAGAGCCACGCTGCAGACGAATACTTTGTCAAGAATGGCATATTATTTGTTACAGACAAATGGGTATGTGTGACAAATGGCATGAATGGGGCGGCTCACCCGGGGAAGTAAATAAAAAAATACTCCCGCAGAAAACCGCCGTCTGAGTGGTAATTTAGCCACCGCGCTTCGTCCAGTGAGCGGTTTAATTCAGGAGGGTCAGATAAACTGTATTGAATTTTGTTTAGTACAGCGCCATCTAGTAAACCGTAGAGGTAATTCGTTGAAC
>JASFAT010003213.1:0-124605 GCA_031353405.1 Baronia brevicornis | reverse complement strand
AATGAATTACCAATTATAATGAAAACTACCAATTCGCGGCAAAATTATATTTTTATGTGAATAAAGTCAACATCCCTATTACACAAATGTTATGCATACAGATCAGGGTTGTCACAACTAAATAAGTTTCCGAGTTAATACAAATTATTACATGGATTGGGAGCGGCGGAAAATACTTTCAGTTTTCAAGAAAATATAAGAAAATAGGATACCATTGATATGTTTATTGGCGCTTTATTAATTTAACTTTTACAGTTCTATCAATATCAACCCATATATTAATAAAACGGATATATTGTATAAAACAGAATTTACAATATTTTCGTATTAAACAGTAGATTAAAAATAAACGTTGCCGCTGCGCATCGTGCTCTGGACAGCCCTGATCGTCTATACGAAGTTTCAATATAGTTTTTTAAATTAAACATTTTGATTATTGTTGGTCATAATACGATCCAATTACAATAGGTGGGATTTATTTACAGTAGGGAAATACTCTATTACCATAACAAACTTGTCTTAAGCACAAAAGACAAAATTATAAAATCATTTAGTTTATCTAAAGTGTTCTAAATACGGTGTAATTTAAATTTGAGAGCAATGAAATGCAAATTGGAATTAGAATAGTTACAATACTTCATGCCAACTTCAAGAAAGTATCAATTATACCTGGTTGCAATTCATTACCTAATCAGAAAAGTCTTCAAAGACCATACATTGAAGACATATATTGGAATATATATATATATATATATATATATATATATATATATATATATATATATATATATATATATATATATATATATATACTTTGAAATAAGCTTATTACCATCACTGGACTGTTATAGCCGTATTCATAATAATGAGGATTGATCAACAAGAGTTATGTACAGACCAGTGTTATATTTTCGGCTAACCTAGTTGGCATGCATTACGTTGATGGAATATGAATGTAACCCTTTGACATAAAATGATATTTGGTAGACGTTCCCTCCCGATCTCAACCGTCAAAACCTCAATCTCCAATGTAAGTTACATTGGCGAAATCATCCGTGCTATTTCGGCACTAATGAAAGCCATTAATTCAAAAGAATGAATGAATTCATGTGGCATTATAGACTGACGCCTCATCGCACTCTATTTTTTGTAATATTTCACCCGTTTACATTATTGTTTTTGATGTGAAACATCTTATCGCGTGGTATGGGAGTAGAATCGTAGACCGACACGTCGTAGATCGTCTCAATTCACGTGACACGTGGACATGAGGTACAGACAAGGTAGAGACCGAGCCGTCGCCAATATTTCACATCTACCAAGCGTCCTCTGACGTTTCTTTATTTTATATTTATATATTAATTCACATTATTTATCGGACGAATCAAATTCCATTTTATTTGTATGTCAAGGGGTTAAGTCACTCATACACATTGCACCAAGATCTAAACTAGCGATACTACGAAACCCAAAAGCCTGTGGCAGGAGACAATTGAATACAAAACTCCAAAAAAAGACCAATATTGAATTTGTCGAGTAACGGAAGTATCTATGAGGAAGTATTTATACACTTTCGCTTATTTTAATAATTGAATGAGACCTACCTAACAACATAAGATAGATTTGTTTAAAATTGTTATTGTTCGCATTTTGTCTTGCATTGTGAATAGAGGAGTGCGGTATACAATAATAGTTAAAATAATTCATAACGTTTTGTGCATGATACCTGTCTCATTTTCCCAGAGATTTACATTTATACAAGTTTTTGTAAATCGAAACAAACAGTATAAGGCTACATTTTATAATACAGTTTTTTTTACTCTAAATGAGGATCGGTATTGCATAACTTACATCAACAAAATTACGTAAATACGCTAACAGAAATGACCCCCCCCCCCCCGTCCATACGATGGCCACCACGGTTATCTGTGAACGTATCATTTGATAGTGTACAATATAGTTTTAGGAACCGGAAACACGAACTTCGCAGTGCCACCGCTATAAATAGAACTCTCATTACGATAATAATAATAATAAAGCATAATTTTGTTATTAACAAGTACTAGGGCAATCAATATTTACTGACTTCACTAGGCTAGGCTTCAACAGTTGACTGTTAATAAATATTTTGCATTTACAATGTGCACATTTCGTTCGATATTCGCAAAGGAATCTAAAGTTAAAATATTGAGCACACATCCAATGTTTGGCAAACATTACGTTGGCAATTCAGTATCGTCCAAACTGTTTTGTGACGAATAACTTTCAATAAATAGGTTCTAAGTGATTAATGGAGTCAGGCGTTACTTTGCAGAAATCCATTATTATTCAGATGGCATTAATAACTACATTAATGAGATCCGTGAAAAAACTAATTCGAAAAATAATATTGTCTGCACACGAAAGTATACAACACCACTTTTCAACAACATACACGATAAGCGTTTCGACTCCACGCGAGGAATCTTCAGTTTTAATAGACTACGGCTAAGACAACTGTTGAGTTATTACGTTGTTGAAAAGCGATGTTTGAATTCGAATCAGTTTTTTCGCGGATCTTAGCTACTTACTTATTGAGTACGTTGCTAAGATCCGCGTACGTTCTCCATAAGTTCTAAAATTAACATGGAATACGTGAAGTATGATCGTTGTATATTAGGTGAGAAATACGCACATTGTCAGCGCTCTAAGGCAGTTAACGCGTCCACTCTAGTAATATCTTTCGTTTTTCGCGTTGGAATTTGATAGTTGCGACTAACAGAATAGGTACGAGTTTCGTTTGCACTGTGAACACTGTGGTGGGGGAGACATTACCGAGTGGCGCGTTAAACGTTATGAAACAATAGTATAGCTTCGGCGCCTACGTCCCGCCGGTGCGCAACACTCAATCTCGCCTCACGAATGTTCTTCCCCTGTAAAACAATAAATTAACAGAATATATAAACGACTGTATTACTACTGATTGACTCACTGTCATGTTTTTTATGAAACTGTAAGAAATGGAGGGTAAGTTTGTTCAAGGGAAATATTACGAGAGGGCTCTGGGCAAAAGAATTATATCCAAGCCTGGTAAAAAGTGGCTCGTCGGTTCACCCGAACCTTAATATCTATGAGGGTCGGCCTCGAACAAAAAATGATGACAAGTGCCAAGACATGGGTGCCGGAGAGAAAAAAATTCAAAAAGGCGAAAAATAAGATGGCCGTCGTACAAAGCTGCGTTAGCTTTGTAACAGTATATATAACTGCATGAAAGAAGCCGATAGAAGAATTCAGTTCAGTTCAGTTAGGTTACCCTCAGGTAGGCAATGCATTTGCAGAGCGCGTGATGCTGGTCGTTTAATATTAGGTGACCCGTTTGCTCGTTTGCCTATTTCTTCATTAAACAAAAGGTAGTGCGTGCAAAATTGTGCAAAGAAAGCCCCACACATTCCGTGCCAAGACGTTTTTGCCCGACTTGTCATTTGATGTTTTGAGTAAAAAATTCATCATCATCACACAATATTCAGTAAATCATCAATCCTTAAGTAGTAACCTTATTTAGAATAGTTCCATTTTGAGGACAATCGTATAGCATTTATGGTGCAAGTGGCCTGACGTTCAAATTGACATGTACCATAAATTGTACATGGAGCGTGTTAGAATAAGAGAAAAAATAAAGTAATATTATTGTTCACAGGCTTCTCTTATTTTTATGAAAAGTTTATAATAATAATATTAATCCATTAAATTTAGACCTTTAGGATCCATGTTATTAGTAACAATAACATAAAACTAAGATGTGATTAAATTTTCTGAAAACGATTTGCAATGGCCTATGTGGAGATGTCTTAACATACTCCGTACACAGATGGTCCGTTGTAGATATAACATGTGCAAATGTACAGCCCGTACTGCACTGCAGTGTATGAGGAGTGTGATTGTGGAGTCGCAAGTCAGTCCATGGATCATTTGCTCGACTGCTCACTGTGCCCTACCCTAACACGCACATTCCAAGACCTCATTGAGGCGAATGCCGCTGCTATTGTAGTGGCAAATTACTGGGCCAGAAAAATATGGATCCCATTTCTCGTATGCCATATCTTAAAAAACCAAAAAATAATCCAAAAAAGTCGAATGGAGAAATCCCAATTATTAGCCGCAGCCTTCAGGAAGCTGTTGCTACTACAACTTTACTGCCGAACCGGTGATCCGATCTGCTTGCGTATGACTGCATGGAAATGGCGGTGGTGGCAAATGCATTAGATGTAGATAGTCTAAACAACATCCTACTAATATTATGAATGCGAAAATTTGCGAGTATGTATGTTTGTTACTCTTTCACGAAAAAACTACTGGACGGATTTGGCTGAAACTTTACAGTAATATAGGTTATACATCGGAATAACATATAGGCTACAATTTGTAATGATTTTATGAAATTTTGGTCGTAATATAGTTTTACTATTAAGTAAAAAATATTTATTTAAAATGATCTGTCACGAAACTTAATGTGGTAGACCAAATTCCACGCGAACGAAGATGCGGGCAAAAACTAGTACATACATGTAAAACAAAAGTGAAAAAGGCGTGTATATACTCACGTGATCGTTTTTCGGTCAGCAGGCCTGGTGGCGGGTTGCGGGCGCGCGCGATTGAGCACCTTGAGCAGGTCGCCGGCCTTGGCGCGCATGCGCGAGTGCACGTACACCTTGGAGCACTTGATGTGGTAGTGCAGGTAGTCGCGGAACATGTGCAGCAGGTCGATCGTGTTGTCGCGGGCCGCCTCACACGTGTGCCGTGGGAACAGCACTACAAATATACATACATATGTTTCGACGTCCACGGTGATTCGAATGAAGCTGATTATTAACCCTTTGTACTCGAAGTACCGCGATTTTCTGCTATTATCGAGAACATAATAATCCGCGAGCCGCGACTGTCATTCATCACCAAAAGCGAAATATTCTATAAATAGTTTTTACGATTTGATTTTGTCCTTATATGTTAAAAACTGAAAATTATTTGCATTGTCTCCGTAGTGGAACCCTCGAGTTTGAAGACAAATTTTAAATGGCTCCGCTCCGGACCCCTCGAGGGCAAAGGGTTAAAATGAAGCTATTGAAATAAGAATGAGACAAAATTTCAGCATTTATACACAAAATCAAGAAGGCGAACAAAGGCAATTAAATTGAATAATGAATCTTAAAGTAGATTTGCTTCCGCATAGCAACAATATTTTTTTTAACAAATAAATGAAATAACAGCAAAAAAATTCTTAAAATACAGCTCAATATTCAAATATGTAAATTATATGAAATTTAGACAATTCTAAATTATTTATTTTATATATATTATAATTATTACAATTATTTTACATAAACCAACATTATTTCTTGGATAATCTGCCAACAAATGGCGTCACAAATACATTAATTATAATACGCCCCCAATACATATAAACGATCACGCCTGGTTCCCGTAGGGGTAGGCAGAGACCATACACCTCCATCTGTTATGATCCAGGGACACTTTCTTTGTTTCATCCACAGTCATCAATCTCTTCATACAAGCAAGTCGGTTAAGGGTACTTTTGTCTGAGCCTTATCTAATAACTTCAGGGATTTGGTCAAGTTATATTTACCTTGGTCTTCCCCTACCGACCCTTATATATAACTTTCCTTGGTCTTCCCCTACCAAACCTTATACATATATATAATAATTATAACATATAAACCTTTGAGTATAAGTAATAGGTGTTCAGTGGCAGAAATAGGTTTTCAACCTTAACTGCAACTCGCAAGCAACAAGCAAGGATTTTTCGACCTATACCCTAATATAAATATGATCGAATAATCCTTATTTGAAAGTAGTAGTTAAGTATTAATTAATATTGCGTATTTATGTAAAATAGTTCATACCGAATGTAACATAACTGATATTTTCGCCCACTTTTGCATCCGTGTCAACAAGCTCCAATGGTGGTTCCTTGTGTGAAAATAGAACCTATGGACAAAATATATAAACTATGAATACTCTTACCACCAAAAACCAATAATAGAAAATATATATGTCTCTTGAATGAGTGTTATTTTTTGTTTTTCTTTCTGTTAGTATCATTCTTCGTATTTTACTCTCACAACGAAGTATAATAGAAGTACTCTCACAACAATCGGGTAGAACATATCTCTAGTTACTCTAGCAACTGGTGGACAATAGAAATGGCAAAATGGAAGGGACCAATGTCTGCAGAAATGGAGAGTTGGCAGGCCAACTGGATGACAACTGCAGTGCAGAAGCATTGCCGGCCTTTAAGGAAAATGTCATTGTGGGAGGGGTTTGCGCCTCCGGGACTCAACCGCTTACCAGATAAAGCGCGGTAGCTAAGCTACTACTCAGACGTCGGTTTCCTGCGGGAGTGTGGTACTTCCCTGGGCGAGCCGGCCCATTTGTGTATTAAACCATTATTTATACACGACGCATTGATGAAACATTTACGGCCTTTGAGAAATATGTAAAATCATTTTTTGAAGATTCAATTGTCATTTGACTTTGAGATGATGACTTTGAGATATACTATGGTTGAATGTAGCTGGTTCCAAAGAGCGGTTATAGTTGGATATTGAAGTATCGGGTAAAACACACCAAATTGGATACCATTCATTTAAATGTTTTGGTTGAAACTTATCTTTGTTGCGAATTGGTTATACTTATATATATTTATACTCTTAATATTTCTACAAGTTAAGCTACACAAAAAAGCTTAGTATTAAAATACCTGTGGAGCAGTGTGTGAAGCTCTTCGACCTTCTTTAAGTTCTTGCATGAACACTTTGCCGATAACCATGTCATCTTCATGACGGAAGACGGTTGAAAACACTACCGTCACGCGATCTTCCTGTGCTTCCACATAGCTGAAATATTACATATAAAGATTAAAGATAGCCATGATAGCTTAAGGGAGTTGATGTCTATAATTCATACATTTTTAACGATCCTGTATCATAACGCTAGAAATAAACAGCCTTTTAAAAAAATTAATAATAACTAAATAAAAAACCATACTATTTAATTTGATAGGATTATTATAAAATATTAGACTTCAAAACATTTGAATATGGTTATCTTTGTCTCGACAAAACATAAGGAATTTTAGATTGCAGTCAGATAAATAATGTCAGATGTTTACAACTTAATTAAAAAAAGGCTAAGATAAGTCTAAGCTACATATTAGCTTCATCAACAACAGTCTACAGTAATGTAGTTACATGAGGCCTGGCCTAGCCCAAATTTTTGGCTACATTTATCCAGTCTCTGCCAGCCACCCTGCACTATCTAGCCAACATGACTCGCACTACATTTGTCAAGATATGGTCTCCACTTTAATACTCGTCCAAAAGTTGTCAATTCCCCAACAAATGTGACCATTGCCACTTAAGTTTTCTAACTCGAAAAACTAGTTTTTAAATTTAAAAATAAAAGTTTTAAATATGGATCTAAATAAAAAAATATATTAACAAGCCAATAAACAACTATAAGCATGTAATGAATCACAGATAATAAGTATTTTTAAACATACAGTGTCTCATCCTGCCGGTAGTTGATAACAGCACGCTTATGGCTTACAACGCCATCTTCCTGCAGCCGGAAGTAGCGCTCGAACACAGATGCAAAGCAATTCCTCTTGAGTAGCCCAACTTTCTTCACTATGTCTTCCCAATCATCTGGGATATTTTCCATATCCAACAGAACAGATACATTGTAGCCTGAAACAAATGTTTAGCTGACAGTCCATTTTTACATAATTGATCCATTGTTTTTTTTATTTATGCAAAGAAAAATGTATGTTTTATCCACAATTTGCCCATATTCTCATGCACCACATTTCATAAGAAACTCAGAATTTATACTTAGTAATAAACTTAAATATTAAACTTTCAATGTAGAAGAATTAAAAATTGAGACTAATAAATGAAGATTTATTAGTCTCAATTTATATTCTCAGAGTGCCTCTTCAACTAGCAAAGATTGGCAGCCAATTCAGCATACATGCTCCTTGTCTCTTTAGCTTTAGTCACTCTTAGCTATCTCATATTAGTCTATAATTTTGAATTTCGAATTTTTAATTGCCAAAGTTATTATGGAAGCACACAGTGTGATAGATTTTGCGTGACCTATAACTTTTTCCCTTACCAGGTATTTCTGTAACATGCATTATACCGTAACAGAGGGAGCTAAAATTTAAACCTATGTTATGGGTGATTATTTAATGACTACTCCCTTTTCAAAATTATAATTATTTATTCCAAATTTATCTATCCTGGGGGAACACTCGTGTTATTAGGTTCTATATAAGGATCAAGATATTTGCTTCAGCTTAATAGGATTCATTGGATTTTATTCAACAATATCTATGTACATTTATGGTTTACCTTAGTGACCTAGAGTGGGACTTGTAGATGTTAGATGGTTTTGAATCTTACTACTTTGGCTATATGGGGCTTGCTGGGCTTTGGCTATATTGGTGTTTTTCGAGTATGGCTTACAATAATTAAAATAATGTAAAAATCATAATAATCAAGTAAATGGTGTATAGTTTTAAATGCATAACACAACGAACCAATAAGTATATTCTTCTAGGAATTAGTTTAACAAACATGCGGCCTGAACGGAAAATCTTCAAAAAACAGTCTGGCACGGAATGTGTTAACATAACATAATATGTAATACAACTTCGAAAACAAAAAATAATTCTCATGTTATATAAAATTTTGGTAATATATACAATATTACTTGTCATAACAACTGTTATCACAGTTCCCACTTAGTTACAAACCTTTTTAATCTTATCTGGTCAAAGATAAATTGTATTGTATCCATTGCAATAAATAATAAAAGTGGATTTTATACATGTACAACAAATAACTCACACAATAAGTAATAAGGAAAATATAATTATTGAAATGATGATGTAAAACACATTATCATGAACAGGACATATTGTTATAAATAATGTATGACATAAAAAACTTGAATTATATTATCCATTTCTCATATATCAATTAAGTGCATATTTTTTTTTTGGTAAATTGTTATGAGGCGTTACATAATAATAATAAATATTTTAAAGATATTATATAAATAGTACTTAGATTTATATTACAAAAGGGAAATGTCATTAAAACCTTTAAATATAAGGGTAAGGACTAATTCACAGGCAACATCCACAGTAAATGTAAACTTAACATCATATCGTGATTTTTTTTTCAATTGTTTATTTGTTTTTATTATATAAATCCGTATTACAATAGTTATTGAATGTTCTCTTA
Organism: Baronia brevicornis; assembly: GCA_031353405.1. Taxonomy (NCBI): domain Eukaryota; kingdom Metazoa; phylum Arthropoda; class Insecta; order Lepidoptera; family Papilionidae; genus Baronia; species Baronia brevicornis. The sequence goes on along the minus strand of JASFAT010003213.1, from coordinate 115,300 downwards.
CCTGATTCTGTTTCAGTAAGGAGTGGCCCATACACTCTTTTGAGCAGTTCATCTGCACCATGTTCCTCTAACTGTTTGTAAAACTTTAATGATATACTAACCTGAAAAATATTACAATACAATTTAGTCAATATGTCTATGTAAATTATAGAAAAATTATAAAATAAATAAACTATTTACACTAACTCTCACAGTAGTAATCTTTTAACATAACACTAGACGAAAGATTTGATTTATAATAAAGCATATAGTGAATTGAAAAATGAATACCAATTTTAGAGAAAACAGTGAAACTGAAGCTTACATTCCATGATGTTAATTCAGAGAGGTCTTTGGCTATGAAAGACACATGTAAAATCTATACTTATACTATGTAAAAATCTATACTTAACAAGTTATTGATTTGTTAAAATGAATTTGAAAGTGTTCTATCAAAATGAAATAAAATATTTTTAATATATTATCATCTAATACTACTTATGGAGACTTATGGATTTGAAGAATGTATATATGATTTATATCATTTTTTAAACACTAAACTTACCCTAACTTTGGTTTTTTCCCCATTGACATTAGATATATGAAAAAGCACTCCATCAAAGTCTGCAACCAACACATCTATAGATTCTGGTTTTAAACTGAAACAGATAAATTTTCAAATTGAATTTATTAAAAAATTGTACCAACCCAAACATTATGCCTTTACAGAGAAAGCACTTTGTTTAAATGCTTCCTCCTATTATTGTTCCAATATGTCAATGGCAAATATGAAATATATTATTCATTGTTTACACTCAATGGAATCCGAAAACACATTATGGCATGTTTCCGCACTGCCCGCAAGTACGTACTACTTATATGAGTCATCCATACCGATATGAATCGTATCGCGTCATCCTTAAATTAAAGGAACATTGTATGATGTTACCTCAACAATCAATAAATTAATAGAAATCTATTCCAATCCAACGGCCAACGTGGGCCCACCCTGGGCAAATGGTATTTGACACTTGTCAAGGAACTCGCGAAAAGGGGTTATAGGCCAATTTCGATCACAATGAATGAATTTTCCAAAAGACAAAAGACGCTAAAATTAGAAATAAGTCGACTTGCACACCACTTACACTAAATACGTAACGATTGTAAAAAACAGGTAAACTTTCTAAGCATAACGTACTCACCGCGCCAGTGCATTTTTATATTTAACAGATAGCGTTTCTTCTATAATTCTATTATTGATCTCCAGCAAGATCATTATTTAATTATTAATAACCTACAGATTTTTCATAAAATTAACACTTATAGCACCTTCATTTAATTTTTTATAAGGATATCTTTAACGATGACCACCCGTACACAGGTACCAATAAGACAGAGAAAGAAACTGAAGCTTCAAATTATGCTTCAAACGAATGAAAAATCGGCCAATATAACCACAGATATATAATTTTTTTGTAATAAAATTTTATGAAAAAGGCAAATATGAATCTTTTGGTTAATAAATCAAACATCATACACATGATGCTTATTATTACTTTTAATACAATATTTACAAAAAAAAATCCAAAAACGCAAAGCACTGCACATTGCATTGTGCTTTGTCTCAGAAATGGCATTTATTCATATTTATTCGAAATGTTGAATACTTATACACTTGTACTTGCCACAGAGAGAATGTAAGTGGATATATTTAACATTAATGAAAACAAAAAAATGTCACAAAACATTCATGAAATAAACTATATTGAGGCAATAAAAAATAACAGGTATTAAACGACTTGTTTTTATTATTATTTTGGTATTAACTTGAAATATTCAGTTAAGCTGGACAGTATATATAGAAAACTTCATCAAGTCTTTTCTTCGCTCGTAGTTCAAAGCTCAAAGTTTACAAAAGGTTAAGGTCGAATATTTTCTGGGTGATTATAATTCGGAATGTTGAAATCCACTGGAGAACCTAAATTAGCAAACATGACTATGCTAGTTAATTTGGTTCTCCAGTGGATTTCAACATTCCGAATTATAATCACCCAGAAAATATTCGACCTTAACCTTTTGTAAACTTTGAGCTTTGAACTACGAGCGAAGAAAAGACTTGATGAAGTTTTCTATATATACTGTCCAGCTTAACTGAATATTTCAAGTTAATACCAAAATAATAATAAAAACAAGTCGTTTAATACCTGTTATTTTTTATTGCCTCAATATAGTTTATTTCATGAATGTTTTGTGACATTTTTTTGTTTTCATTAATGTTAAATATATCCACTTACATTCTCTCTGTGGCAAGTACAAGTGTATAAGTATTCAACATTTCGAATAAATATGAATAAATGCCATTTCTGAGACAAAGCACAATGCAATGTGCAGTGCTTTGCGTTTTTGGATTTTTTTTTGTAAATATTGTATTAAAAGTAATAATAAGCATCATGTGTATGATGTTTGATTTATTAACCAAAAGATTCATATTTGCCTTTTTCATAAAATTTTATTACAAAAAAATTATATATCTGTGGTTATATTGGCCGATTTTTCATTCGTTTGAAGCATAATTTGAAGCTTCAGTTTCTTTCTCTGTCTTATTGGTACCTGTGTACGGGTGGTCATCGTTAAAGATATCCTTATAAAAAATTAAATGAAGGTGCTATAAGTGTTAATTTTATGAAAAATCTGTAGGTTATTAATAATTAAATAATGATCTTGCTGGAGATCAATAATAGAATTATAGAAGAAACGCTATCTGTTAAATATAAAAATGCACTGGCGCGGTGAGTACGTTATGCTTAGAAAGTTTACCTGTTTTTTACAATCGTTACGTATTTAGTGTAAGTGGTGTGCAAGTCGACTTATTTCTAATTTTAGCGTCTTTTGTCTTTTGGAAAATTCATTCATTGTGATCGAAATTGGCCTATAACCCCTTTTCGCGAGTTCCTTGACAAGTGTCAAATACCATTTGCCCAGGGTGGGCCCACGTTGGCCGTTGGATTGGAATAGATTTCTATTAATTTATTGATTGTTGAGGTAACATCATACAATGTTCCTTTAATTTAAGGATGACGCGATACGATTCATATCGGTATGGATGACTCATATAAGTAGTACGTACTTGCGGGCAGTGCGGAAACATGCCATAATGTGTTTTCGGATTCCATTGAGTGTAAACAATGAATAATATATTTCATATTTGCCATTGACATATTGGAACAATAATAGGAGGAAGCATTTAAACAAAGTGCTTTCTCTGTAAAGGCATAATGTTTGGGTTGGTACAATTTTTTAATAAATTCAATTTGAAAATTTATCTGTTTCAGTTTAAAACCAGAATCTATAGATGTGTTGGTTGCAGACTTTGATGGAGTGCTTTTTCATATATCTAATGTCAATGGGGAAAAAACCAAAGTTAGGGTAAGTTTAGTGTTTAAAAAATGATATAAATCATATATACATTCTTCAAATCCATAAGTCTCCATAAGTAGTATTAGATGATAATATATTAAAAATATTTTATTTCATTTTGATAGAACACTTTCAAATTCATTTTAACAAATCAATAACTTGTTAAGTATAGATTTTTACATAGTATAAGTATAGATTTTACATGTGTCTTTCATAGCCAAAGACCTCTCTGAATTAACATCATGGAATGTAAGCTTCAGTTTCACTGTTTTCTCTAAAATTGGTATTCATTTTTCAATTCACTATATGCTTTATTATAAATCAAATCTTTCGTCTAGTGTTATGTTAAAAGATTACTACTGTGAGAGTTAGTGTAAATAGTTTATTTATTTTATAATTTTTCTATAATTTACATAGACATATTGACTAAATTGTATTGTAATATTTTTCAGGTTAGTATATCATTAAAGTTTTACAAACAGTTAGAGGAACATGGTGCAGATGAACTGCTCAAAAGAGTGTATGGGCCACTCCTTACTGAAACAGAATCAGGTAAGAGAACATTCAATAACTATTGTAATACGGATTTATATAATAAAAACAAATAAACAATTGAAAAAAAAATCACGATATGATGTTAAGTTTACATTTACTGTGGATGTTGCCTGTGAATTAGTCCTTACCCTTATATTTAAAGGTTTTAATGACATTTCCCTTTTGTAATATAAATCTAAGTACTATTTATATAATATCTTTAAAATATTTATTATTATTATGTAACGCCTCATAACAATTTACCAAAAAAAAAATATGCACTTAATTGATATATGAGAAATGGATAATATAATTCAAGTTTTTTATGTCATACATTATTTATAACAATATGTCCTGTTCATGATAATGTGTTTTACATCATCATTTCAATAATTATATTTTCCTTATTACTTATTGTGTGAGTTATTTGTTGTACATGTATAAAATCCACTTTTATTATTTATTGCAATGGATACAATACAATTTATCTTTGACCAGATAAGATTAAAAAGGTTTGTAACTAAGTGGGAACTGTGATAACAGTTGTTATGACAAGTAATATTGTATATATTACCAAAATTTTATATAACATGAGAATTATTTTTTGTTTTCGAAGTTGTATTACATATTATGTTATGTTAACACATTCCGTGCCAGACTGTTTTTTGAAGATTTTCCGTTCAGGCCGCATGTTTGTTAAACTAATTCCTAGAAGAATATACTTATTGGTTCGTTGTGTTATGCATTTAAAACTATACACCATTTACTTGATTATTATGATTTTTACATTATTTTAATTATTGTAAGCCATACTCGAAAAACACCAATATAGCCAAAGCCCAGCAAGCCCCATATAGCCAAAGTAGTAAGATTCAAAACCATCTAACATCTACAAGTCCCACTCTAGGTCACTAAGGTAAACCATAAATGTACATAGATATTGTTGAATAAAATCCAATGAATCCTATTAAGCTGAAGCAAATATCTTGATCCTTATATAGAACCTAATAACACGAGTGTTCCCCCAGGATAGATAAATTTGGAATAAATAATTATAATTTTGAAAAGGGAGTAGTCATTAAATAATCACCCATAACATAGGTTTAAATTTTAGCTCCCTCTGTTACGGTATAATGCATGTTACAGAAATACCTGGTAAGGGAAAAAGTTATAGGTCACGCAAAATCTATCACACTGTGTGCTTCCATAATAACTTTGGCAATTAAAAATTCGAAATTCAAAATTATAGACTAATATGAGATAGCTAAGAGTGACTAAAGCTAAAGAGACAAGGAGCATGTATGCTGAATTGGCTGCCAATCTTTGCTAGTTGAAGAGGCACTCTGAGAATATAAATTGAGACTAATAAATCTTCATTTATTAGTCTCAATTTTTAATTCTTCTACATTGAAAGTTTAATATTTAAGTTTATTACTAAGTATAAATTCTGAGTTTCTTATGAAATGTGGTGCATGAGAATATGGGCAAATTGTGGATAAAACATACATTTTTCTTTGCATAAATAAAAAAAACAATGGATCAATTATGTAAAAATGGACTGTCAGCTAAACATTTGTTTCAGGCTACAATGTATCTGTTCTGTTGGATATGGAAAATATCCCAGATGATTGGGAAGACATAGTGAAGAAAGTTGGGCTACTCAAGAGGAATTGCTTTGCATCTGTGTTCGAGCGCTACTTCCGGCTGCAGGAAGATGGCGTTGTAAGCCATAAGCGTGCTGTTATCAACTACCGGCAGGATGAGACACTGTATGTTTAAAAATACTTATTATCTGTGATTCATTACATGCTTATAGTTGTTTATTGGCTTGTTAATATATTTTTTTATTTAGATCCATATTTAAAACTTTTATTTTTAAATTTAAAAACTAGTTTTTCGAGTTAGAAAACTTAAGTGGCAATGGTCACATTTGTTGGGGAATTGACAACTTTTGGACGAGTATTAAAGTGGAGACCATATCTTGACAAATGTAGTGCGAGTCATGTTGGCTAGATAGTGCAGGGTGGCTGGCAGAGACTGGATAAATGTAGCCAAAAATTTGGGCTAGGCCAGGCCTCATGTAACTACATTACTGTAGACTGTTGTTGATGAAGCTAATATGTAGCTTAGACTTATCTTAGCCTTTTTTTAATTAAGTTGTAAACATCTGACATTATTTATCTGACTGCAATCTAAAATTCCTTATGTTTTGTCGAGACAAAGATAACCATATTCAAATGTTTTGAAGTCTAATATTTTATAATAATCCTATCAAATTAAATAGTATGGTTTTTTATTTAGTTATTATTAATTTTTTTAAAAGGCTGTTTATTTCTAGCGTTATGATACAGGATCGTTAAAAATGTATGAATTATAGACATCAACTCCCTTAAGCTATCATGGCTATCTTTAATCTTTATATGTAATATTTCAGCTATGTGGAAGCACAGGAAGATCGCGTGACGGTAGTGTTTTCAACCGTCTTCCGTCATGAAGATGACATGGTTATCGGCAAAGTGTTCATGCAAGAACTTAAAGAAGGTCGAAGAGCTTCACACACTGCTCCACAGGTATTTTAATACTAAGCTTTTTTGTGTAGCTTAACTTGTAGAAATATTAAGAGTATAAATATATATAAGTATAACCAATTCGCAACAAAGATAAGTTTCAACCAAAACATTTAAATGAATGGTATCCAATTTGGTGTGTTTTACCCGATACTTCAATATCCAACTATAACCGCTCTTTGGAACCAGCTACATTCAACCATAGTATATCTCAAAGTCATCATCTCAAAGTCAAATGACAATTGAATCTTCAAAAAATGATTTTACATATTTCTCAAAGGCCGTAAATGTTTCATCAATGCGTCGTGTATAAATAATGGTTTAATACACAAATGGGCCGGCTCGCCCAGGGAAGTACCACACTCCCGCAGGAAACCGACGTCTGAGTAGTAGCTTAGCTACCGCGCTTTATCTGGTAAGCGGTTGAGTCCCGGAGGCGCAAACCCCTCCCACAATGACATTTTCCTTAAAGGCCGGCAATGCTTCTGCACTGCAGTTGTCATCCAGTTGGCCTGCCAACTCTCCATTTCTGCAGACATTGGTCCCTTCCATTTTGCCATTTCTATTGTCCACCAGTTGCTAGAGTAACTAGAGATATGTTCTACCCGATTGTTGTGAGAGTACTTCTATTATACTTCGTTGTGAGAGTAAAATATGAAGAATGATACTAACAGAAAGAAAAACAAAAAATAACACTCATTCAAGAGACACATATATATTTTCTATTATTGGTTTTTGGTGGTAAGAGTATTCATAGTTTATATATTTTGTCCATAGGTTCTATTTTCACACAAGGAACCACCATTGGAGCTTGTTGACACGGATGCAAAAGTGGGCGAAAATATCAGTTATGTTACATTCGGTATGAACAATTTTACATAAATACGCAATATTAATTAATACTTAACTACTACTTTCAAATAAGGATTATTCGATCATATTTATATTAGGGTATAGGTCGAAAATTCCTTGCTTGTTGCTTGCGAGTTGCAGTTAAGGTTGAAAACCTATTTCTGCCACTGAACACCTATTACTTATACTCAAAGGTTTATATGTTATAATTATTATATATATGTATAAGGTTTGGTAGGGGAAGACCAAGGAAAGTTATATATAAGGGTCGGTAGGGGAAGACCAAGGTAAATATAACTTGACCAAATCCCTGAAGTTATTAGATAAGGCTCAGACAAAAGTACCCTTAACCGACTTGCTTGTATGAAGAGATTGATGAGTGTGGATGAAGCAAAGAAAGTGTCCCTGGATCATAGCAGATGGAGGTGTATGGTCTCTGCCTACCCCTACGGGAACCAGGCGTGATCGTATATATGTATTGTGGGCGTATTATAATTAATGTATTTGTGACGCCATTTGTTGGCAGATTATGAAAGAAATAATGTTGGTTTATGTAAAATAATTCTAATAATTATAATTTATATAAAATAAATAATTTAGAATTGTCTAAATTTCATATAATTTACATATTTGAATATTGAGCTGTATTTTAAGAATTTTTTTTGCTGTTATTTCATTTATTTGTTAAAAAAGATATTGTTGCTATGCTGAAGCAAATCTACTTTAAGATTCATTATTCATTTTAATTGCCTTTGTTCGCCTTCTTGATTTTGTGTATAAATGCTGAAATTCTGCCTCATTCTTATTTCAATAGCTTCATTTTAACCCTTTGCCCTCGAGGGGTCCGGAGCGGAGCCATTTAAAATTTGTCTTCAAACTCGAGGGTTCCACTACGGAGACAATGCAAATAATTTTCAGTTTTTAACATATAAGGACAAAATCAAATCGTAAAAACTATTTATAGAATATTTCGCTTTTGGTGATGAATGACAGTCGCGGCTCGCGGATTATTATGTTCTCGATAATAGCAGAAAATCGCGGTACTTCGAGTACAAAGGGTTAATAATCAGCTTCATTCGAATCACCGTGGACGTCGAAACATATGTATGTATATTTGTAGTGCTGTTCCCACGGCACACGTGTGAGGCGGCCCGCGACAACACGATCGACCTGCTGCACATGTTCCGCGACTACCTGCACTACCACATCAAGTGCTCCAAGGTGTACGTGCACTCGCGCATGCGCGCCAAGGCCGGCGACCTGCTCAAGGTGCTCAATCGCGCGCGCCCGCAACCCGCCACCAGGCCTGCTGACCGAAAAACGATCACGTGAGTATATACACGCCTTTTTCACTTTTGTTTTACATGTATGTACTAGTTTTTGCCCGCATCTTCGTTCGCGTGGAATTTGGTCTACCACATTAAGTTTCGTGACAGATCATTTTAAATAAATATTTTTTACTTAATAGTAAAACTATATTACGACCAAAATTTCATAAAATCATTACAAATTGTAGCCTATATGTTATTCCGATGTATAACCTATATTACTGTAAAGTTTCAGCCAAATCCGTCCAGTAGTTTTTTCGTGAAAGAGTAACAAACATACATACTCGCAAATTTTCGCATTCATAATATTAGTAGGATGTTGTTTAGACTATCTACATCTAATGCATTTGCCACCACCGCCATTTCCATGCAGTCATACGCAAGCAGATCGGATCACCGGTTCGGCAGTAAAGTTGTAGTAGCAACAGCTTCCTGAAGGCTGCGGCTAATAATTGGGATTTCTCCATTCGACTTTTTTGGATTATTTTTTGGTTTTTTAAGATATGGCATACGAGAAATGGGATCCATATTTTTCTGGCCCAGTAATTTGCCACTACAATAGCAGCGGCATTCGCCTCAATGAGGTCTTGGAATGTGCGTGTTAGGGTAGGGCACAGTGAGCAGTCGAGCAAATGATCCATGGACTGACTTGCGACTCCACAATCACACTCCTCATACACTGCAGTGCAGTACGGGCTGTACATTTGCACATGTTATATCTACAACGGACCATCTGTGTACGGAGTATGTTAAGACATCTCCACATAGGCCATTGCAAATCGTTTTCAGAAAATTTAATCACATCTTAGTTTTATGTTATTGTTACTAATAACATGGATCCTAAAGGTCTAAATTTAATGGATTAATATTATTATTATAAACTTTTCATAAAAATAAGAGAAGCCTGTGAACAATAATATTACTTTATTTTTTCTCTTATTCTAACACGCTCCATGTACAATTTATGGTACATGTCAATTTGAACGTCAGGCCACTTGCACCATAAATGCTATACGATTGTCCTCAAAATGGAACTATTCTAAATAAGGTTACTACTTAAGGATTGATGATTTACTGAATATTGTGTGATGATGATGAATTTTTTACTCAAAACATCAAATGACAAGTCGGGCAAAAACGTCTCGGCACGGAATGTGTGGGGCTTTCTTTGCACAATTTTGCACGCACTACCTTTTGTTTAATGAAGAAATAGGCAAACGAGCAAACGGGTCACCTAATATTAAACGACCAGCATCACGCGCTCTGCAAATGCATTGCCTACCTGAGGGTAACCTAACTGAACTGAACTGAATTCTTCTATCGGCTTCTTTCATGCAGTTATATATACTGTTACAAAGCTAACGCAGCTTTGTACGACGGCCATCTTATTTTTCGCCTTTTTGAATTTTTTTCTCTCCGGCACCCATGTCTTGGCACTTGTCATCATTTTTTGTTCGAGGCCGACCCTCATAGATATTAAGGTTCGGGTGAACCGACGAGCCACTTTTTACCAGGCTTGGATATAATTCTTTTGCCCAGAGCCCTCTCGTAATATTTCCCTTGAACAAACTTACCCTCCATTTCTTACAGTTTCATAAAAAACATGACAGTGAGTCAATCAGTAGTAATACAGTCGTTTATATATTCTGTTAATTTATTGTTTTACAGGGGAAGAACATTCGTGAGGCGAGATTGAGTGTTGCGCACCGGCGGGACGTAGGCGCCGAAGCTATACTATTGTTTCATAACGTTTAACGCGCCACTCGGTAATGTCTCCCCCACCACAGTGTTCACAGTGCAAACGAAACTCGTACCTATTCTGTTAGTCGCAACTATCAAATTCCAACGCGAAAAACGAAAGATATTACTAGAGTGGACGCGTTAACTGCCTTAGAGCGCTGACAATGTGCGTATTTCTCACCTAATATACAACGATCATACTTCACGTATTCCATGTTAATTTTAGAACTTATGGAGAACGTACGCGGATCTTAGCAACGTACTCAATAAGTAAGTAGCTAAGATCCGCGAAAAAACTGATTCGAATTCAAACATCGCTTTTCAACAACGTAATAACTCAACAGTTGTCTTAGCCGTAGTCTATTAAAACTGAAGATTCCTCGCGTGGAGTCGAAACGCTTATCGTGTATGTTGTTGAAAAGTGGTGTTGTATACTTTCGTGTGCAGACAATATTATTTTTCGAATTAGTTTTTTCACGGATCTCATTAATGTAGTTATTAATGCCATCTGAATAATAATGGATTTCTGCAAAGTAACGCCTGACTCCATTAATCACTTAGAACCTATTTATTGAAAGTTATTCGTCACAAAACAGTTTGGACGATACTGAATTGCCAACGTAATGTTTGCCAAACATTGGATGTGTGCTCAATATTTTAACTTTAGATTCCTTTGCGAATATCGAACGAAATGTGCACATTGTAAATGCAAAATATTTATTAACAGTCAACTGTTGAAGCCTAGCCTAGTGAAGTCAGTAAATATTGATTGCCCTAGTACTTGTTAATAACAAAATTATGCTTTATTATTATTATTATCGTAATGAGAGTTCTATTTATAGCGGTGGCACTGCGAAGTTCGTGTTTCCGGTTCCTAAAACTATATTGTACACTATCAAATGATACGTTCACAGATAACCGTGGTGGCCATCGTATGGACGGGGGGGGGGGGGGGTCATTTCTGTTAGCGTATTTACGTAATTTTGTTGATGTAAGTTATGCAATACCGATCCTCATTTAGAGTAAAAAAAACTGTATTATAAAATGTAGCCTTATACTGTTTGTTTCGATTTACAAAAATTTGTATAAATGTAAATCTCTGGGAAAATGAGACAGGTATCATGCACAAAATGTTATGAATTATTTAACTATTATTGTATACCGCACTCCTCTATTCACAATGCAAGACAAAATGCGAACAATAACAATTTTAAACAAATCTATCTTATGTTGTTAGGTAGGTCTCATTCAATTATTAAAATAAGCGAAAGTGTATAAATACTTCCTCATAGATACTTCCGTTACTCGACAAATTCAATATTGGTCTTTTTTTGGAGTTTTGTATTCAATTGTCTCCTGCCACAGGCTTTTGGGTTTCGTAGTATCGCTAGTTTAGATCTTGGTGCAATGTGTATGAGTGACTTAACCCCTTGACATACAAATAAAATGGAATTTGATTCGTCCGATAAATAATGTGAATTAATATATAAATATAAAATAAAGAAACGTCAGAGGACGCTTGGTAGATGTGAAATATTGGCGACGGCTCGGTCTCTACCTTGTCTGTACCTCATGTCCACGTGTCACGTGAATTGAGACGATCTACGACGTGTCGGTCTACGATTCTACTCCCATACCACGCGATAAGATGTTTCACATCAAAAACAATAATGTAAACGGGTGAAATATTACAAAAAATAGAGTGCGATGAGGCGTCAGTCTATAATGCCACATGAATTCATTCATTCTTTTGAATTAATGGCTTTCATTAGTGCCGAAATAGCACGGATGATTTCGCCAATGTAACTTACATTGGAGATTGAGGTTTTGACGGTTGAGATCGGGAGGGAACGTCTACCAAATATCATTTTATGTCAAAGGGTTACATTCATATTCCATCAACGTAATGCATGCCAACTAGGTTAGCCGAAAATATAACACTGGTCTGTACATAACTCTTGTTGATCAATCCTCATTATTATGAATACGGCTATAACAGTCCAGTGATGGTAATAAGCTTATTTCAAAGTATATATATATATATATATATATATATATATATATATATATATATATATATATATATATATATATATATATATATATTCCAATATATGTCTTCAATGTATGGTCTTTGAAGACTTTTCTGATTAGGTAATGAATTGCAACCAGGTATAATTGATACTTTCTTGAAGTTGGCATGAAGTATTGTAACTATTCTAATTCCAATTTGCATTTCATTGCTCTCAAATTTAAATTACACCGTATTTAGAACACTTTAGATAAACTAAATGATTTTATAATTTTATTTTTATAATTTTGTCTTTTGTGCTTAAGACAAATTTGTTATGGTAATAGAGTATTTCCCTACTGTAAATAAATCCCACCTATTGTAATTGGATCGTATTATGACCAACAATAATCAAAATGTTTAATTTAAAAAACTATATTGAAACTTCGTATAGACGATCAGGGCTGTCCAGAGCACGATGCGCAGCGGCAACGTTTATTTTTAATCTACTGTTTAATACGAAAATATTGTAAATTCTGTTTTATACAATATATCCGTTTTATTAATATATGGGTTGATATTGATAGAACTGTAAAAGTTAAATTAATAAAGCGCCAATAAACATATCAATGGTATCCTATTTTCTTATATTTTCTTGAAAACTGAAAGTATTTTCCGCCGCTCCCAATCCATGTAATAATTTGTATTAACTCGGAAACTTATTTAGTTGTGACAACCCTGATCTATATGCATAACATTTGTGTAATAGGGATGTTGACTTTATTCACATAAAAATATAATTTTGCCGCGAATTGGTAGTTTTCATTATAATTGGTAATTCATTATAGCAAAACGCAATATTTTTCCTTTATTTTTAACGAATTTAATTTTTATTTGATTATCAAAATATCATTCTCAAGTTACGTGATGTCACTGGTTCACAAACCACGTGACCAGTATTGGTGTTTTAGTGCGAAATTAAAAACGGAATTTAAAAGTATTTAGCTATATTTAGGTATTTATGCTCTGTTTTAAATACTTTCTCAAAAATAGTCAACATACTTTATACGCGTGAGTGTGATACGATCCATAGTAGCGGGTTTAATAAACAGTAAACAACTAACTCTTTGTTATCTTGAAAAAGTAATGTATTGTAATTTGTTAGTGGATAAGGTCCATACTGTTTGCACTGGGTTGCAGCCAAACTGATGTCATGGATTGAAAATTGTAGGATATCAAAGTGTTTGTTGAGTCCAACGGATATGAAATTCACTAAGTCATACATATTATTAATTAGATGTAAATGAGGCGTGTTATTGAGTTCATGACAGTGTTACGTATAACAAATGAATGTTTAAGTGCAAACGGAGAGTAATGTCACCCACATAGAGACAATTTTACTATAAAAAAAATTAGCTAACTTGAATTTTATGTAATTTTTATTTGCAAGATGTATTATTTATGTATTATAAAAGTGTAAGTTAAATGTTGCTTTTGAAGTTATTGCCTACAATTTGAACATTGTTTTTAATGTCAGTTTTAAATGAGATTATGTAAACTGCAAGGCGTGAGCTGTTTGTGAATATGTAATTAATTATCTTGTGATCTAAAATCCGTTTATACTGTATTTTTTATTTTATAGATTAAAGAAGACATTTTACTGCAACAAATATTAATTATTTGACTCTTAATACAGGTACACAATACAATAAAACTGTTTTTATTTGTTCACATTTGCAGGCGTGTGTCAGTAGTTTTTGGGTTTTTACGGTGCAAGAAAACAAAGTATCGCCTGTTGGTAAGCTATCAACGCCGCCCATAGAGATCTCTATAGATGCGCTATCACCATAGACATGGTAGAAGCGTTGCCGGCGTTTGAGATACGTGTAGGCTTGTTTTTTGAAGGTTCCAATGTCGTATTCGTTTGGAGTTTCCGCTGAAGATTCAGTTCTAAAGAGCGGTAGTGCGTGGAAAGAAATTTCGGCGATAACGCAAAAAACCCAACAGAACCGGTCTGGATCGTTTCTCTTCACCTAATTGTGACTAATCGGTCATGAACATTTGCAACAGAGAAAATTGTAGATGTGTTGCCTACCTTAAGGTGAGATGTGAATTATGGGAGGGAAAGAGAAGTAAAGGAAGATGATAAATACCAAAAGTTGAATTGATATTTCTCTAGCACAAGCACTGCAATAGCTGAGGCGGAATTATTAACATGAATTCTTGTAATTTCAAAGAAAAGCTACGCTAAAAAACGCTAAGCTAGCTAAAACACGCGGTAACAAAAAATAATATTAATGATGTTGATATTCTATATTTGATTAAGGAGATATTTTGTTTTGTCACAAGAATAATGAGATCTGTGTCGATCTCAAACCAACCTAAGACTAGAGATTATTTTGGTTCATAAGTTATGTAAAATGGATTTGAGGAAATAAATAATAATGCTATAATAAAAAACAGAAATGCATTTTACTGCATGATTTAATACAATTTTCAAATTATTTTAAAATAGTAAATAATTTACTAAATGATATCTACTACATCGAAGCACTAGGAAGAGACGTCTGGCAACTTATAGATTTAACTATTTTCTTCGTAAGTATTTAATAATCCATAGCGTTTGCTGGTGTAGTCGGCGAAGTCGGTGATTTTGGTTGACTGAATTTGGACAAATGTGCCACCTTGGACGCAAACTTGACGAAGTTCAAACCGGATACTTGGGGTTCCGGCTTTTGACTGCCTTCGGGTTGTAAAGCTGCTTCTAACGAATCTGGGAAAATAAAAATAAATGTCTTTTTGCACAGCTTAGCAGCATGTTTATATACATTTTTAAAAGTTCATAATTAAAAAATAGCCCTTTTTTGTACTGATACTTTTAGTATATTCCAGTGGTGAGATTAGTGTCCTATACATCGGACACCGTGTGTATGTGTAGGCTTGTTTTTTGAAGGTGTCAATGTCGTATTGGTTCGGAAACACTGCCGAAGGTAGCTGGTTTCACAAGGTGGTGGTGACCAGAAGTTTCGAGTAAAGCGCACTGTACTGATTCAGTATCACAATCTTTTTGGTGAGTTATGCGGTTGTGGAATTCAACGGCAGGAATTTTTCCAAAATAATTCCTCGGAGCACTCCTCATGGTAAAAGCGGTAAAAAATACTGAGAGTTGAGATATCCCTTCGCAATGCCAGAGATATACATACATATCGCTACGTCTGTCTCTCGTAGGGGTAGGTAGAGACCACAGATCTCCATCTTCTACGATCTCGGCATAACTTTCCTTGCTTCTTTCACATTCATTACTCTCCTCATGCAAGCCATTCATCCAAATCTCTTGCAAATCTCTTTTTGGCGAAGCTAGGAACACCGGGTCGTCAACGTATAACATTTCTTGAGTAATCCCTTCATTCTTAAGCCACACTGACTCTCTTTCAGGTCCGTCAGGCAATTATCCATGAAGAGGTTGAATAGTAAGTCACTGTGAAGCTACACATTCCTGTCTAACACCTTTATTAATATTAAACCAGCCTGTGTATAATTCTGATACACGCACTTGACTTCTCGTAGAGAGATTTCAGCGTATGAATCAGGTTTCTACTCACCACAAACGTGGATAGTGTGGACCACATTTCATTCCTTATTACTCTATCGTAGGCCTTTTCCAAGTCTATATCGAAGGCGCAGTATACCTTCTGGTTTTTCGCCAGAAATTTCTCGGTTATGCACCTTAAGGAAAAAACCTGATCCGTACATCCCACCCCCTTTCTAAACTCTGCTTGCATATTCCTTTTACAGTCTTGCTGCGACCCTTTTCCTAAATACATCTGTACTATAAAATCTTTGCACCAATCGTCCGGCACTTTGCCAGTACTCCAGCATAGATTGAAATGGTCGTACAGCTGACTACCTATTACCTCACCACCTGACTAGCATTTCGACGGAAATCCTATCATATCCAGCAGCCTTACATAATTTCATTTCATTTAAAGCTTTTACAATCTCATCCATGCTTATCATTCATTACTATCTTCATCCTTGTTTCATCCTTGTTTTCATATGTCGTACCTGTCTCACTCTGTACTTCTATCCTATCAAAAATATTTTCAAAATATTCCTTTCACCTCTTCAACATGTTTTCCTCTCCTTTTAATATTTTCACCGTCGTCTTTAATTATAGTCAGCTCTGAGGTAGGTCTTCGGCCCCTTGCTGATCTAATGGATCTCCAGAACAGCTTTATATTTCAATGCAATGTCAGAGAATCAAGCCAATATACGTTTTTGCTCTGTAAACAAAACATATTTTGCCGATACCCAATGTAAGGCGGGTTGGGGATCACTGATCAGAGGGATATGAAAAAAATAAGTATTCTACTCACTTTGCTGTGGCGACATTATAGAGCTGGATTGTGATTCTTGCTGGTTGCCTTCCATCGAATGAGACTTCTCGTGGAGCAGATCTAAAGCTGACAAAATGATAATAACGTAACAAGAATTAATGTTTCATAAAAGTTCTCCTTGTAATGGTATCACAACGTTATCTTATCAATTATATACATATGACAAATACTGGTAAAGTGATTTTATGTTTGCGAATATACAAACAGTATTATAGTTATATATCAAGTATCTATATAAACGTATAGACGTTTTATATAACAAGTAATAGTAGAGGTACAATAAATCAGTCCTGTTACCTTTTTATAATCATAAAGTTAGGCGATAGAAAGGGACGACCGATTGGCTCAGTGGCGGGGCCCTCCGCCCGCGGAGTCAATGGTCGCGGGTTCGATCCCCGCGTCGGAATAAATATATGTATGGATTTATAAATATTTATTACGAGGCTGGTAACCCCGCCATTCCGCATTTCCGTTCCTGCCCTTTCCTTTCTTCTCTATCCTTTCCCTTCCTCTCCGCCAATCCACGGTCTGCCGTGGCTAAGGGCGAGCTTAGTCGCAAGCGTGCCGTGATCGGACTCCCCTGGGTACTATGGTGCCTTACCTCACCATTCAGGGCTCTACTGGGGCTGAACTCCATCCTCCCTTGCGGCTCATGGGATTAAGCAAGACGAATTTAATATACCTAATTTGTTGAAAAATGACGGCGTCGTGGTAACGCCACAGGTATCGTCCTGATTTTCACGAGGGCGAGAAGCGACCAATGGACAGCTGTTTCGCTGCGATGAATGGTAACGGATGAAGCTCTGTGATCTCTGCCAACCCCTGCGGGGGATAGGCGTGAATATATAAAAAAAAGTTAGGCAAATGGGCAAGCGGGTCACCTTATAATCACCGCTGCCCAAGGACATTTGCATTACCAAGAGCATACAGATGAATTGCCTTCCTTAGGATAACGATCAATAACAAGGATTTAACACAAGAGGAAAAGGAAATGAAAAAAGGGGAAAGGAGTTGGGCCTCTGGATTTATGTACTTGCCGTACGAAACGCGGTGTCATGGAAAAACGCTGCCACTTAGCGCCAATATTCTGTGAGGATGTGTTACTTTTCCGATCAAGCCCGTCAAGTAGAAATGGTAGAGCCACTCTGATATTAAATGTAGTACGCGTGCAAATTATTTTCTTGAAATTTAATGGAAAAGTTAGGCAACTGAGAAAACTTGTTATTTGTTAACTTAGTTGTAAGTGTAATTATTGCACACACATATATTGCCTACCGCGCACCACATTTGAAGATGATGATCATGGTAATCTGTACAAGGTGGCTGGTAGAACTGGATACGTAAAGCCAACGACCGTAATAAGTAGCGTGCCTTAGGATTTAACTGTTTACTGAAAAACGAAGTATATCTCTCTCATCGTCTATTTCCATTATACTTAATAGTTGCACCTTAAACTAAATATGTAGCTGAAAGGTCACCGTCATTTAAAGTCATAGCGTCCATCTTGGAGTCCTGGATAGTTTCAAGTTGCTGACGAAATTTCGAGGTTATTTTCCTTCGTTGATAATCCGCCTCGATTTGCTGCTTTGTACGTGGTATGCGGAACCGAAAACAACAGCACAGCATTACAACTACCATGAAATCAATCAAAAGTTGCTATGATGCCTCAGCCGTGTGGTCCCACTCCATGTCTTCCCGTGTGTGTCGTAAGAGCATTTATGCGCGCATATACAGCGGTATACAATAGTATCTGAATAATAAAATCTCATCTTAATTTTTATATTCAATATGTTTTCCTGTTTGCCAGGCTCAATAATCAATCATTGAAAATAATTTTTAATTTAATTGATGGTAAGAAAAGAACTATAGAATTCTTAAGATGCACACGGACAATGCTGGTCGACTATTAATTTGCCAGTTATACTTACTAAGACATGTTATTCCCGCCAAACACAAGAATATAATTTGCCACACTCTTAATTCACCAATTACTGATGTTTCAAGCCACTCTGGTTCTTCTGAATTTTTTATAGCGTCCATAAGTGGATCCATCGTGTTAATAATGTTAGGTACACACAAAAAATAAAAAAGCTAAATGAAAAAGGAGCTATCAGTAACCTGGCTGTAAAACACTCAATGAAATGAAAACTAATTGTTCCAATTCCGAAGAGTGGTTTTTAAGCCACACCTAGTAATTTTGTTAGTCCACGGCACGCCTTAATTTCCACTTGCAGTTTAGCTATTAACATGCTCTTTATATATGTTCTGAAAGAATTAACTGAAAGAAAAAACATATTTTATAAATATTACACAGACATGTATTAAATACAATTTGAGACTACTATAAATACATTTAATATATTTAGCTGTTAAAATAATGTCCACAATTCAAATTTCCCTCGTATTCGTGCATTTCATTGGGGTTTCACAAAAATCCACCAAAATTTAAAGGAAGAAAAAATTAAATTTTATTAAATCTGCTTGTATTAAAATAATAAAAATCATACGATAATAAATATTTAAAAGCTGCATTTTAATTGAACAGTTGAAATTATATTGGCAATTTGTGCGATAATATAATTCATTTGTTGTGAACCTTTCTATGATAATGAAGATATTGTATAATTTAATTCAAAATAAAAACAAATGAGCATGCAAAATATATTATACTAAGTTTTATATGAGTTATATTTCGCATCAGATATTTTGCATAATGACAACATAGATTCGATTGTTTTTCTCTTTCTTCCGAAGACTGTTTCATCTTCCCGCAGAAAATAGGGTGTCGAATCTGTCCTATAACCTCAGTTATATTTATTACTATTTAAAGATCGAAGATGCATCTTTTATGATAATTGTGGTTTAATTCGTATAAAGGTTTGTTCTAAGTGATGTTGTGTACGATCGTTTTTGTTCTTGCGGTCATTCTGTAACGTTTTTAAAAATTAAACATGGCCTCGAACCGAGGAATTCAGATTGGATCCGCGTGGTTTCAACGAAAGCTAAACTTAAGACCACAGCATCGGGGCGTGCACCTTGTTACGGAGGAAATCCTCAAACAGGTGCCGGAGCTCTCGCAATTTGCAGTCGGACTTTGCCACATTCAGAGTAAGTATTTGCTAAGACAGCGTTCTTGCCGCCGATGCTGCACCCCTTCTCAATCGTTACATTTGCTTTTTATCACTCCCGCGTAAATTTTCCATATGGGATTATATTACAATGCAAATTTAAATGTGTAATCCATTAGATATGTCTAACGTGTGTAGCAGTTATATACGTTACACTATGTCAGCTGACGGTTTGTAATTAATGTTTTCAGTAATGCATACATCTGCAAGCCTTGCGCTCAATGAGAGCTGGGACCCTGACGTTAGAGACGACATGGAGATGATGCTCAACAAAATTGTGCCAGAAGGACTTCCTTATCGCCACTCGTGTGAAGGTCCTGACGATATGGTGAGATATTTAAAAAGTATTTGTGATTCCAAATTTAAATTTTTTATAGTGTTAACAACATCACATCTTTAAAATACCACAGTATGTTTAGACTGTTGAATTAATGTTTACTAATATGTAATAATATATAAATTAAAACAATTTTAATTATATACCAAAATAATTTTTAATGTAAACTTGTTATTTAAAAAAATTCTGTATTATTACTGTCTGAAATAATTTAAATAATAATTTTTCATTTTCTGGTGATCCATAATTACTCTTAAAAAATATTCTGAGAATATCCCCTACATCATATAGAAAGTGAAGTTTGGAATTGTTGCACATTACACTTAAAATTTGATATTGGCTATTTATTCAATCATTATCACAGTGATACTAATAATCACAGCTATGCCCAACACTAAGGGGAATGTATTTTCTGTTTTACTTTTTAAATGTACTCACTCATCATGTACTCATACTACTCATGTACGCTTCCGCGACTCCTGCGGTTGTCCATGGGCAGTGTTAATTACTTTCCATCAGGCGACACGCTTGCTCGTTTGCCCTCTTATCCCATAAAAAAAACCTCATTTGTTCTTGTTCTGTCCTATAGGTTATTTACAAAATAGTTTTGCAAATCCATTTTTACATAATTAAAACTTTATATATCATATCATTATTTGTGGATATTATGATATTATTTTAAGTGTTATTTTTAACAGCCAGCACATGTCAAGGCTTGTTTCCTGGGATCATCCCTAACAATCCCTATCACAGATGGCAAGTTGAATTTAGGCACATGGCAAGGAGTTTGGCTTTGTGAACATAGGAATCATGCTGGCAGCCGTAAGGTAATTAATTCACATTTTGTACTATATATACTATTTAAACTTAAAATTCTGTATGCCCAATATTTTAAATATATAAACTGTCAAAGGATAACTAGCACTACTAACACTGATAATACATTTAATCTAATACTATTTTAATACATGTGATGAGTTTCAGGCTTTAAGTGTGACTTTAGGTAGACATGATTACTTTATTAAGAAGGAGTGAATGTAGTTCATCCTTTGTATATTTCTAGGCTACTTTCTCCACTTACAATCTGTAGTACTGCTATACATAACAGTTACAATTCAACTTGTCATTTTATAAGTTTCTTCTATTGATATATATTTTAATGCCAAAAATATTAACCGTTTAAGCGGTCAATTATTTTACCAGAAATGCTTCCAAAAAAGGCATATTTATTGCATATAATTAAGTACTATACTTAATAGAATAAGAATATTAAGAATTTTTTTATTTATTTTTTTCACTTTTAATTGTTAATGCCCCAATGGTTCTATAGTAAGTGGCTTTGATCTTACTTAGAAATCTTCTTAATAAAATGGATATGAGGTTTTCTATTTTTGGATGTCTCTAGTTTCTAGAATGCAGGAATCCATGGTTAATTATTGTTTCCGTCTTTGAAATTGCATCAAAATTCTCTTCCAAACTTATTGAAATTTTAGCCCATAGACAATTGTTCGTCTTTTCAATTTATATATTATAATTAATGTTGCTAGTATTTAGTGGAAGAATATATTTAGAATTCACTTTAGATGAATTGAGTAAAAGAACGTAATTTTTTTATAGCATCAGAAGGCAAATAAGTGTGTAGCCTAATAGAAACTGGTCAATAGGACTCATAGACATCTGCAAAATCACAAGCTGAGAGGCTTGTTTTTATTTCCAGTAAGATAACGGTTCTGACCTTCAGCCGGTTTCACACAGGGGTAATGCATTAAATAAAAGATCAAAAAATATGTCATACATACCTTAATAATCATAATATCAATTTAATTTTCTTTACTAGCCAAGATGATGATAAAAGATTTCTAATTGTGAGTGATTACTTCTCTCAATTCAAAGACAACAATGATTAAATAATTCATTGATGATCAATAGCAAAATCGATATGATTTATTATAGATTGCCAGTACACAAAGTTAACTAAATTATTATGTTATTATAAACAAATTTAACTCGTAATATATTTTTTAATTTCATCACAGGTAGTAGTAACATTGTCAGGCTGCCCTCGCGATTCACCATTGTCGCCGGTGTCTGCTGCATCGTGTTCCAGTTAGGAACGGGGGGGGGGCGCGACCCCCCACACACATTCCCATTCGCGCCCCTCCTCCAAGAGCACGCGGAGGTAAACCCCGTGTCCCAACGTTTTATATCCACACATAACCTAGATGTTAGTTCTTATTCTTATCTTCAAGTGACAATATGTACATAAGATAAATATTTTGTAATGCTTTGCATGGTAACTTGCATGAGTTCAAAGAAATGTTTCGTTAGTTTTCAACCATCAATGGGTAATAAAGTACACAGTTCAAAATCATTATATTGAGATGGACATTAAATTTGTACATATAAACCGACATCCTCTATCTAATCCTATAAAAGTATTAACAGGATTTGAAGATTTATGATTCCACCAATAGTTCTCTTTGTGAACTCAGCAGCAAATTGCCGTGCAAAGTCTAAAACCCTATTAATGTTATATTCAGTAAAAATTTAACTGAACCCGTTAAATTTGTACATAAATATACTATGTGCAACAGTTTTAAAATATACATAAAAATGTAATTGTTGTTTTGTTATTGCAACTTGTCGATATGTACATAGATCACTCGTGGGCATTGTAACATTCTGCTTTGTGGGTTCGATTGTTGAACAAATCAATGTGACACTTATTTTGAAGTACCTAACGGTAATGTTAGCATGAATGGCGTTTATGATGTATTTATTTGTATAAATTATTAATTTGTATAATTATCTATTTTTCACTACTGCACTTGTTTAAATTTTTTCAATAACCCACTTGGAGACACTATATTTTTCGTCATGACACAATGTTAGACTTTTTATATCCAACACTGATTTTAATACACCAACTTTGTATGTAACGGCACTGGTTAACAGTTCATGTAAATTCTAAGAGCTGAATATAGTAGGTTAAATAGTTAAATACTTTGTACGTCTATGATAGCTCCCTTCTCTCTCCATGTTAGGTTAGATTTTATTAACAATTAGTATGTGAAACATGTCCATAGCTTTAAATGTCTCACACCCGTTGTATCAACGGGTCCTTCATGGGATGACAATGAGCTAACATTTGGTACCACTAGTATTTAGTAGTATATCATTACTGTTAAGGTCATGTAAGTGCCTCGGATTAATGGGGTGGTTATGTGTTAATTTGCAGGAATGTTATGGACGCTCTTGATTGTAGATTTGGTTCCTTCCCATTTTTTTATAGCTGAATTTTCTTTACATTATTCTTCAAGTGGACAGTGAACAATATCGCCATATCCACCCATTCGTTGAGGCAGTCAATATTGAAGAAAGCATGTTCTCTTTCACCCAATGTTCAGTGTAATGAAATAATCCTAGTTTAATTCGCGTTGTATATTAAAGGCGTATAGCTGTGTCTTCCTATGTAAGATCCATTTAAGACCAGGATTTAGTGTAATGTTGAATATAATGTATCCGATGTTTGTGAACGATATTAGGGTATGCATTGTCACCTTTATATCCGGCCACAACCGTTACTATATAAATTAGATTATGAAAATTACGATAGAAGGCTTCAATATGGAAATTTTTCGCGTCATAGGCGGAATATAGGTGTTTATATAGAGAAGTAAAGTGGAGTTATCGATAGTGGAAGTGGATTTTTATGAATTGTGAATTAGAATATTTTACTGTGGTAATTCAAAATCGCTCTTTACAGGAATTTATTACATTTTACATTTGATTCTCTAGTGTTGTCAGTAAAACATTGTTTATGTTTTTTGTTGCTTGGTTGGTAAATTATTCCGTGGCTTTATAGTCAGCTTCTTTTATTGTTAGGTGTGCAGCTTATTATATTATATTTAGTTCTATACATGTTATCTGCTTGCTTCGTCTTACACATTATTACTAGGGATGGGAAATATTTTATTTGCAACTCGTTTTGAAAATATCGAATCCAATTTAATTGCACAATAAAAAAACATTAGTTAGGTGATAATAAATTATAAATAATAGGGCACAGATTAGATGAACTTTTGCGGGCTGTTGACGGCAGGAGGAGTCAAATTTTGTACTAACCATAACGGGTTTATGGTTTACACGCACAATTTAAGAGTGGAGCTGCATTCGGCACCTCGTGAATGTTTGTAATACCGCAATGTAAAAAGTGTAGATGTCACAGACATAAACAGTTTTGTCTCATGGACAATTTAGATTTACCTCGCTCACCATGCTTTTTAATAATCGAATTCTTCTTAATAACTTATCTTAAATAATATCGGTTCTTTATACGTGTCATTGTAACAGTTTCTAATTAAATGCATATTAATGCTAAACTTATCAATGTATGCTTATTGCTTCAGGTATTTTATTATAAATAAGCACAACTTCATTTCTCACATAAGTGCAAGTTGCACCGAAACGAGGTAAATTTGTTCAGCTTCGCTCATGTCGCTTTATTACGAGCTAAGCAAGCTTAACGAAAGATGTAATGATGAATAACAACTAGATAGATTGTAATACCGGAAGCCACTCACAGCCCCGTACGAGGGTGGCACTTCGCTATGCTGAGCGTAGTTTAACTTTGTAATTCGTGGTGTGAACCGAAATGTAAGAAGACTGTGCAGCTACATGAGCGAAGCTAAGTTAGTTAGCTTCGTTTTGCTTCTTTCCCGGTTTGGCTTGCACTTTAGACTTGCTTTAAGATAGTTACATTCCTTTTTTTATAATGGAGTTTTAGGGGTGAGTTCGGGGGTCGACTTGCTTTTGATCAATATTAATTAGGTGTTTTTGTATATTTTGCATCAATATAAAAAACATGTAATATATTTATTTATACATGTGTTCAAGTGCAATTCGTGTTTGAGTGTTATGTATGCCACTGCCATGTACAATTTGTATTTGTGACATGAATGTATTACGTACAGGGTGTCATCGTATACATGTTAAAAAAAATCTTTTATTTTACAAAATATTTATTTTCACGTATTTTGTTTACATATAAATTAAGAAATTTCGTTCCATTCAATTACAAACGTGATTAATTTGTGTCACTTGGACACGCGTTACGCGTATACAGATGTTTAGAAGAGGTTATTGATCCTACCACTTTTAAAGATTTCACTGATTGACACGCCTTTTTTATGGACAAATTTTTTAATTTAGATGAAATATTTAAAATAAAAAGACGTAGAATAAGTGTTTTTTTTTAACTTGAACTTTCTGTTTGTCTTTACGAAAATAAGAACACCCTGTATAAAATTATTTCGCGATCATTGTCAATTTTATCGGTTTGTATTTGAGAACATTATATAAATATAGATGTGTAGATACAATATAGAAAATTATAAGATTTCCAAATTGAAAATTTCTTTAGCGACTGGTTCGCTTAGGTTAAAGTTGCATTCCGTTTAATAAATATTAAAGCGTTTTCCCATACATTTCGAGCCAATGTTGATTTTGCTAGTGCAGTTGAGTGAGCTTATGAATACTCAATACTGACCCATTTTAGGCTGTTTTGTAACAACGAATGTTTCTAGAAATTTACGTTTAATATATAATTATTGTCCCATTTTCAGAAAGAAATTGACAATCTTTACATAAGTTCAATGAAGGTATATAAAATTAATAGAATTAATTTTACGTCACTTTAAATATAAGGAAATTTTTTACCCAAAAAGTATAAATATTTATACCATGTTTGGTTGTGCCCCTTATACTGATGGAAACTATAATTTATATATTTCTGAAACCCATGTTATAAAAAGGTTATTTGTATAATAAAAACAATAGTAAATAAAAAAGTAATTGTCATTAAATTAAGTATCTTGTTATTTTCACTTATGGAGTGTTTTCGCTAATAACATACGTAATGATATCCAAATAACAAGTTCACTATAAGAACACGTAATTTCAATGTATAATTGTTTAGACACATAGATAAATTAATTTGTTAATTAATATTGCACATAGGAAAATGAGGTTGTAATCAGATTTAAATATGCAAAACCAAAGACAAATAACTTGTGTGTGTATATTGTTTAGGATCAATTGAATTATGATATCGGTGTATGATTGTATGTACAGTTTATATAACATCACATTATCGCATAGAATTGTTTTCAGTTGGGATTATTGGTTTTTAAGCTCACCCGTGACGTGGGGTTGTCACAAAGTTTAATTGTATCATATAACTTGTACAATATAAATATTATAGAATCACAATTATAAAAGAGATTAAATATTTGCAAAAGTTATCGTTTCAGCGTTTTCTTTTATTATAATAAAATATCCCTCTTCACTCAGTCATATAGCAGTTAACTTCGTATGATATCTTAAATAATATGTTAATTAAACTTATATTATTTTGGTTAGTTACAATGTAATTTATTTATTCTTCATGCTTTACTCCACTGGTAATATTGTGAGGCCCTGGACCGCTATCTGTAAGCAAATAAAATAATTTATTTTTGTGCTATAAATATTTTAATCAAGAATATGTCATATCTTGGTCTTCATCCCAGACAAATACCCCGCCAACCCACATTGGGCAAGCGTGGTGGGTTAATGTCCCTTCCTCCAGAAATGAAGAGGCCCGTGCTCAGCAGTGGGACATATATGGGTTGTGGAAAAAAATAGTGACAAATAGAGTAGAATGCCGTATGAGCATGTATTGTAAACAGTTTTGTTTGAACTGTGATGATTAAATAAAAAGTTATACACTCAAAATATTTGTCCCTTCCTGTATCGTGAATATAGACAAAAAAGGGAAACGCTGTAAATTACATAGATGTCAGTATTGCATATTCTGATCCGAAAAATACTGTGACGGACTGAGTCTCATTTACTACAACCAATAGAAATTATTTTACGGCGTTGAAATTTAGTGGTATAATGATTTTTCAAGAACAATTTTTCTCAGAAATATTAAAGGATTTTTTGGCTCTGATAGTAAGATTTGAATTTTGCGGTTTACTTCGTTTCCGCTTTTTTGCGTCGATATAGACACGAATAACACAGACTTACACCCAAAAGCTGTAGGCCATATAAATATTTATTTATTGCGGAAATTGAATTTACGACCCTGCACTCAAAAAGCTTACACCACTGTGCCATTTTGGTTGTCAATTTTTCAATATTAAAAAGTATTTACAAAAATAAAATATAGGAAAAAATTATCTCAGATTTTCTCGAAGGCTAGTCATATAAAAGGACTTAAAAAAAATTAAACTGTAAAATCATCAATACAACCGTTATAGTCTTCTGCAAGACGTTGATGTACAAAAGGTGTCGCCGTATTTCCTACGTTTATTGGGCAGATTAGAGAACAAGAGTAAGATGTCATCAAAACATATATACACACACACACACACATATATATATATATGTTATATATATGTATATATATTATATATATATATATATATATATATATATATATATATATATATATATATATATATATATATATATGTGTGTGTGTGTACATTTATTTTGTACTAAACGTTGATCCTTACTATCAATTTTCGCCTGTACACTGAAAAGATCTGTATGAGCCTTATCCAATGCATTGCCAAGGCTGGTCTTGATTTGGCTGAACTCGTGAGTTATTATGGACAGTCTTCCCAGTAGGTAATTCAAACTGACGCCTATTTCCGCCACGTGCGTTGTAATCAGCCCCACCTGAGAAAAGAATAGAAAGAAGTTTAATGCAGATAAAAAGAACACGAAAAGAAAAAAATAATACTTAAATCTAATGGCAGTACAATGGGTCATCTTATCGCTATACATCGCATGTTGAGGATGAGGATCATGCATAAAATATAATATATTTATTTAACTTAATTTAAAAATTATTATTAGGTTATTGAAGTTGCGATTACTAATAAAAATATAATATTAAAAAAATGAAAGAATGTTTCAGTATCTTCATGATATTAATATTGTATCTAAATTATTATATAATTTGATGGATTTACGGATAAAAATAAAATTTGGTGAACTGTAAAATGTTGTCATCTATAGAATATAACGTTAAGAATATTTGGCGGGAGATACATTTTGGGGTTCTGCAGGGATCAGTTTTGGGTCCAATACAGTGGAACTTAACCTTGTCAATAGCGGCGTCTTTTCAGTAAGACGGACGATGTTCGAAAGGAAAGGATACAGTTTGAGTTGGCTTTTAATTCTCATTGAAGAAATCGTAGTAGCAAGCTCACTTATCGTTGCCATTTTATGTCGCAGGTAAAAATAGCCTGCAGTGTTGATTCTGCTTATATAACATTGAAAAGATATTAGTCTTGTTTCAATCCTTACCTTCTCTTTCACGCTGCCTATTGTGGTAGTGCTCCCATTTACGTATTGTTCAGTTTGTTCCTGCAA
This sequence comes from Baronia brevicornis, assembly GCA_031353405.1. Lineage (NCBI taxonomy): Eukaryota > Metazoa > Arthropoda > Insecta > Lepidoptera > Papilionidae > Baronia > Baronia brevicornis. The sequence continues at coordinate 86,583 of JASFAT010003213.1, read as the reverse complement.
ATATACGTAGGTAAATGAAAAAATATAATAGAGTAATCTTTATGTGACATGGCTATTAAGTTTAGAGCGGTAGGTTCGTACATTTACAAACATGTATGTAATCGATAGTAAAAACGTAATCATTAAAGTGCTCGGTGACAAGTTTGTGCTAATGTTCTGTTTAATATATTTTAATACCATTTATATGAATGAAAATAATCCATTCAATATGAGTAGTAATAAGCTAGTTTGCTATGATGTAATTAAAATATTATTATAATTAGATACATTTGACCAGTTGAGAAATTATTATATGCAGAGGACTGTCGTAGGTTAACGATGATGATAAAATATCAGTGTCAATCAAATGTCAGTAGTGTAATAAACGTTTTTTTGAAAGTAAGCATAAATAAATGTTGTTCGATGAGCAAAATCGTTAATATCGTCGAGGAGTATTTGCGTATACAGATTACATCGTATAAGTTGAAAAAATTACCCTCTTGTAGTTTTCTACCTTTTGGTAGAAACTACAGATTTTTCTTTTAATTAAAGATTAAAAGATTTTTCTCTTATTTTACAAGATATACTTTTTAACATATATTGATTTTCATACATAATTAGAAATATTGTTACCATACAATTAAAAGCTTGTGGACAATCTGTGTTTTAAAGAGATTATTGATTCCTTTATTTTTAAAGAGGTTGTAAGGTCATCAAGAGGCCATTCTTTTACTTTATGTTATATGTTCGAGCTGTTGAGATTAACGTAATACATATTTATTTTTATGAAAGAATTTATAATTTAAACGATTTTTTTTAAATATAGTCTGAAGTCAGATAATTTATGGTTCATTTAAAATAGAGGGAGCGTCTTACGGTAAGCTTATCGAGCGAAGATTTGCTGGTCAACAGCTGCTGGTACATGATGCCGATCTGTCGCCACACCTGCGTCATCTCCAACTCGATCTTGCCAGTCAGGACAGCCAGTGCGCTTTTTTGGTTGCCCACAATCTTGGACTCTGTCGCGTTGATCCTACAACCAACGTTTGATTAAATATTTCACACCATCATCATAATATATACCTCTAGGCCATACTCTATCGAATCAAATCCGTAACAGGTAGTTTAAAGAAGATACGGAAAATGTTTCACAAATTATCTATATTATTACTAGCTGACCCGGCAAATTTCGTACCGCCTCAGAATCAATAAATTAAAAAGCTGAACGATAATTGCAGAATGTTTCAACTTCAGTAAAAAATGTGGTCAATATAATAAAACCACTATACACAACACCAAACACACACTACCACTTTTCCACCTTGCAAACGACACGTGTTTCGCCCCAACACGAGGCATCTTCAGGAATAGTAGACTCTATGGAAGACAACCGAAAAGACTTTTCGGTTGTCTTCCGTAGATTCCGTCTTCCTCCTTGATCGCCCCCATTCATTGCGAAATTAAGGTAAATGCTTAACTGTCAGCGAACTGACGTTTGACAAATGTAATTTAATTTTTAAATCGAAAAATAAAGAATTGAATTGAGTTTTTTGGTTAAGTTGACAATACTAACGCTAGTTAAAATGTGTTAATACTGGCAGAAAAAGGACACGCACCTTTCATCGATTGTGGTGTTTAAAAGGTCGGTCTGCGCCTTCATAAGCTCCTTCATCTCGAGGAGTATCTGATGCACTCCGTGCTCTATACGCTTTTTGTTTGCAATAACGTCGTCCGCCATTTGAATCATCACGTGTTCGTTCCTTGACTGTGCTTGTACCTGTTACATAAATATACTTTTAATTGTAATGGTTTGCAGTGGGCTTGCTGCTTGAATACGTGTCCTTCTGTCAAAATATTACTCCGATTAAAATATCTCATATTTAACGCCAATGACAGATAGAACATGATACGCATGGGGCGAGAAAGAATGACAAAATTACTTACTACTTGACCTTACAAAGGAAGATAATACATTCAATTTGTCATGCCTATACTCTTTTACAATGCCGAAACTTAGACACTGACGGTCCGTTTGCTTCATAAGCATAAATTTGTGGTGAATCCCCTGTTTGATATTATTAGGAATGAAGAAACCCGCTGGAGAACAAAGGTCAATGAGTTACCAAACTGAAGGGACAATGGGTAGATCATCAGCAGCCTGCGGCAGTCCACTGCTGGACATAGGCCTCCCCCATGGAGCGCCACCTAGCCCGATCTTCGGCTACACGCATCCAGTTTCTGCCAGCCGCCCTGCACAGATCGTCGCACCATCTAGCCGGGGGGCGTCCCACACTACGTTTACGCGGTCTCCACTCCAGCACTCGTCTGCTCCAACGATCGTCGGATCTCCGACAGACGTGACCAGCCCATTGCCACTTAAGTTTGCTAATTCGAAAGGCTATGTCGGTGACTTTAGTTCTCTGGCGTATTTGTTCATTCCGAAACATATCTACCAGAGAAACTCTGAGCTTATGAAGCAGACGGACTGTCAGCGTCCACGTTTCGGCGCCGTAGGAGAGTACGGGTAGGACACACTGGTCAGACTGGCACAATGGGTAGATCATGTACGTCAAAACCGACAACAGTTAGAATATAGGAGCGCTGGAGTGAAAATCGTGTCTTGGTAAATATACATTGGTTTCAACCTTTCGACCGAATGAAACGACAATTTCAGTAGTGCGACTGGCATAAACTGGGTGCGTGTAAGGGAAGATTGAGAGAGGTGTACCGCCTTGAGAGAGACCTATGGCCATCAATGGACTGTCGGAAGTTAATGAGAAAAGTATGGTTGTCACTTAAATATTTTATTTATATAATATTTTCGATCGATAGTACAAACTCCATCAAAGTAAGTCTGAGTCAAGTTCTGGTTTAGAGAGAAAATAAACATTGCTTCGCGCGTGTTCCGTGGTATTAGGAAATAATATTAAACGTTACTAGTCTTTCGTCACGTGATATATGTATATATTTAATAGTATAATAGTTTATAATCGCTTAAATTATTCTATCTCCAGACGTAGACTTTAGCCGTCAAAAAGATTTTAAACATTTGAATTAATGGCTTTTAATTACTGGCAATAGTGCCAAAATAACACGGATTATTTTGCGAATGTCACGTAAAATTGATAACACACGAAGGGGATTACCCGGTGCGGTTGAGATAATGGCATAGAATTGAGAAACTTTTTACGTTGTAAGCACCCAATCTAATGTAAGATAGAAATGTCTATGGAACATTAGCTTGTGTACTAAAACTTAAAACATAAACCTGTGCTGACTTATTGTTGTTGTACTAAAATAGAAAATATACTCAAAAATAGCATTTAAGAAATTATCTTACAAAAGGAATAACCTACTACATTTGTTCTTACCTCTTTAAGTAGCTTGTTATAGCTTTGTGAGACATCTTGGTAGACCCGTTCGCCCATATTATTACTCTCGGTCAGACTGTTCTGAATGTCTTCATTTGTTACAAGTAATTTGTCGCTCATCTCCCGCAGTTTAGAGGTTATTTTTGCTACCGCTAAAAGCCACAGTCATAATTATATATTGTTTGCAGCCCATATGTACATATGTTCCACTGTTAAACACAGTCCTCCACATTTCTGATTGTAGCTTTACGACGTCCAGGATCGGGATAAATATATATATTACATATGTATGGCCTAAAGATATTTATTCCGATGCGGGTTACCTCGCCAATCAGCATTGGCTAAATGTGGTGCAGTACTGTCTGTTCCTCCAGAAATAGGGAGGTCCCATGCCTAACAGTGGGTCGTATAGATCTAATAAAATGAAGACTCGTAATAAAATGAAGATATCGTAAGCGCCATCCTTACCACATGAGCTATTGCTGATTAAACTGATTCTATCTTGATGATTTTGACCGTAAATGCCAGTTTATAGATGAAACTGTTACGATGATCAATAAATACAGAATATCGATCAACTATATGTCCTACAATGTTCTATACGTTGGGTATACAAAAATATAGATATATAAAATAATTACATTTGTCTTCACTCTCTGTAAGATTATGTCTGATGCTTTCGATCGTTTTGAGGGTAAGATTTGAGGCAAGTTCTAGTTCAGCTCGACGAGGAAGCTCTTTCCACATACTTTCGGCGTCCGAGAGAAGTTTCTCGATTTTCTTTATGTCTCCTTCTTGACGCTCCATCACTAAAAATACGTAAAATATAATATGCATTTCAATTAATTACTTTTTTATTTTATTTTTAGAAATGTAAAATATGTGTGAGTTCCTTAAACTTCACTGGTTTTGCTGGGCCCAAATCCCTCTTACTTCAACTTATTAATGTAATAAGCTTATAAATCTATAAATAACATGAACATACTAATCATAATGGATTCTTGTATATTTTTAATATACTTATGGAAAGCTTTTGGTTAACATTTTTACTCTTACTTTCCTTTTTAAACTATTTATGATATAAGAAACTATTAATTTCTTGACTCCTTCTGCCATTAAGGTTTTTAAAAGTGGGAAAATTTAAGCATGTATTTGCACGTATACACACACACATATATATATATATATATATATATATATATATATATATATATATATATATATATATATATATATAGTATATATATATATATATATATATGTGTGTGTGTGTGTGTATATAGTATATGGGAAGTATACATTTTTTTATTTATTTGCAAATATGTAATAAAAAACATAATAATGTATAATGATGATGAATTCATCTAGTCATATGGTAGATAAATTTATATACCTTGAGTCATCTTAGTGTGCCAGGCTTCGTCAGCGAGCGCTACCTCGCTGAGAGGCACGACGTCGGGGGCCCCGTGGTTCATAGTATCGTTATACTCATTCAACTTAAGCTCGTATTTGTTCAGCAGTTTTTCTGCCTCCGATAAGTGCCGCTCAAAAGGATTCATGTCTGAAGCAACACCCATGCACATGGCGCGGAGAGACTCCTAAAACAAATCGTGAAGTTAAGTGTGTTAGGTTGTGTGGTTTGTCACCAAATTTGTTTTAGTGCACAGCGGTTGGTAACCAACCTCCCCTCCCGCAGAGATGCCCTCTTTTGGACGCTGATTGCCAATTAACAGTCGCGTTACTCGTAAAATGTATATTAAAGTTTTAATATTATTGTCGACATTCATATGGTAAAGTAACAGCTTATACAGAATGTCCTCGTATTAGTGTACAAAAATTAACTCACTAATCATAACTGTATTCGGGAAACAATATCTTTTATTATACAAAATATAGATTTTAATATACAGTAAAAGCCCTTTATTCGCGGGGTATACGTTCCATAAATATGCCGCGAATACAGAAACCGTGAATACGGAATGGTAATTTATATGTGATTATAGGGGATACGTTCCTAGGTGACCAAATATATAAAAAAATCAATTTAATTGAAGTTTTTGAACATTTTGATTTATTATCTTAAGGCTTAGGTTGAAATGGCGTAGCAATGGTTTGAAAAATTTTGTAATTTTCTCTTGCTTGGCAGTTTTTAAAAGCTCCTTCAATTCAGACTAATACGCAGCAGTCGCATTAGAATTTCGCCTCTTAAGAATAAGACTTCGTTCCATAGAGGGATCAATGTTCATAAAGAAATGAGCTTCATTTGCCATTCTTAAACCTTCAATAAGATTTTTCACATTTCAGATTTGACGGCATTTACAAAGAATATTGGGTTGGATACCTATTGGAATCCTTTTATTATTATGTATGTACTTATTAGATCTGCGAATAAAGAAATTTTTAGCCGCGAATATAGGAATTGGGTCGCATTTTTTTAATCCGCGAATAAGGAGCTTTTACTGTATACCTTTTTTCATACAATATTAGAGATATTATTCTTTGCAATTACAAACGTGTGGACAATCTGTGTAATGTTAACGTGTCAATGCACTGCAACAAGCTGCTGTTTGAAAGAGGTCATTGATCCCTTTACGTCACTTCATGGGTTTTCGCTGTTGAATTCGTTGGCGCTACGTTATTTTTATGTATGAATTTTTAATTTAAACAAATTATTAAAAAGTTTTTAAAATAAAAAGTTGTCGAACAAATGGTGTTTCTTTTAACCTGAACTTTACCTTTGTTTTATTTTTTATACGACATTATAACTCTTTCGGCTAGACTATAATAAAAGAGTCCTAACTCTTTTATTTACATAAAGGCGCTGACAATAGCTCTTTGAATAAGCAAATTGAAGCGACAATGGGCTGGTAATAATGAAGTTAATTGGGATTCGGTGATGAAAGTCTGTGAAGGGGACAGTTTAAATTCTGACTTTCGATGAGTGCACGAAACGCATCAGCACCAAAGATAGGATAAGAGTCTTTTTACGTTACGTTTAAGAATCGGAAACATTGTACTTTTGCTCTAACACTCACTTTACTTAAGTTGTTTTTCAATACTTCTATCTCTTTCTGTATAGCATCTAGTTTCTGATCGGTTCCATCGAGTCGTCTGCTCACCGAATCTTCGTTTGTAGTTAGATTATTCTCCATGTCTGAGGTCACGCTGGTAGCTTTTATGTTTTTCGTCACAGTAGCTGTGAGCGATTGGATTGATTTCTTTATTTCATCAAGCGACTCCTCTGTTTTCTTTCTTTGCGTCTTCTCTCGTTCTTCTTTCTAAAAAAAATAAGTATACAGTAGGTATATTAGTATGGACGACGATATTGGCTCAGTGGCGATGCTAGCGTTTTAGAGTTAATTTAATAAGTCGCTGGTTCGATTCCCGTAACGCGTTAGATATATGATTAGTTTACACATATTTATTCCTAGTTTGGGTGCCCCGCCAATCTACACTTAATTCCCGCGTCAAACTTGGAGGACAAGTCTATACCTCCAGAAATGGGAAGAACTGACCCGCTAGTGGGGCATATATGGGCTGTAATATACCAAAATATATATGTACAAATTATCCTATAATGATAAATAATTAATGACAAATAAATTATCTCGCCAGTAGGTAATATACCTTCATTATGAAATGCTGATTAGAATGAATAATGTACATACAAGAAGACAGCTGGATTCTGTCAATGAAAAGTCAGCTAAATATAAACTGAAAATCATTACTCAAATACCCGTTTGATGTTACTTTGGGTACCACTTCAAAAGCTTTATGATTTGAACAAGCACACTCGCCTACTTCCTCAAGAACACAATGAATGATAAGAGGGTGTACCATCTTATATTTGAAAGTTTAAATACACGAGTTATTTTAGATTGTATTTTATTAATTTATTGCTGATTATAACTATTGTTTTGTTCTATTATATTTTATTATAAATATATAATAGAACAAAACAATAGTTATAATCATCATATATGAAAACAAAAATGTTTTACTTCTTTTAAAGCACATTGTGCGCACGGAGAAGTTATAACCAGGGCTTTTTTTGGGGGCACGCTAATTCTCGAAAGTTGTATAGATGTGCTATTTTCAAATTCTCCTATGACAGAATGGCTGTACTAAGATTAGAACTGTATATTACATAACTCCTAGCCTATGCTATTATTTAATAATAAAAAAGGTATATCAAAATATTAAAGTTGGATCGCGATTCAGCGATTAATCCGAAGCCATATATTTTATTAAGTTGTCTGCGGTATTAAAGAAAAATTTAAGTGTTCAAACAATTCCTTAGAATGTTAATTCGATATAGTACGCAGGAAGAAATTACTTGAAATAGTATAGTTTCAACGTTGGATAACCGATCGTCTAGCCTGGAGATTGTCCCCGTTATAGGTTCAAGTGCTCGATGCCTTTTTTCCAGCCCGGCTACCATCTTCTTAAGATGTTCCCCTAGGACCCGCTCCCGAGACTCGTGCCGCTCCAGCTTATCCTCCGACTGACGAAACATTTGAACCAACGATAGAATCGCTTGTCTCACATCTTCTGTTCTAAAACAAAATAAATCAGGTTAGAAAATGTTTGTCAGTGTATTCCGTATACTATTATATAATATTATTTTATATCGCAAATGACACGGCCATTAAATTCAGTGGTTAAAGTACCTGATGTCTTAGATTTAAACTTATATTTTCTTGCATACAATGAACTCAAAAAATATATAATCTTAATTTCCATAGTCAATAATCAATAAATACAAAATGATAAACGTACTGCATAATACCATTGAGTTTTTTAATTAAAATTCAATAGATGGCACGTAACAAAGTACCTATCGTTACATAACATACCTTTGCGTCGAACCAAGAATATATCAACTATGATTAGGGTTGACACCATTTTAAATATGCCAATAGGGCTCAGTATTTCGGCCATCAAAACCTAGTAAAGGATACGACAAGTTTTACATAGGAATAAATGTATAATATATATTGCTGTAGAAGAACAGCTTAAGCATGAAATGTGTGGTATTTCATTGAATTTGTTAGTTGTATATTTAACACACTACATGTACAGTTATAGTTCTTTGTATGGTCTGTCTTGCTATTATCCGATTTTCCTACAGCATTACGATCAATTTGGCTCTATTTATATAATCTATAAATATTTACCTTTTCTTTCAGTAAAATTGCCGTGTTTTACTTAAAAATAAAGAAGGAACAATATTTTGATCAAATTACACAAAACTTACTATTAGATATTTCCTTTTTCAAAATATATCTTTTTTTTAGCACCTCCGGTAAAGGCAGCCCATCCGTACTGTAGCACGGCTCTACCATCAATATATGGACAGTCAAAAGTTTTACTTAGCTAAGATCAGACAGAAAAACAAGAAGCAAAACAATAACAGAAAATTAATAATGTGTGTTTTTCTGTTGGATTAAGTGAATTCATTTGGAACTTAAACCAAAAACTTACCGAAAATCGGCCATCAATTCTCCACCCACACAACCACTATACACAACACATATTACAATATGGAAAAGTGATAATGTGTGTTTGGTGTTGTCCAAATGAATCCACTTAATCAAACAGAAAAACACACATTATTAATTTTCTGCTATTGTTTTGCTTGTCGCGGATCTTAGCTAAGTAAAACTTTTGACTGTCCATATAGTGATGGATTTCCGCCAAGTAACGCCTGCCTCCATTCATAATCTACCATTATTTTTTTTTTATATATTCACGCCTATCCCCCGCAGGGGTTGGCAGAGACCACACAGCTCCATCCGCTGCTATTCATCGCAGCGAAACGGCTCGTCATTGGTCGCTTTTCGCCCTCGTGGGAATCAGGATAATCTACCATTAATTTTGTATAATTAAAATTAATAACAATTTAAATAAAAATAAATAATATTATTAATTAAAATAAATAATAATTTTGTTAGAATATTCATAACATTCTTAAAATTTTATTAATGTCTTACCTTGCAGAGACTCATCAATTTAGGAGATCTCTTAATTTTTTCAATGAGACAACCCTAACCGACGACATTCGGGAGAAAGGTGACTGATGTAACATCAGTACATACTAAATGGTACAAACGAATTCGATATCAGCCCGCTAAGAACTTACACAATAACCGACGAAAATAAGAAAAGCAAATACAAGTCGCGTATATTTATAAATTAGGCCGATTCTCCAGCTAACCAAATGCATTTGAAGTGGTAAATATTCGAAGATTGCAATAAAGATAGATTTAAACTACTTGTTTAAAATAACTATTTTATTGCTGTATGTATCGAAATAGGAACGCATAACTAAATAAAAATGATGTTTGCTAGCTGTAGGGTTGATGTTGAAATTAATTGAACTTGTACCGTGTGGGAGAATTGATTAATTTGTTCCCGTAGCTATCAAAAGAATCAACTAAGAGAGAAAATACCAGTGGATGGGCGGCAGGGTCTTGAGTAATACAAAGTAATTTGCGATCGCCAATCCGGAATATAGGTAGGTACTTAATTTCTGCTGTGAGGTTATCAAAATGAAATGGGGTTATCCAAATTTATAACCTTGGGAGACGTATATGGTGTCTATGGGATCAAAATACCAGTGGATGGACAACAACGTCTATATGAATAATAAAATACCTATACCTACCCGCCTGCCATGCATGACATGCTCACAAATGTGAGCAGGTCCAATGTCACGCAGTGAACTGTTTGTTACTACTCGTAGCTACATGGATATTAATGATAATAATTTTATATTTAGGTGTACATTTTTTGTATATATATTTACGCCTATCCCCTGCAGGGGTTGGCAGAGACCACAAAGCTCCATTCGCTACCATTCATCGCAGCGAGATGGCTCTCCATTAGTCGCTTTTCGCTCTCGTGAGAATCAGGACGTGACGGGTGACGAACCAGGTCGCCATCATTTTTAACAAATTAGGTATATTAAATTCGTCTTAGTGAATCCCACGAGCCGCAAGGGAGGATGGAGGTCAGCCCCAGCAAAGCCCTGCATGCTGAGGTAAGCCACCATAGTGCCCGGGGGAGTCCGATCCCGGGACGGTCGGCACGCTTACGACTAGGCTCGACCCTAGCCACGCATCCATTGGCATGGCAGACCGTGGATTAGACCGTGGAGTGGAAAGGATAGAGAAGAAAGGAAATGGCAGGAAAGGAAATGCAGATTGGGGGGGGGGGTTACCAGATTCGGAATAAACATTTGCAAATCTATATACATATTTATTCCGATGTAGGAATCGAACCCGCGACCATTGACTTCGCGGGCGGAGGGCCTCGCCACTGAGCCAATCGGTCGTTAGGTGTACATGCTTTGAACAAAAAAATTATGCAGTTATTTATGACTTAAGTGGTTAACGATTCTCGTTCAAAAACTTAACACATCCGTTGTAATAAAATTTTCACATAAAAAGATCAACGATCCAAACTCATTTGAATAATCCGGAGGCATTTCTATTGATAGATCTAATCGAGGGGCAAATAGAAGTGGATGTGTGTTATCGCGGCGTCCATTAACCGTTCGATAGAGATTTATTGACGCCTATTTACTCGTGATTTAGAGATATATTAAACTGTCAGATTTAACTCGTGTATACTACACGTGTAGCTTTTAATCTTTTACATGTGCATACATTTTGTTCATGTGCATTAAAATAATAATATATCTTACATGTTTCATTTAATGGCGCTTCGAACGGTGAGCGGCCTGAGTTCCGGAGGCCCAAAGCCCTCCCTCCCACTCCTATAATGTCACTTTCCTTACAGGTCGGCAACGCTTTCTTACTGCCTATGGCACTGCGGATATCTATGGGTGGCGTTGATTGCTTTCCATCAGGTGATACGCCTGCTCGTTTGCCTTCCTTCCATAAAAAAATCTAAATTATCATCTCAACGAGTGAGCATAAGGTTATGCGAATCTCAATTAGTTTCGTTTGTACATATAAAGTTCTTTAATTTAATAAATAATTTTATATACAGCCCCTATATTTATACGAGTATATCCTATTTTTATGTACAGCCCATATACGAGTATGTCCCTGGGCACGGGCTTCCTTATTTCTGGAGGAGCGGACGTTAACTCACCACGCTTATCTAAAGCGGATTGACAGGCCAACTATATTCGGATAAAAATACTTGTAGGCTATACATACATATGTATTATATTTATCCCGATGTGGGAAGTAAATCAGTGACCATTCGGACCGCGTTCATTCAGGTCGGTCGTTCATTTCGGAGTTGATATACGAAGGCGGTTTATTTAACTTCCGTCTAAAAATTTCTTTAGCTACATATTTATATATGTATTTTTTATTTTCTTTTTAGAATAATTTTTGGGTATAATTTATTAAATCTATCAATCTCAAATGTCAATTCATATACTTTTAATATTTTTTAGTAAAATTATAAATGTTTATATTATTATTTATTTATTTTAATATTGTTCAAATATACATTGGAAATATTATATAAACCGCAACGTTTTATATAAATCATCATTTTTTCCTTATATACTTTATTTAAATATGAGCTTGTACCAACATAGGAAACAGTCCAGTTAAGCACGTAGAGCTTAAACAACGATTTTAAAACAATGAACTTCCCTTTACGAATGGACCATATTCTATCTGTACCCAGAAATACGAGTATATATAGCGATAAGATTTTACACGTTACGTTTATTATACATACTAGCTGACCCGGCAAACTTCGTAGCGCTTCAGAATCAATAAATAAAAAAGCTGAACGATACTCGCAGAATGTTTCAACTTTAGTAAAAAATGTGGTCAAAACTTAATAGGAACGAAAAGAAATCGTAATCAATAAAAAACCAAAGAAATGAAAAAAATCTTCCCTTTTGAATTTAATTTGATTTCTGAACGACGTTTATATTTAATTGATTTCTGAACGACGGGACGAACACAAATATTTCACAGGTAAGAATAGTTTCTAAGGGAAAACGAAATTGTTGTTTCTACTATATGCCTAATATTTTTATCATATTTACCCACCTTTTAAACCTTCTCTGGACTTCCAAAAATAATTCAAAACCAAAATTGGCCATATCGGTCCAGCCGTTCTCGAGATTTAGCGAGACTAACGAAAAACAATTGATTTTTATATATATAGATTTGATTGCCTCGTAAAGCGACGCAGACGTGCTGTTTAGTGAAAAGCTCGAATCACCTAATTTTACGGCGTGTAGGTAATTTGCACACAACAGTTGCTTGACCGGGCTAGTGATTAACTTTGTTATGCATTGTTCTTTATTTAACTTCATTTGTTTAGTTTTGGAATGCAAAAAAAGAACCATATATTATCAACTTTATTGGTTTGAATCGCCAGTGCCTTTGAAATATAGACGATATAGATTATTCAGTATTCTAATTCAGTACATTATTTTAACACATATATTTTTCTACGAAGTTACAAGAGAGCGATGTGTAGTAAAAGAAGGTGTCATGATAAAAGTTGAGAAAGGGATGCTTAGATGGTTTGGGGGCACATAGATAGGATGGATGGAAGACGACTGATAAAAGCAATTTACGTTGCGGATGTAGTTGATGTAGATGGTAGGGTTGGTAGGGGAAAGCCAAAGGACATACCTTAACCAAATAACTGAAGTTCTCAAGAACGGCCAGGTCAAAAGCACCCTTAACTGGTGAGCCTGTATGAAGAGAGTGATGAATGTGGACGAAGCAAAGTAAGTGTGCTGAGATTGTAGCAGATGGGGATCTGTGGTCTCTACCAACCCCCACGGGAAACAGGCGTGATCATACATGTGTGTATTTTTGAACGAAATAAGAACGCAAACGAGCAAGCCTAGCCAAGCTTGATGGAAAGCAATCAACGCCGCTTGTAAATATGAACAACATGTATAGAGTTACTTTTGGAAGGTCCCAATAACGTATCAGTTTGAACTACTAATATAATTTCGGGAAAAACACAGCGTACTTGATCTGCGACTTATCCAGATGGTGGGAATAAAACTTTCCTTTGTGGTGAGTTTTGTGGTAGCGGAATACAGTGGTGGAAGTTATTTCGAATAATTCTTTGGCGTACTCCTCACGGTACAAGCAATAAAAGATGCTGAGAAATGTAACGTTCTTCAGAAATGCTAAAGAAGTTGTAGAGAACCTAATGTCAATGACGACAGTGCACACAAAAAAGTAAATATAATTACATATATATTATGAGGGCTATGCTCGGAGTTTCTCCGGAGAACCAGAGTCTTCTTCTTAGCTCTTCAAGTAAGCAGAATGAAGTGGTAATGAACGTTTGTCGGAGAACCGACGACGGTCGGAGTAGACTAATGTTGAGATGATCTGCGCAAGGCCGCTTGTAGAGACTAGATGCGTTTATCCGAAGATCGGGCTAGGTGGCGCGCCTTAAGTGAGGTCTATGTCCATCAGTGGACTGCCGCGGGCTGATATTGATTATGACTGTTATAAATGAACTTAATATATCATTCACAAGTTTCACAAGGTAGTAAATATGATGATCAAACAGCGATAATTTGTAAATTATTAATACTCACGTAATGTCCCGGCAGTGTGTGTGCGGACTCCATATTAGCAGTGTCGTGACCATCAGCCAGCATAGCCTCTGTAGATGAAACGTGAATTGTTTAGATACTAAAACGAATTCAAACTAGAATTATGCACGTGCGCTTCCTTTAACATTCTTTATTACATTATTACAAAGGAGACTAAATTATGTTCCGCCTATCTAAATCGTTTGATTTCTGCGTTGAGATAAAATATATGTATACCTGTAGTATTTATACCGAGCCTGAATGCCCCGCCAATACCCTTAACGTCCGTTAGTCCAGAAATTGAGAGGTTCGTTTTGAGGTACCATAACAGTAAAAAGTCTATAGGGGTGAGACCCTAGGACCTGGGTGGCAAGGGGATATCGCTAAAACAGCTTATTAATTTGATAGTTTTCCTTAAGGTGCATAACTGAGAAGTTTCTGGCGAAAAACCAGAAGGTATTCTGCGCCTTCATAGACTTGGAAAAGGCCTACGATAGAGTGATAAGGAATGAACTGTGGTCGGCACTATCCACGTTTGGGGTGGGTAGGAAGATGATTCATGCGCTGAAGTCTCTCTACGAGAAGTCCAGTGCGTGTATCAGAATAAACGGGGCTTACACAGACTGGTTTGATATCTATAAAGGTGTTAGACAGGGATGTGTAGCGTCACCGTGGCTTTTCAACCTTTTCATGGATAGTTGCCTGACAGACCTGAAAGAGAGTCAGTGTGGCTTAAGAATGAATGGAGTACTCATCAAATGCCTCTTATATGCTGACGATCAGGTGCTGCTAGCTTCGTCGGAAAAAGAGTTGCAGGAGATGATGAACATAATGCATGGAGCGTTAGAAAGGAAAGGAATGAAGATGAATGTTAGCAAGACGAAAGTGATGGTTTTTGAAAGGGAGGACACTTCGACGCAGTGTGAGGTGCTGATTGCAGGAGAAAAAGTTGAGCAAGTGAATGAGTTTATATATTTGGGGTCACTGTTTACAAGAGATGGAAAATGTGAAGGAGACATTGAAAGACGAGTGAAAGTTGGTAATCAGGTTAACGGAGCCCTGCACTCCTTTATGAAAAGTCAGAATGTGTCAAAAACGGCCCGACTGGTGGTTCATCAGGGGGTGCTTGTTCCGACGCTTATATACGGTAGTGAAAGTTGGGTTTGGCAGAAGAAGCATGAAAGCAGACTGAATGCGGTGGAAATGAGAGCATTAAGAAGTATGTGTGGTGTAACCCTGAATGATAGAATAAGAAATGAAGATATAAGAGAGCGATGTGGAGTAAAAGAAGGTGTTGTGACAAAAGTAGAAAAAGGGATGCTTAGATGGTTTGGACATATAGAGAGGATGGATGAAAGACGACTGGCAAAAGAAATTTACCTTGCGAATGTGGATGGAAGGGCCGGAAGAGGAAGACCACGAAAAACGTACCTTGACCAGATTGCTGAACTTTTTAAGAAAGGCCAGGTCAAGAGTACCCTCAACCGGCGGGCTTGCATGAGGAGAATAATGAGTGTGGAGGAAGCAAGGGAAGTATGTCGAGATCGTAGCAGATGGAGATCTGTGGTCTCTGCCTACCCTTACGGGAGACGGGCGTGACGATATGTATGTAATTTGATAGTAGAGAAATCACGAAAAAGCTCCATGGTCTCTCTAGCAGTGTGAGGAGTGACGCCATCTTGTTAAACCACGTGCGTGAGGCAAAGGCAGGATGTTCTCTCAATATTGGCAGAAAATAATGAGTTAGCATGCGTTAACTGATTATTCGACCTGATTCTGCCATCGGACACCCTATACATACATATCTTAATATTTATGTAATAAAACATTAAATAAAGGATAGCTATATAAGTTATGTTTAATTTTCTACGTCATAAATAAATTTATAGTGATGTAACCTCGGTAGGACGAATGGGCTGACTCGACCGTGGACGTACCACGCTCTCACTGAATATCGGCGTTAATTTTACTGCGTTACCGCGTATCATATAGTGAATGTAGAGTTCTTGAATTCCAATTCCTTTTCTCTACCTTTCTTTCCTTTGTCCTCCCGGATTACCGACCGGATTAGTAACAGATTTATATAAAAATACATATTTATTAGTATACAATTTTATAAAATACAATTTTCTAGAAAGTATTGAAATAATAATATGGGAACATATTAGACTTTACATAAACAAATATATAAAACTATATCAAAGAAGAGAGGAATAATCCTATTTATGAAGTCAAAACAAATATAAAATGTCTACGGCGTTGCTCTAAGATATGATAAACGCCAAGGGTCGCTTTATCATTCTTCATTTGACCCCTAATCACACAGTTTAATATTGTACGCCATTATAATTTGATCTCGCAATAACTTGGAATATGTTTGTTATGAATGGAAATGTAGGTTACACAGTTGCATACATTTATAAGGTCAGATTTTGGTCGCAGACTATCTTTAATTCTAAAATATCTCCTTCGCGGTTGTCTATGGGCGTTGAATGCTTTCCATCAGGCGACACGCTTGCTCGTTTGCCCTGGGATAGCTCCCATAAAAAAAAAACTAGTCCAAAACGTGATAGCTAACGTTTCTTGGTGTAGGAAAGGCTGCCTACCTGCCTGTAGTAAGGTCATTTTGAGGTCCTCAAAGAGAAGACGGACTACTAAGTAGTTAGTAGTTTTACTATTGTGAATTGCGAGTAAGCGTCAAAAGATGCAGGTTTAAGTTCTCAGTTTTCCTTTTCTATAATACCCTTAATTAGTATACCCTTTTACCTACTATTACCATTTTTATCGAGTGCAAGCAACACATATATAGTGCCTCCGAAGTTGCAGATACCATAATTATTTACGGTTATTAATTAATTAACAGGTGATCTGCGTTTGTTTATTCTATAAATATGTGTATTTTGACCATATTCGTGGTTTTCATTACCATTATTAACAGCTGGAGTAGTCCATTGTTGGACATAGGTTGCCCAAAAAACGCGCCACCTAGCCCGAGCCTTGGCTTTAGGCCTCCAGTTTCTGCCGGCCGTCCAACATAAGTTCCATCGAGTTAGAGGGCTATCCTACATTGCATATGCCAAGGCGTGATTAAACTTCATATATACGCAAAAGAAAATCTATATGTGAAGAAAAGTAATTAGCTTTTCAGAGTTGTTTATAGATTTGAGAGAATGGAAAAAAAAAGATAAGCTTACAAGAAATTACGGAAGGCGCTAGACAGTAAAGTGAGACAACTTCTAAAAATAATTTAGAATTCAATTCTAATTTAGACTTCAGTCGTGAATACGCTTTGGTCTAATTCAGCAATGCTTGCTCCTATAACACAGAAAATTGACACTTACTGTTTTCGCTTTAGAAATATTTCACCATATCTTTTGTCACTCATTAAAATTGTATGTTTTTATTTATCTAATAACGTCGGTAATTTTTTTGTCTTGTTATACCGAACTGCTTCCGTATGTATACTTGGTAGGTAGATTTTGCGATTAGGTGGAAGCACCTACGAGAAAGAAGACAATAGAGGGATTCAGTTGAGCTGCGCAACATTTAATTTGACTTTAAATGAAATGTTGGGGTGCACCGTGACTGAAACCAACAGTCGAGAGGACGAAATCGACGTACGCATACAAAACACCTTGCGGTACCGCGCAGCTTTTCACAAGGTGTTGGTGTCCAAGCTTCTCAGTATAAAGACAAAATTTCGATATTTAGAATAGGTCGAATACGATTATTCGACCTATTCTAATTTATGGCTGTGAGGCTTGGACATTGAACAACTTCCTGTGGAGCGCCCCAGGCATCGCTAGGGAGACATAATCGAGGATGACTAGCGCAACCTTCAAGTATGCAACTGGAGGTGGCGCAGGACAGGGCACGCTGCGCGAACAAAGTTAGTTAGTTGGGCAACATTTAAACAACTCCTAATCCTTTAGCCGCCTACACTTCAGAACTTGAAAACGAAAGTCTTTGATTTCCCCAGCTCATTTCCCTAGAAATCGGGATTTATTTGCCCTGTACAAAGCATATTGAATGATTTGTGACGTGTCTCAATATATGGCGGCGAAATTGTAAACTATACGTATGTTAATTTAAAAAATATACTTCATCATAACACTCGCCTTTTACTCCCACACTACGCAACCCGCACTAGCTACCCAATTGATGTATTGGTGACATTGCATCCCCTTATTACTTCCGACATTAGTCTTACAGGCCCCGTGCCCAATAAATAGTCATATATGTTCTCAAAAACTACCTAGATAATACAACTTCCTGGTGCTTGATGAAAAATGAGGCGTTACTTTTGAAACACCAGCACCTAAGTTCGGAGTTTATCTGTTGACTTGACTACCATTAAAGTTGTAGACATACTTAAACTTTCACCTGCTGCGTTAACTAACGATAGGAAGCTGCCTGTAATATATTTTACGCTTGTAGCATCCGCGTTGATTCAGTGCGACTAGGGTTGACACACGTCCAATATTTTAGGATACATTTGCACAGAACAACAGAACATTAGGGTTTTACTTTGATAATTTTCAATCCTAGAATAACCAACTAACCTTTCCAGCATGTGTATTTTATATATATATATATATATATATATATATATATATATATATATATATATATATATATATATATATATATATATATATATATTTACAAATTCAAATTATTATTTTTTTTTGACATACGAAATATTTCATTTGTCAAATGTCATGATAAATAATGGGCACTTTTGTTCTGTGCATGACTTAGGTAATAACATTTTAAATCATCAATTAGCGTACAAATAATTGAACACTTAATATATACAAAGCTGTTAATAACCGATTTTAAATACACCATTCTTCGAGATGTGTCCAATTTATTTTCATAGTCAAAATTAAAGTTTATAATAAATGACAATCGGATATCATACGTCCGCCGGTTACGACGTAACGTGAAACGTTTAATTTGGGTTCACTGATGTTCATGCGGGCTATATGTATTAACTTCACAGATCTTGCTTAGATAAAGGGAATTTAAGTATCGTTATTACGATCTTCATCGATTCAGCGTCGATTATACGCTGGATGTCATGAATAATTTACAGTATAAATACGTGTATATTTCTTCCTGTCTTCTTAAAAAAATAACGCACATAAAAAATATATATATTTTTAACATTGATCTATGGTATTATCGCAATAATACCATAGATCTAATTTGTCGAAAAATGACGGCGACGTGGTTCGCCACCCGTCACGTCCTGATTCTCACGAGGGCGAAAAGCGACCAATGACGAGCTGTTTCGCTGCGATGAATGGCAGCGGATGGAGCTCTGTGGTCTCTGCCAACCCCTGCGGGGGATAGGCGTGAATATATATATATATATATATATATATATATACATATATATATATATATATATATATATATTTATATATACATACATATATATATATATATATATATATATATATATATATATATATTCACGCATATATATAAATATATCTATGGTATTATCATCAATTTTTTTATAGCAGAGGAGAAGAACGAGCTTATGGGTTACCTGGTGGTAAATCGATCACCGCCGCCCATAGACACAACATCGTAGGCGTCTCACATACGTTGCAGGCCTTTTGTGAACATATACGCCTTAAATGCACCTATGTCGTTATTCACTTGGAAATTCATTAATGCCACCGTTAAACCACTACCGGACCTTGGAATCACATGCGTAGAGTAGTAAAGCGTAGAGCCACGCTGCAAACGAATATTTTGTCAAGAATCCTTACATTGATTATACATTTACAGATCTCACGTATAACGCGTTTTTCTATATCACGGAACCAATCTACCGCGTTATAGGAGGGTTTACTGTATTTGTTGTTAATAAATAAAAATACTGATTTTGCAGCTTAATTTAAATTCTATTTATAAATAACTTATATTTGTATTTATGAATTTCTTATACGCCTGCTTATCACCGTACTCTTTGTGTGTCTTTGAATCAATTGGAACCGAGTTCTAGATTTATTTTCGTAGCAAGGGATGCTATATTCTGCAAGAGATGCTAGTTATGTACATAATGGGAAATGTTCTCCGTCAAATGCATGAGTGTGGTTGTAATCTGTGGCACATAACGGAATTTAATAATATCGGGGGCACACGCATGACTTAGATCAGGAATTTTCTATGCTCGAGTTCAGCTCACGTTACGGAATTTTAAGATTATGAAATATCTAATAGATTTATTTTTGGCAGTTTTTCAGGTAAAAAAAATATCTTTTAGGATTCTCTAGATGAACTCTTCGCTAAGAAGTCGGGTACTCAACTAAATCAAGCATTCATCATCAAATGTGTGTAAATAGTAATAATTTTCGGTTTATGAATTGAAAATATAATTTTGCCAAAATAACTTTTGACATTTTGTAATAAATAAAATTTATAACAATTTATTTTGCATCCAAATTACTTTGTAAATGAGGAACCTATATTGTAACCAATTTATTGCAAATAAAGATATTTATTATTTGATTTATAAACTAATACGGATGTATCATGTTATATAACTTTGTAGATGAAATAGATATATTTATTATAATGAAAATAACAACACACATGGTTTTACAATGTATCGTATATGGTAAACTTCCATAAAAATGGAAGAAGCTGAGTCTAACAATGAATTGTAGAAGTTTTAACGAAAAATTAACGAGCTACGTTCGGAGACTATAAGGATCATGTAGTTGTAAACTAAATAAATATATTCATACTTCCTTTAAGATTTACACTTTTCATACAGATCAGAATCTGTAGAGAATATTCAAGCGGCAGTGATGGTAATGTGTTATATTAAAAATTGTAATTTACATCACGTTCTACAATGAAATCTTTTCGGTCGTGCGTTACTATGTTGTTCTGTTAGACAGTTTCTTAAAACTTTGCGTGTAATATCTTGAACATTACATTACATACATTTAATTTTATTTAAGTTAATTTGTAATGAAATATATTATTCTAAGCGTATTTGATCGTATAAAAAAACACAAATAAATTATGAAACGCAATATGAGACAGGACATGCTTTTCTCTGTAAGAGACAAGAGGGCTGGCTCGTTTCTTACTCAAAGAAAAAGTTTAGCTATTCAGCGAGGAAGTGCAGTTAGCGTTCTTGGCACCATGTCAAAGAGACAAGGTTTATATGAATAATAATTATATATTTAATTATGAAAATGAAAGTAGAATAAATTAAATAAAAGAAACATTATAATCATAAACAACAATATAATGCGGGTTTTTGATTACTATCTGATGATCTTTGGTCCTGTGTTAGAAATTATGTGATGGCGTACATTTTACAACCACAAATTTTATGAGCTGTACAATGAGCCGAACGATATCAAAACCATCAAAATTGGACGCCTTCGTTGGGCTGAACACATGTTCCGGATGGAGGAGGCTAAAGTACTCAAACGCCTACCAGACGGCCAACCAGATGTCGTAAAAGCTCAGATGGCTAGATGAAATTGAGGACGAAGTAAAAGGAATCGGTGTGAAGAACTAGAGAGAGAACGCCAAACTAAGACCCGATTGGAAAAATTTATTGGACCAGGCTAAGACCCACCCGCGGCTGTATTACCTTGATGATGATGACGTGATCACTAGCGGTCTACAAAGACATTTATTTTATGTATAATTATAAAAACAATAACTATATTGAAAATGTTTATGGAATTAATTAATATTCTAACTAAACTTCCATGAAAATATTATCATTTAGTTTTTCCCACATTTTTCCTCTAATGTTTGATAAATTATAACTATTAAGTAAAATATATCAACATCATTTTATTATTCAGAATTAATACGGTGAATCAAATTCGTTAAACACAATGAATTTTAAAGACATAGTTATATTATATTAATGAAATAGAAATGTCGCCGAAAAAACGACGTCGCAATATTGGACTAGTTGACGTAAATTTTTTTTTCCACTACAAGTATTATTAGTTCGTTATAAATAATCGTAATGTCAATAGGGTGGCTTGTGATTTTTTACAAGAATAATGTAAATGTGATGAGTTCACGATAACAAAATAAAAACATCTTGAAATATAAAAACAACATTTGTCTACGATAACGGCTATAAGAACGTGGGGTATTTGTGTTGATAAGAATTAGTTTGTGTAGTGACAAACAACATAACCTTTTTGTTGATTTTCAGACGCACGGGGTAAATATTAATAAATCTACATTTTTTCAGAAACTGTGTGTGAGAGAGAGAGAGAGACAGAGACTATAATTTATTGTCTAGCTTTTACCTGCGATTTCATCCACATGGACCAGAAAAATATTTAATAAATTCATGTTATTTAAATTGGAATAAAAGTTACGCGAATAGTTATAACATGATGAAAAGATTGATTTAAAAAAAATAGTTTTTTCTTATATTTAATTACAGGCTAATAAATACCTGTTTACAGTTTTATATAAGGACTTATATAAAGTTTGCCAATGGATTTCACAAATAAATAGATATAATATTTATCACTTATTTTCAAGCATATATAAATATTAGAAGCAAAATTTTAAAACTTATTTTTCGTTTTTCGTCTCTCGCTTATAGCAAGTTACTTTTTTAACACCGATATTCTTATGTACCACTACATGAAGTCTCTTGATTTCTGGAGAATAGACAATAATCCACACCGGTTTCGTAAAGGAATTCGTGGGGTATCCAGATTCAAAATAAATATACAGGTTCAGAATAATATCACTTTATATTCTACTGAGGGAATCAAACCAACGAACTCCAAAAGCAGTAACTTCGCTACTGAACCAATAAGGTCATTATTTTTTTAACCTATGGAAATTTCATGTTCAATCCGGGGGTAAACAAACCAAGAGACAATAATACGGTATGTTCATGGAAATGTTATTTTTAGTAAATATGTATATAATATTAATGGTGGAATACATGCGTAATTTAAACTCGTTGAGATGACGTGACTAGTTACAAAGGGAAAGGAATGAACAGAATTACAGAATGTGAACCTTGGCCGAAATGTAACTAACATAAATAGACAAAGCTTGTAAACCTAAAGCCTAAAACGGCGTTTAAGATCCCAGGCTAGGATTAGGAATATTCCCGTCGAGTGTTTGCGTGAGATATATTAAACGCCTCTTATGTTTGCAGACAAAACGAATTAATGGTGAATGATATTGTGCAGATGTGAATACAATATTTTAAGTAAATATATTATTTGTTTATTAATTGTTATTATATGTTTTGTTTGTTATGACATTGATAGATTGATGTCATTGTCACTTGTTTAAAAGACCCTTGTATAAGTGTCGCGTGTTCTTATGTCGTGTAATCAATACATCTTGTTCAGATACTAATTAATAATAATAATAATATTTTTATTTTCAAAATTTTAACATATGTTACAGGACACTAGATCCCACACTAGGATTCCCTGTGCTGTGGGTAACTAGGCTCTTCCCTTCGTAAATAATACATAAATGTTATAACATAAATATCAAACAGTAGAGAAAAAAATTGTTATTGTACCTACTTATAATAAAGCAAATATGTTTTTAGAGATAATAAATACTTTGACAAAGGGTTAGCAGTTAAAACTTATTATCTACGGCTAGTCATGTCTTTCGTATATTATATTTTTCAGTTTGACATAACCTTCGCTATTGGTAGATCTACGTTGTATTCTTTGCTGTTATATGAGTAGATTATATTCGATTGTAGGGAGAAGCCACCATATTTAAATAGGATTTAGATAGGCTTCTGAGACCAGGGAAGAAAATGGCGATAGATGTCTTTAGCGGTAACCATACATCTTTTACTAAATACAGGATTACTCAAACTAACAATTGAATGATTATATATTTTATTTTATTTCTTAAAAACGACATTTATGAGAGGTAATGCATATTTGATAGAAATAGCTTAAGATTGTGGGATCGATTATACCGTTAGACTATTATAGGTTTTGATATTAAGAAGCTGTGTATAGACACAAAACAGTAAATAGAACTGCACGCACTAAAATTTATCTTTATAACTCGTATTACGTCTTAATTGCAAGCTGATTAACTAACTCAATAAATACCAAAGATAGACCACTTATTTACATAAATAAGCACATATACAGGAAAATAAAACATTCAATTAACGGCCATCTTAATGTGTTTATGAAGGTCAACCATAGTTACAATTTACATATTATACGTATGTATGTACATTTTTATTTTATAATCTGTTGATTTCTTACTTAGTGTAACAAATGGATAGTTGGAGTATGTAAATATAATATGTTATTTGAGGAAATAAATGTATTATGAAACATGATCATCATCAGCCCATGGCAGTCCACTGCTGGTTATAAGGCTACTTCACAGTGGCTGAGCTAGGAGCTCCTATGGAGTCAACGATCGCGGTTCCGAACCCCGTATCGGGAGAAATAGATGTATGTTCTACATATATTTATTCCGATTCTGGTTATCGCATTGGCATATATATAGACTGTGAAAAATAAACCATTTTTTTCTGTACACACTTAAAAAAAGCTATCCTAATGACGGACCGGCGATCCTTTGTTCAGAAAGCAAACACTTCGGCGTTACGCCATTTAGTGTTAAGTGCGTTGCATGCGTGCAAAATTGATTTTATCAAGCTAAGCCCTTTAAATTTTCCCCTATCATAATTAAAATAAACAAGTCATATTATTAATTACTTTTTTAAAATGATGACAGCCTGTCACACAGTCATCTACAAGGATTAAGTTCGACATGAAACACGTTCACTTCACAAGTGCTACTTGGGGAGGCGCGAAAACCGCATCAGGCGCGGTAACCTAGGGCAATAAACTTTCATGTTGTTATTGACACCTTTGGATTACTGCCTGCTTGATGGGTTTAAGTGGCTAGAATTTATGTCTATTTTATGAGGGTTGTCCATTTACAACTATGCTGTTTTTAATGGTCATAACTAAAATTGACGTTTTAAAATCATGGAATCAAGCAATCTTTAAAAAAATGGTATCTTTAAGAAAGCTGGACAGTACATATGTCATTACATAATTTAAATAAAGTACGTCACTCTTTTTTTTAAATTTGAGATTTGGCGTTCGAACTCCGGCGTGATTGTCACTAAAGACATTTTAATGTTACGTTTTTTCGTGTCAGATGTGTGTTACATATAGTAGATTACTGAGAAAATAGTTTTAAATTTTGCTTCTATTTTTAGGTAAGTTAGGCAGTTTTATAAAATAACGTGTACGTTTAGAAGATATATTAATAAAGTCCTCTCTTTTTAGAGCAATAAATACCTTTGAGTTTAAATTTTATAAATTCATAGTCATAAAAAGTGCTTCTTCACAAACACATTATATTCATTTTGTAGTTAAAGTTGCCGTGGCAGTATGATTGGACCGACTGGACAGGGGAAATACCATATTTCAGGCTTTGGACCAGCAGCCAACTACTATACGTTCTTAATGATGATGGTGCAAAGATTCCATTCTATCGAGTTTTGAAGCTTTACCTGTTTGCCATTGCAAGTTCAATTAGCACAGGGTGTTGTGAATTGCCTTCCATATTCTCGACAGTACTCCATATTACGTATTTTAGGGCAAACACAAGAAACAGACAAAATTCATTCCTCCTTCGGACTGGCATTTTTATAAACAATCATTGTGAAGGTCGAGACCCTAGGATAAATCTATTTTGCAGTAGCAGCAGGGATGTGCGACTGTGACCAATTCTTAAATATTTAATTGTGAAAGCTCACAGCAGGACATAGGCTTTCGCCACCTAGGCCGTAGTAATATTTGGCTTCGCGCATACAGTTTCTATTTCCTATTTTATGGTCTAATTTACTATTTTTAATTGCTGAGTGATTAAAAGTAGGTATAGTGTTATCCTATTTTTTCCCGTGAATATTAAACGAAGTGACTATGAGAGTAAATGACACTCCTTAATTTCGAGGGAAGAAAGGGAGGGTCAATTTCCAACAGTAAGCAACTGTTGTAATGTTGTTAGATTTACTGTTTATACATTGCTTGCTGTGTAGTTCCAGGCATAGAGTGAGGCCACTTCTCAATTTCTAAGGAAGGCCAATTTCCAACAGTAATTAACTGTTGTTGTAAAATTACTGTTTATAAATTGCTCACTGTGCAGTACCCGGAATAGGAATAATGCTACTGCATTTTTTCCCGTAGGTGTCGTACGATAAGACTATAGGAGTAAATACCGATAGAGGAAATGCAGCATCAACTCGAGTAATAAAAACCATCTATGATCCCTAACCCATCCGCCTAGCGTGGGGATTACAACACTCCTCAATTTTAGATTGTTATGGAAAAAACTTAATTGTATGATTAAAAGTTAAATATTTTCCAAAATTTACATGACATAATAGTAGGGCAAGTTGCTACTCCAGTATTGATGGTGGGATCGTTGTATTTCCCATGTGTATATGTATAATAACCATTCCATTGCAATAGATATTGTATGCTAAGTAATTTTCCAAAATTTACTACAGTATTGCAAAATAAAGTCAACTATTTTCTTTTCGGGCAGCGGATGGAGCTCTGTGGTCTGCAAACCCCTGCGGGGGATAGGCGTGAATATATAAAAAAAAATATATTTTCTTTTCGATTATCTTCTATATTTATAAGGATTGAATAAATGATGAATAAAAAAAGCTTACCATAGTGCGCAAAGCGAAGTCCTGCTTTTGGTTTCTAATTTAAACTATTGTGCACCTTTTGATCGTTTTTAGCTTCCGTGCCGCGGTCGGTAGTAAACGGCTCGTGGTCGGGTATAAGCGAAAACAACCGAACACGCGCGCAACCAAATGCGAACTGAACTGAGCGATGAACTTTGCGTGCGCCAGCGCTCGGTGCAACGCAGAGTGAACGAATGCGTACTTATTATGCTCCGATGGATCTTTTTACAAGGGACGACAACTATATCAAATTTTATTTTTTTTAAATGAGCAATAAGTGGCTTATTGCTAAAGGTAGCAATCATTGTCGCTCATGACCATCTGCAGTGTTAAGGATGTGAATAATGAGAATGGGAGAAGGAAATAAAGGAAGATGGGCCTCCGGATCTCTTCACTCACCATACGAAACGCAGTAACACAGTAAATCTATATCTTGACAACGATACTGTGTAAGGGTGCGGTTATTTCCCAAGCACCAATGGGTCGAGATGGCCTATTGGTGCCAACACGGTTATATCACTATTCTACTAACTGTAGATAATATCTATAAATACTCTTTTTCAATTCTCACTATTAGTTCACACTCTCCCTATTAGTTTATATATTGAGTTAAAATTTTCAATCGTTAATAAAATATTTTCCATCCACTCAAGTTCAAATACATTCCTATGAAACTTGTAGTGTATGATGATGTTAACACAGTTCTTTCAAATATTAAATTTAATTAATTAATTTTAGTCCTTTATGGAAGAAAAAAATTGTCTTATATAAGATATTTAGCGGGATATATAAAAATAGCAATTGACATTATATTTTTTGTTATTACTTGTTATGTTTTGTTGTCATGTTATACCTATATGATGAGTAAATAAAATACAGTTATTACAAAATTCCAAGCAATATTTACATATTGAATTTTGTTAAAAACTATAGATTCTTACGATCGCGACGATATCGTATCGTCAACGGTGCCAGAGTTCTTGCCAACGAAGATTTTGCTTTTCTGATATTTTTCACCTGACAAAGAACTCAATTTTGAAAATAACCAGGCATAAAGACTTGATTTTAAACCAATAACTCATACCGTTTGTGTATATAAACATTGGTTATTATCTCGGGCATCAGATAAACTACAAAGGACGTTGATCTGTAAATTTCGGTTAAGTTAACATAAAATATACTTACTAGGTCACCGTCTAACGTTATCTGTGGTGACATATACATTAGCGTCTTTTATATATGATTATTGTCCGTCTGATGTCATATTTTAAAAGTAGTTAAGTTTTTTTTTCATATATTTTTACATTAAAATATTCTTTTTGTTGTCATTAAAGTTTTAATATTAATCTTATTCAACGATAATGACAAGACCAAGAAACTACTTTTACACGTATTTGATAAAAATACTTTGCAACTACGAGGAGTGATCCAAAAGTAATGACAATCGGCTATTTCCAATTTGAATAAAAATCAAAAAAAAAAAATTTTTGCTAAGTTAGGTCACCTAAAAAAATTATATAAATGCATCCGCTCACAAAGCCACACTTGCGATAGCTACAGTTCAAGAAACGGAATTCGAACCACAGCGGACCCGCGGTAATCCGGACCCTGGATAATCTCGCGCCCCTTGTAATCCGACACGCCTATCACTGTTGATTGTACATAAAAATTTACGACAAATCTTCACTAATATAATGCATGATTGGACTGGTAACTTACGCGCGCTAGTACGCGCTACCACTATTGTTTTCGTTAGTTATATCGAACTGATGATGTTATTTCTATAATAAAATATTAGCTCTTCATTGTGATGTTTAATTTACTAAATTCCATATTAATATTATATACATAATTATTATATGTAGTATGATAAGTAGTTCTTATAGGTTCTTTGATTTGAAATTTGTGGGATTACGGGCTCTTGTTCAAAAATTCCGGACTATATTCCGCGCATATATTCCGACTATATTCCGGACTATATGCAAAATATTTGTCGGATAATGGCGTGTCCACTGTACTTGAACACCAGGGTAGGTGTTCGCCAGATTTATTTGAAGACGATAGCGAAGTGATGGTCGCTATTGAGGCATTTTAGGAGAGTCAGGACAAAGATTTTTTTTCTAAGGGTATCCTAGGTTAAGAAAAAAGATGGACTTAATATGGTATTTGACTCCTTGGGATAGTCTCTTAACAAGTCAATACATTAAGTCCACCTTTTTTGTTAACCTCCCAAAAAAGATGTTTTTGGGAATAATAGCAAAACTCCTCAATTTTTAATGAAATTTTACTGTTGTATTGATAATGATCTCATTGTATTTTCCCGTCTTGTATCATTGGATTTAATATAACATAATAGCCATTTTATCGTCGTAGATAATGTACGGTAAGATTGTTATGGAAAAAACTTAACTGTATGATTAAAAGAAAAACATTTTCCAAAATTTACATGACATTATTAGGTCAAATTGCTATTGCGGTATTAATGGTGGTATCGTATTTCCCATCTGTACCATTGAAATAAACATGACTATAATATAAAATCATTCTATTGAAATAGTTTTGAAATATTTTTATAACTATAATCACTTTTTTATAATCATTATCGTTACTTTTGGATCACCCTTCTAAGTTGATTATATCTGGAACAGGATAGTTTTTCTTTTCTTTATTATTTTTTATTTAACATTGTTACCATGTTTGTTTCATTAGTTGAGACAAGTTTTTCTTGAGAAACATAAGTAATCAAATAGAAAATCAACAATTGAATACCGCAAAATAACATTTGACTCCATTATTCATATTAGGAAATTGTTCGATTCGATGTTAGCCCTTTCAGTCTGTCGTCAATAGGTCCTTTTACTTCAAATATATTTTTTATAGCAAAGCAAATAAACCGCATTGAGGGTTATATAATGGCAGAGAACTGTCGCCCATAGACATCCACAATGGCAGAGGCGTTGCTAATTTGTTGCCGACCTTTCATTAATGCATACATACGTCTCTACTGTCGTATTTTTGCCCGTATTGTATGTATGCAATTATTTTAAAGAGCAAATTCTTGTCTCAGTCTTATCTAATAATTGTTTTCACATAAGTTCAAATAACACCTCAGTTAAAAAAAATTCTAAATAAAAGAATGCAGTGAATTAAATAATTCATTTGCCAAAAGAAATAAATGTAAATGTAATGAATGAAAGAAACCATTTATAAGACAAAAATATATTTTGTTGTACACAAATAACACATTTATATTAATATATTTATTTACATATAAATCAGATTTTGTAACAAACAACAGGCACACAAATGTTTGCTTTATCATATTATAATTTAAACCGTTATGAGAATACGTAATATAACGCTGTGTGTAATATAATATAACAAGATCAAGCCGTGACTATGACAAAAAAATTAGGAAAACCTTCAAATGTAATCCTTGATTCCTGCCATTATTTGTTAATACAGGGACAACTTTAACCCTCCCCGAACTAATAAGATAAAATCCTAATTGATTATCTTCGTACGATAGTTTGGTGTGAAAAGTGTAAAGTAATATTCGTTGTTGTAAACTATTAATTATATTTAACAACTTTACATATCGTCACGCTTGTTTTTCGTAGGGGTAGGCAGAGACCACATATCTCCATCTCCTAAAATCTCGGTATACTTTCTTTACTTCCTCCACACTTATCACTCTCCTTATGCAAGCTCGCCGGTTAAGGGTACTCTTGACCTGGACTTTCATAAAAACTTCGGCAATTTGGTCGTGGTATGTTATGAGGAACATTGAAATTTCGATTCGAAAATAAAATGCCTAACTATTATATTGTTATAATTATGGCAAACATTTGTGTGTAAAATAAATACTATTTATAAAACTATGGCCAAGTAGAAACTAAATAACAGAGTTATTCGCTTTTACTTTCCTATGAACTATTCGTCTGTGTCGGCTAACGCAACCGGCCGTTCTGAAGGTTTTGCCGCAGTCCTGGCAGGGGAACGGTCTCTCATCGGTGTGTATTCTATTGTGAACTCTCAAGATGTCCAGGGTATTAAACCGCTTGCCACAAGTTTCACAACTGTACTTCCTTTCATTAGCGTGATAGACAAAGTGTCGTCTATACTGAGCGACTACGTGAAAAGTCTTGCCGCACACTTCGCAAGTTTTCTTCGGTGTCGGATTATGGACCGCTTTATGCACTAACAAACCACTTTTGAATTTAAATTTCTTGTCGCATTGATTGCACGAGTAGCTCTTTCCCTTCGAGTGGGTGTCCATATGGCTCATAAGGTTCCTAGTGTTTTTCCCGCATATTTCACAAATTTTCCAATAGTCATAACGCATTCTACGTGATTCGATTTTTGATTTTAACGCTTTCGGTTTTCGTTCTGCAACGACCGACTTCTTTTTTTCATTTGTCTCCACTGAAATGTTCTCGAAATGATTATCTAATGCCTCCACTTCTTCCTTATCGTCCTCATCATTCATATCATTGCCAGCATCATCGTTGTCATCAATTATAATTTCAGTTTTAATTTTGTCTGTTACATCACTTTCTTTAAATTGTTTGTAAACTTCCTGACATTTCCGTCGAAACTTATAAGCGTTCTCCAATTCATGAACACAATTTAAACAAATCAGGGAAGGCAACCTATCCGATTGTTCCACCTAAAAATTGTTTGAGTATAATTAGTTTTTACTTGTCTAGATTGTAAGTTGTGGCACGCTCACGCGGTTTTTCATGGTTCGCCCAAGTTTGATTTCTGGCTACCGCGGTTGCCAAAAATCCATGTCTCGATATTTTCTCGATTTCAATAATTTCTGACAATTTTTAATACTTAAAAATAATTACTTTAGATGAAAAGAGGAGTTTTTTGAATTTAGTATGAAGAGCTTGGAGCGGTTAAGAGTTAAATATATGTATGGTCTACAAGTACTATGTATAACACATGTATGGCCCCACCAATCCGCTAATCCTTCAGAAATAAGTAGGCTTCTGTCCAATATTATGCTTAATATGGGTTGTGAATTACAATCATGATCTGGAAGCTGCAAAAAGAAAACTACCAGAAGCCGTTGAAAAGCAGCCACGTCCTTGATAAGGAGATTACTGGTGTAGCGGTCACCGAACCTGCTTGTCCAATATGGCAATCAGGGCCAATTGCCGTTGAACGGGAAAATAGTTAGCGTGACTCTTAGGTTTGTTAATAGCAATGTATTATCAAATCCTGATAATGAAGACAATCATTGAGCATGTTCTTAATTATAGAATTATTAATAAAACAGTAACAGTACTCTAATAGTATAAGCATTATTATATTTTAGTAATATACGTATAATACGAAAAATAATGTGTATATCAAGTTGAGACTCTGTCCACTGATTCAATTAAAAGTTACCGCTTATCTCTTTATCTGATAATATATCACTATAATGATATATTAATTAAGGTTAATAACATAGACTTAATCTTAAAATGACATTTGAAGCTATAAATTAAGCTAGTTACGAGATAATTCAAAAACTAACGAGAGTTTGGGTGTTTTTTCTTTTAATTAAGTTGCCGTAGTATCCCTTGGAGGTGTCGATATGTTACAATAAATAAAAATTATAATAGCTTTCTCACCTCTACTCCCCCAATAATTCTTAACTTATGTGCTAAGTCCAGTCCGTCTTCATCTTTCTCTTGGAATACGTTAACGCTGGCTTCTTCATTTGAACACGCCCTGCATTGATTGGCCTCCACACATTCGTTTTTTGGCTTTACATGCAATATCTGTTTAAGGTCCAACAATTTCATATCATCCTCACAATCGTCATCGATCGCTCCATCGTCTAACTGGTCTTGAAAACTTTCACTGTCCCTTTCTATTGGTTGTTTGAATTTGATGCTAAAGTAATGCGCGACTACATCAAAATATGGCCATTTAGCTTTGAGCATTCCCTTTTTAGCGAATTTAAGTTTCCACTGCAAACCAAATAAAGTCGTGTTGAAGCAGATTTTTACCATACAATTATTAGATAAAAACATTAAATTAAAAAACATTAAACAATATAAGGTATTATATATTATCGAGCCGAAATTATAACAATGTCTGGAGATAGCAGGAGTTAGTTATAATAATAAATCATTTAACCTTGTACGTTTTAAACAGATGTTTCTAAATTTCCGGTATTTCCAATACAGTTATCAAGCATTAAATTAAATAAATAAGGTATTGTATATCATCGAGTCTAAATTATAACCATATCTGAAGATGTGGACAGTCAAAAGAAAAAAAACGGAAGACAACCGAAAAGTCTTCTCTTGTCTTCTGTAAAGTCTACTATACCTAGTGTTGCGGCGAGACACGTGTCGTTTACAAGGTGGAAAAGTGGTAGTGTGTGTTTGGTGTTGTGTATGGTGGTTGGTGGGTGGAGAATTGATGGCCGATTTTCGGTAAGTTTTTGGTTTAAATTCCAAATAAATCCACTTCATCCAGCAGAAAAACACACATTATTAATTTTCTGTTATTGTTTTGCTTGTCGCGGATCTTAACTAAGTAAAACTTTTGGCTGTCCACATAGTGATGGATTTCCGCAAAGTAACGCCTGACTCCGTTAATATCTGAAGATAGCAGGAGTTAGTTACAATAATAAATCATTTCACCTTGTACGTTTTCAAGAGATGTTTCCAAATTTCCGGTATTTCCAAAAGGCTGTGATCCAATGGTATGCCCATATTTCGCAATTTCTTTTCAACTTCTCTAAAGACAATGGAATAAATACTTATTATTACTATGTTATTTTTATAAGTATTATATTATAAAATTAGCGTATTAGTAGACAAGGATGAGTAAGATATCAAATATTTTTATAACTTTTTCAGCTAATCAACAGTTTTTAACTGTCAACTGTTGCACGAACTTCAACCGAATTGGGAAGATTTTTGTTCGTAGCCACACTTAGAAGGCGCGTTGACTACCCTGAAGATGCTTGAAGTCTCGTTTTAGATGATTTACCTGCTATAAATCTCATTTGTGAACAACCAAGGTGCATCACGCGCGGGCGAGGTTACCAATTGAAACTGTAAGATGTTTGGGTCTATTCAATAAATCTATTACACGAACAGTAAAAAGAACGGCAAATTAAGAAACTTTCACTGTTATTTTGCTGCTTACGTCTTTGTTTTCACACAGTGTAATCAACTCAATATTAATGGTATTTTACAACCAACGTCTATAATTACTCGGTAATAAATTAAAAAAAAAACTGTATTTAAATCATGAGTCAAGGTGATTTAACGGCCGCTTGGTTCATTGGCAGTTTTCTGTAAACAAAAGGACGCGTGAGGTATTTTAATCCATCTTTTAAGCCAGTGAAGTTCGTGTCCGAAACCAAATGTTCAGACGGAGCAATATAGCCCAAAAGATATTTCTTCATCATTATTAACTTATAGTTGTTCACTCACAGCCACAGGCCTCTCCCGGGTAAGGGATATATGCCCATCGTCACCACACTGCGACTGGTAGTTTGAAAGGATAGAAGGCTAAACGAGCTAGCATGTCGCCTGATGGAAAGCATCAAATCCACCAAACCTCTACAACATATTAGCATAGCAAGAACCATAACAAATATGTAAGGTTGGCTTTTGAAGGTTTCGGTCTTGTATCGGTTGAAATTGAAGTAGTGGTCGCTGAAGGTAGCCAAGTCAGTTTGGTTTCATTCTAATAGCAGGTTCCAATTAGAATGAAACCAAACTGACGTTGAAAATAACACACGCTTCATATAAAATTAAATTTCTAGATAAATCTAACGCGTTTTGCAATCTTTCAATGTATACCTCCGAATAGATATAATAGCGAGCAGGTTACACGTCTATATACCATAAGCGGCTAGCCACATCCTTATGTGGCCGACATAAAAACATTCGTGACGCCATAGCGATTACACTCCATTTGCTAAGTCTTTGAACTTTTAAAGTGACTATATTTATGAAACTGTCTATTAAGCTATAGCAAACGATTCAGATTTTATTCTTCATAAGTTATATCCCGTTGCTTTGACCGCGCTGTAGATTTTAAAGCCTTTAAAATTACGCGAGAGCTCCAATTTTTCTACGAAAAGAAATATAAATAAGGAAGAAGTAAACAAACGACCAAGCAGGTTACCTGTTATTATACCATATGTACGTGACTATACCATAATTTACTAATAAGGCCTTCTTTCTAAAATCCTATCTGAGATTTATTGTCAACAAAGATGGATGATCTAACTTACTTTTCTAAGATCCGCGAACACAAATCAGAAAAATAATAGTGGGTGTTTGTGAACAAGCGTATAGACAATCAAAAATCTAATTCTTACCGAGAAACGGCCGTCAGAAAATCCGTCAGCACTACACTATTACTGTTGACAACGACAAATACTAACATTTTTTACCACAACAACTCTATGCGTTTCGCCTCGACGCGAGGCATTCTCATGTGTAATAGACGCTACGAAAGACAACCGTGGATATTGTTAACCTTAAAGACCCCCTACACCTTAGTTGAGTTCACTCGTGAGGCCCTACATAAACGTGACTGCGATATACACGTTGATCAAAGCGCTGATGGAACCCCGGTTACGTTCCAAATGAAGATTTTAGGTCCTTTCTTCAATATTGACATAACATACATATATGTGTATGTACAATACGCCTGTTTTCTGCAAGGGTAGGGAGAGAGCACAGATCTCCATCTGTTACTATTTCGGCATACTATCTTTGCTTCCTACACACTCATCACACTCTTTATGCAAGCTCGCCGGTTAAGGGCTACTCTTAAACTGGCCTTTCTTATAAACTTTGGCAAATTTGGCCAAGGTATGTTTTCCTTGCTCTTCCCCTATCGACTCTTGCATCCACATCCGCATCGTAAACTTCTTTTACCAAACGTTTTTCATAGGATAGATGAAAAACGATTGGGCTCTATGTGCCCAAACCATCTAAGTATCCCTTTCTCAACATTTGTCACGACACCTTTTACTCCTATCTTACTGAAATGACCATGGTGGTATTTTAATTAATCGGTAGCCAACAAAGTCTAACGGAACCCAACCTTTCCCCAGAGGGACTGTCCATAACAATTCTCGTAACATTTTTTATACAACTAACACTAAGTATTCATATATTCTCTTTTAAATTTGGCTCCAAAATTCTGATTACACGTAATTCTTTGAGAGTTGTCTCTCAAATCCCTCAACGACATTATAATAATTTTGATTTTAAAAAAATTTAAATTCCTTTAAATTAAGCTTAGCTTAACGAAGATCCGACTGGAAAAATTTATTGGACCTGGCTAAGGCCCATCCGCGGTTGCAATGCCTTGATGATGATGATTGTGTTTTTAGCATTTTTATTGAATACAGTCAACATTCCTATTTCTCTTAAAGGATTATTTCTAGACTTACTTATACGCTAGATACAGTTACCCAACCATTGTGTAAAGAAAGTTGCGTAGGTAAAGCAGTTATACCTACTTTATTACAAACTGAAATAGAAAGCTTCTTTTTTAAACTCAAATATGACTCACCGCCATCCTACGCTTTGGTCTTTGACACTTCTGAATAGATGGTCCAATTCGGTTCGTACGCTGATCAAATTGAACACCCACTCGTCTTGCCCTGTTAGAAAACAAAGTTTTACACACGTTTTTTCTTAATGGGGGCGATGTCAACATCTAAGATACTTCTTCCACATAAGTTTTTAAATTGCAAAATGAAAACTTATCATCAGAGCTAAAAGAGCTTTTTTTATCGGATAGGAAGGCAAACGAGCAGGCGTGTCACCTAAAGGAAAGCAATCAACGCCGCCCATAGACGTCCGCAGCGCCATAGGCAGCGTGGTGCGTTGCCGACGGCAGAGGGGGGGAGGGTGTTGGGCCTTCGGAACTCGGCCGCTCACCGTATGAAGCACGGTAGCTAAGCTACCACTCAGACGCCGGTTTTCTACGGGAGTGTGATACTTGGCTACCCGGGCGAGCCGGCCCATTCATGCTACAAACAAATATTCTTGACAAAATATTCGTCTGCAGCGTCGCTTTACCACTATTAAAAGCTTTCAATATTACTGAAAAAATATTTAAGTATAATAGATAAGTTTTTGATCACTTAAAAATAATCAGTATCAACGCTGTACAAAATTTACTATTGGTCGTAGAGCTGTGAGGCCGTGTGCAGCATTTTTTCCTGATGATGTAATAAAAAAAGACTGTGTGTCATTTACAGCGTTTTCGCTTTTTTGCAATGATGATTATATAATGCGGAGAGATCGATACCGAAAAAAATACTTACAATCGACCAGAGGGTTTAAGCTTCCTTCTCCAAAATAAGCTTCGAATATTCTATAATAAACCCAAGCTCTGTTATTTGTCGCCTTTGCCTTTTGGTACTCCTAGTAAAAAAAATTTACTTATTATAGGGCCCATATAACATTAAAAAAAATCTGAAGTATAAGCAGTAGGTAGGAAATTTGAAGAGTAAGTCCCCCTACTAGATATGAGCAAGGCGGCTGGCAGTGACTGGAGCCCTAATATGCTCCAGCCAAATTGACTATAGAACTGTTTTAAATAAATTAAATTAACATTAAAATCTGATGAAAGAATCTGAAAGAATATTTTTTTTGATACGAAAAATGAAACATTTGGTTAACTTTCTTTCTTCTTTCGTTTACCTAATATGTACGATCGTCAATTTATTTGTAAAGAAAACAAGCAATGTCTTTTAACATTTCCATTATTCTTGTTAACCATTCCAGCAAAACTAAAAGTGCATGTGCTATTAAAAATGTGGTTCACATCAATTGTCCAATGGTGAAAACGTTATTACGCGTTAAGCACAAAGAACTCAATGTTAAGAAACATTAATGATACACTTTTGCTCCGTTCTATATTTTTTTTATAGGATAGGAGAGCAAACGAGCAAGCATGTCGCAATCAACGCCGCCCATGGACAATCGCGACACCGCAGGAGTCGCGGAAGCGTTGCCGGCCTTTTAGGTATGTATAGGCTTGTTTTTTGAAGGTTCCAGTGTCGTAGCGGTTCGGAAAGACTGACCTGCCCATACCCTATATGTCTACTTACAGAATACGTAGATGCCCATTTCCGACATATCTCTCTGCTCGTTAAAGTTTTGGGGAATTCATAATCATCAATCATCATTGCACGGAAGTCGCTAAAAATAAATTAATTTAAATTAGAACGTATTTTGTATACACTAAAATAATTTGTATAAATAGATGGGAAGACGATTTATCAAAGGGATGGAGAAGATTAAGGCAGGATCGAGAAACGTGGAAGAAACTAGAGGAGGACTAAGTCAAAGGACAACCTGACAACAAAATTGGTTGCTGATGGACTATTAATTTTATTAATTTATAGTGTGTATTAATTGTAAATAATCTGGTCAGCGAGTAAAGGCTCATTTTAAATTGTCAAAATTTAAATTTTTTTAAATCAAACCAGGGAATCAGAATTCTAAACAAATGAAATTCAGAAACATTCAGATTTTTTAGATATAGGTTGGTGTTGGTGTCTCCATACTACTGTATAAAGCATTTATTAGACATATGAAAAATGTACGTACTGCCACGCCCACTTCCTTTCCCTGAACAACCAGTCATTTTGCAATCTGATTTGTATAAAAGTCTCCGTGATGTCCTTGGACCCTGAAAAACATTTTGTCGTTAGTATTGCGTTTATATCAGGAGGGCAAACGAGCAAACGTCGTCTGAAGTCGTCTGATGGAAAGCAATCAACGCCACCCATAGTAATCTGCAATAACAAAGACATTACAGAAGCGTTGCCGGCCTTTGAGATATACGTAGGCTTGTTTTTCGAAAGCTTCAATGTGTTTTTTATAGGATAGATGTGCAAACGAGCAAACGTGTCGCCTGATGGAAAGCAATTAACGCATGGAAAGAAGGTTCGGGAAAAGCGCATCATATTGGATCGTCACTCATGCAGATTCTTGAGTGGGAGAGCCACTCTGCAAACGAATACTTTGTCAAGAATGGCATAGTATTTGTCTGTAGCATGAATGAGCTGGCTCGACTGGGGAAGTACCACACTCCCGCAGAAAACCGGCGTTTGAGTGGTAGCTTAGCTACCGCGCTTCGAACGGTGAGTGGCTGAGTTCCGGAAGCCCAAAACTCTCCCCCCTCCTATTCCCACTCCAATAATGACACTTTCCTTGAAGGTCGGCAACGCTTCTGCACTGCCTATGGCGCTACGGATGTCTATGGGCGATGTTGATTGCTTTCCATCAGGTGACACGCCTGCTCGTTAGCCTTACTATCCCATAAAAAAAAAGATGGTGGAGATGAAACTTTTCTTTGTAGCGAGTCGTGCGATACTGGAATTCAAGAGCAGGAATTATTCTAAACAATTCCTCAGAGCACTCCCCATGTCAAAATCGATAAAAAAATGCCAAGAGATGCTTGGTTATTTATCATATATTATTGTTAAAGTATGTTATTGAGTGATTATAACGAGGCCGTATGATTTTACTTCAATTAATGTATTTAGTGATCAGTCAACATTTTAATTATTAATACCGCTTACATTGAAATTCATCCCGCTGTTGCTCCTTTGCTCTTTTTTTACTATAAAACTCGCTAGCCTTCCTCGGCGTGGTTTGCAGTTCACACGGCGATACTGTCTCCAGTTTCACCAAATATTCTGGATCAAAAATTTCGTAGTAACTCAACATAGAGTCGTATAGTGGCCACTCGCAATATTCGGCTTCCCTTTTTAGTTTTAATCGATGCTTACGCTGCAATCATACATTTTAGTTGTGTTTGTCAATTAATGTTACCTAAGTTTACTACACAAGATTATCATAGATATTAACAAATGAGTATAAACATATTTGTCATTTGCTTAATTAAAAAATAGTTTTAAAAAGCCAACCTTTCTATAATTTACTTAGGTTTTATTTCTAATTACCTTATGAAATAAATCAGCAAATAAGCAAGCATGTTAACTTATAGTATAGAACCAACGCCGTACTACGCTGGCATAATACTAAAAGTACCGCACAAGAGGAATTTAACTTAGGGTAAAAATGTGAATTGGGGAATAATGTGGATTCGAGTACTCACTGTATGAAATGCAACATAAAATGCATTACGTAGCAATATGCCATCACTTAACATTGTTAGTCTGTGAGGGGGTCTATGTGGGGACTTCCCTTGATAATGCTGGCCCATTCATGTTACCATGACTTTATCGCTTCAAAACTTACTATTCAGCTTTAAGAAATGTCAGGATGATAACTTATCATACTTACATTAAAAGTAGTTCTAATGTGGTGCCACAAACCCTTCATGTCTTGTACGCAACAATCGTTAGGCAGGCATAAATTTCGCATTGTTCTCTCAACTTCCCTAAAAATATTTATTACCCATACATAACTGTTGCGTATCAGCATCTAATACTAGTCTCATTAATTTGTGTTAAATTAATATCACAATATCAAGAACCAAAACATTGTTACTAATATTTAATAACTATGTTTAATCATATACTGAAATTATTAGTTTACCTCCACATCTTTAGAAACCCCAAATTTAAATCTTTTGCTTCTATAATGGCCTTTATTAATTTCAAACGCCATTCATCACTCCCTGTAAAAATTACATGTTTTTAAGTAATTTGATATGTTCCAATTCAATTGCCATAAATAAATAAAACATAAGCAGCAATCACTCAAAACACCTATAAATACTTTAGGACAAAAAATCTTTAAGATTAGTTTAGTAATTTTTTGATTTACTTTATTTCAAATACATCTATATATATTTATTAAAAAAATTAAGAACAAATGACTCCTATAATTAATAGTATACTTACATGATCCATACTTATCCAATGTTTTTGATTTATCAAAATGATTTTCAAACAGTTTATAATATTTCCAGGTTTTATTGTTAGTTCTTTTAGCTATTCTATAGGACTGAAAAAAATGTTTATTTAAAATGCATTCACACTGAGGCACACCCTCAGTGTGAAATTTGGGTATGTTGAGTGTGAGTCGTGTGTGTTAGGCGTGAGTTGGGTGTGTGCTGGGTGTGAGTTGATTACAAGTTGGGTGTATATTGTATGTGATATGGGTTTGTTGGGTGCGAGTTGGATGTATTGGGTGTATGTTGGTTTGGATTTGAGTGTGAAGAGGGTTTGTTCAGTGTAATTGTGTGGATTGAATAAAAAAATTAAGGAGCTTTATTAAACGGGGAAAACAAATAAAGAAGATAATTTATTTCCTGTTTTTTATAATAAAGGTATTTTCAATATTGGTAAGAGACAGAAAGTTATTTTCATTAAAAAAACAACCTTTTTGTGTTACTCATCTCATAGTATAATCTCAAATAATAATTGGTTCATCAGTTTGGGAATCCTAGTATTGGGTGTATAAGTATAGAAGCAGTTATTTATATACTGCTTTACATATTTTTCAACTGACAAATTTTGGAAGATCATTTATAGCAAACTATGTAGCAATAGCTCAGTTAGTAAGGATCACATAATCTGAGGTAGTGTGTTCATATGCATTAGAATAGTAGCACAATCAATATAAGTTTAATGTTATGGTTAACACAATTCTATTTATATTATTTAACTTTTTTCATTTTACATAAATGATACTAATAAATCAAAAATTCCCATACTAGATACAAGTAATTTACACTTCTGTTTGTCATACAAAAAATATGTATAGATCTTACGCATAGGAAGTAAAAGTAGAACACTCACAAAACATTTGAATGCTTACATCATGTGTGTAGGCCCACTTCTTCCTTATATGAATAACTGACATTTCCTCAGGGAAACCATTTTCAAGAAGAATATTGTGGAACTCTCTGTGTACGTAAAAACAATTTGCACTTTTATTTAACCATTATCACTTGTATACTACTATCATAACAACAACATTTAATTTAAGATAAAACAACATTAAAATAAAATTGAACTAAGAGTTTTGTTATTTTCTACTCTAAAATTTTATCGAAGAATATTTCAGTACGAATCAGTTACCTCCATGCTTGTTTCTTCTTCTTAAATAACCAATCATTTTCAAATCGTAATTTGATAAATTTTTTGGTAAGTTCAGAATTCCCTGTAAATTAAACTTTGTTAATTATATAATTATTATTCTAAAGTCATTACAAAACATCAAAACATATAGTGAAAAACAACTAACACACAAAATGTTTATCATCCATTATAGATTTTTAATTTAATATTAAAAATTAAGACATTTTTTTAAGTACAAAAACTAGATCGTATTTTTTTAAAACCACTGTATAATATATTCCAATTTGAATTTGTTTATGATTAGTTGCTTTGAGAATGAAATCTATTTGCTCTATACAAAATAGAAGACACGAAAGAATTATATTTGTTTTCAATTTAATTGTGGAAAAAACAAAACAACGTCAGATCATTTTAAGAATTTTCATTTCTTAAAACCTTGGCTAGTGGGGATTTTAGCCGAATAGGAAAATAAAATATTTAATTTTTTTCTTATTAGACAAAAAAATTATTTATGCTTAAGAATTGTATTGTATAAAAGATTTTAAGAAAATTTGTATACTACATTTACTTGTATTTGGCATAATAATTTAAATAATTGCCATCAATGAGGTTAATGCATAACATTGGTATCTTTATTGTTATTGGTTATCTGTGTTTGACTATTTTGAAATCTTGCCTTCATTTTCACGTGGTTTTCAGCATTCAGCGGTTAATTATAATAACGGCGTGTTATTTGTTTTTTACATGACAATATAGATAAAAATGCATCGATTAATATCCGCTAAGAATGTATACCAAAGTAGTGTCCATGGAATCACGTTACCACATAACACTTTTATTAAAAATATTACATCTTTGGATACAAAGTGCTCTTTTTGTCAAAAAATTCTACTTAAAACACAAAATACAGGTAGATCATATATTGTTAGAACTGTTTTTATATGTTACATTACTAATTTACGTTTAAGATATATTGTAAACATAACCTACATTTTGAGTTGCATAACTTTTCGGCATTATTCCAGGAAGCCTTTTTCTATCAAGGCACCAAGCGACGAAAGCGGCTAGCGCCGTCAAATCTCTCAAGAAAAGAGTAAAACACAAAAATTATAAAAAATATGGTGAATTACTTGCAGGTCAGTATCAGTTATCGCTGAAAACTAACGGACTAAATGTTTTCCTTATTAATATCCATTTAACTACTTTACAGTTGGTGAAAGTGCAATGACTGAAATGAAAGTATCTATAAGCAAGTTACGTGCGGTACACTTATCAAAATTGGCTTCAAGTTCTGTATCATTAGGTCAGTTGCATCAACTCACCACTAAGTCTCACAAAAGTTCAAACATTGAAGTTGATCCAGAATTATTGCAAACGGTAAAAGAAAGAATTCTAAAGAAGGCTGCACCTATTCCTGTTGATTCTAAAGAAATTGCAATGGAGGATGACAAGTGTGCCCTTTTATTTACCAATCATAAAATATCATCAGTCGAAGAAAGGTTCAAAACCAAACACTTTATGGACATGGTGAAAGAAAGCTATTATAATTTTAGAAAAGCAACAATTTATGATCAGAGATTGCTGGAGCTACGATATGCCATTAATGAAGGGCTTGTACAAGAATTCAATCTCAATAGGTCATCAAGTTATGAACCCGAGTCTAGTGAACTTGAACCTCAAACTAAATCTAAAAGTCCACATACAGTATTCAGAGAATTGTTTATTGACAATCAGTTAGATAATTATGATCAAGAACTTATGAATCATATATCAAGTCTTCAGTAAGTAAAACAATTCTTTTGTGTTACTTTTTTATATTTTAAAAATATTTGCATTTCTGTTTGTATTAAAATGTGTATGAGCAATTTAGACAATAACAAATGCTTAGCCAATATTCTAAAATCGTTATAGGAGTTTATTTTTTCATCTCATACTATAATACATCAAAGATGGGTGTTTGTTTGCTCTCAATTGACTTATGCAACATCAGCCTGGTGGATGCTGATGTCTAAAACGCAGTAAAAATGCGTCTAGATTCAACAGAATCTGTCTCTGCATGCCATTGTAGGGGTT
Source organism: Baronia brevicornis (assembly GCA_031353405.1). Classification (NCBI taxonomy): domain Eukaryota; kingdom Metazoa; phylum Arthropoda; class Insecta; order Lepidoptera; family Papilionidae; genus Baronia; species Baronia brevicornis. The sequence goes on along the minus strand of JASFAT010003213.1, from coordinate 42,793 downwards.
TAATATATACCTAATGATGTCATAGCAAGGGACCTTGAGGTTGAGCATCCATGAGTTTGTGGTATGGTTGGCTTGGAAGATGTTTGACTGGGTCAACAATAGGCCACATATTTATCATCACAAATTTGTTTACCTACATGTGTATCCCCCTGAGGGACGCCCAAGATTACATGAACACCTGTCACTATCTGGTACACTGGTGAGGAAGAGGGACTGAATCCAATGCAAGAATACTTAAAAGCCACTGCAAAAAGCGGCACCAAAGACTTGGTTGCCCTTGAGAGTTGATGCACAAGTAAAGGGGTTTCTCCCTGTGGCTAGATCCCACACCCCACAAAAACATGTGCTGAAGGTGGATGTCCCACACTGTTGTTGTTATCAAAAAGATACTCATTATTAAGAGAGATCCTATAAGTAATGGGGGAGATCTTGTGCCATTCATAATGTGCTGCCCATAACAATTGAATAGAAGCCACACTGTTTTCACTATATTATATTTTTAACCAAACTATTTTACTATAACAGGAATATTTGATAAGTTTTGTTACTGAGCCTCTGCTTTTATCTTATTATATTATAGTTAGCTATTTTGCGCCAATGTCTACCTAAAGAATATGATGGAAAAATTCATTTTCAGACTACAAGGATTGGCTCATCCATCAATAGATGATGGTTGTGATGATGTGGCTTTGCATAGTGAAATTGAACCTAGAGATGATTTGGAATTAGACAACAGTTTTCATACCAGTGCTACAAAATTAAAGATTAAAAAAGCGTAAGTCAATGTTGTACATTTTAATAACATAAATATTTGACTTGAAAGCTTTATGTTATTGCCATTTTGTAGGAGCGCCACTAAGCTCGTCTTTTGATTCATGCATCCAGTTTGTCAGCTGCCCTGTATAGATCATTTCTCCATCTAGCTCTGGGGCTTGGTACATAGTTTCAGTGGAGTTTTAAGTTAAAAATTTGTTTTACGTTAAAAAATATAAAAAAATATTTATTAAAATTTGTTTGTTAATTAAAACAATAGTCAACAGGCTATTAAACAAAAGAAGAAAAAAATGCGAGAGAAACGTAGAGCGGCGCAAGAAGTCAACATGAAACAAGATATGAAGGAATTGGAGCTACAAGGCAAGCAAGAAGCATTGCATCGGTTGTTAACAGCTCATCTGCAGTTGTTATGTTCCCTGAACATGATGCAAGAGGTGAGTTGAGATGTATACTACCTTTTGAAGCAAATTCAGTGGTTTTATATTAAAAGGTATGATATATTCACAGGTATATGATAACATATTGATCTGAACATTTCATGTAACTCATTTCTTTTTATTGTAGATTTTGAGCAAGTTTCTGATTTTTTGTTATGGTACAGGAAGGCAAACGAGCAAGTGTGTCACCTGATGGAATCACAGCCATCCATAGACATCCACGACACCACAGCAGTCACGGAAGAGTTGCCGGCCTTTTAGGTATGTGTAGGCTTGGTTTTTGAAGGTACTAATGTCATATCAGTTCGGAAAATCCGCCAAAGGTTGCCGGTTCTACAGAGCGGTGGAGCGCGGAAAGTAGTTTCGGGACAAGCGCACCGAACTGGATCGCCACTCATCCAGATAATGGGGATGAAACTTTTTTAAAAGATTTTTATATCATTGAAAATTTATTAAAACATGCATTGGCTTTTTTGACTATTGATATTTAAAAATTATTGTAGGGTAACATTGTGAGTATAATTAATTTATTTATGAAAGTTAATGGTGGTCATCGCTTCTGTAATATCTATGACACTATAGACATCTAGTAAGTGGTGTTGATTGTTTTCCATCAGGTGACACACCTCCTTGTTTGTCTTCTTACCCAATAAAAAAAAGTTTCATGGTAATATAATATTATATATATATATGAAATAAATTATATATATATATATATATATATATATATATATATATATATATATATATATATATATATATATATATATGTGTGTGTGTGTATTATATATATGAAAATAAATATTAATATATTACTGAAAGAAATATTCATTTTCACAAGATATATTATGCTATATTTTTCTTTAAAATGTTGTGTAAAATATATACCCAATTCATAAAGATTATGTGATGCCAAAAATATTAACACTAATTTTATCTCAGACAGAATGTATGAGTAGTATTTCTTATATCCTAATTTTATTGGAGATAGCCTACATAATGTAATCTTATCTGTGTTCTTTATCAAAAATTTTACTGATTTAAATTTGAATTTATCATACAGTACAGGTCACACAAAGTTGCTGGTTATTTTTTTGACTATACAAACTCCATAACTATGTAACATTAAAATAACAATTAATGTAACAAATACACTATAGTATTTTTCAAGTTGAATTCAATTTTAGAGTATTTTAAAATAATTTAATGTTTAGCAGTAAATCATTTGAAAGACAAGATATATCTATCTGATCTCTCTTGCACTAAATATTTACTAATCCAAATTTAGGTATCCTTCCCTGCTGTTGTGATGGGTCTCCATCATTTCAATGAGGTCCCAAAATTGAGGAAACAGCCTTTATTGAGTAATTATTGTCAATGTTTTGATTACCTTTCTAAAGGAGTGGAATGGATCAAAAGTAAAAGACATTTTTATATTTCGATTTATATAGAAAACATATTAATGTCGAAATTTGCTTGCTTAAAGTAGTGTGTATAACTTTTTCTTAACCACTGCACCAATTTGGATAATAAAACATTATAAGCATATTATTATGACACACATAATTAAAGTGGCAATGGGCTGGTCACGTTTGTCAGGATATCGACAGTCATTAGAATAGGCACATGCTAGAATGGAGAGTGTATCTTGGCAAACATAGTATAAAATGTCTCACAGCTAGCTAATAATCTGTGCAGGGTGGCACACAGAGACTATATGTGTGTAGCCAAAGATTATGAGCCAATCGCAAGCAGTGAATTGCTGCATGCTCATAATGATGTATTTGTGAAACTTAAAAAAACATGAATGATTTTATTTTTCATTTCAGGGTCAAAAAGTTTTACAGTATTATAGACAAAGGGGAGCAAGGATGTCGGATCATCCCAAAGTGTCTGATGTCAAAGTTTACAATACATTATTACATGGATATGCTTCAATGGTAAATTCTGAATATTTAATAACTTAATAATATACTCAATAATCCAGGCATTTGCTATGAATGCCTGTATAGCTAGTAACATATATGTCTTATGATATAATTTGGTTAAATGATATTGATTAAGGTTTGATTTGTATCAATCCCAGACATATAAATGTACAAGCAGTCCTCGTACTTACGGCATGTTAGGTTCTCGAAATACGCGACGTAAATCGTTTAACTTAAGGGTTAGGATCCACACGGACTTAAAATTAAAATGACTTAAATGTTCAAACGACTTAAACAACTCAAAAAAATCTTGAAACGACGTAAATCAAAACGACGTAAGTCGAGGACTGCCTGTATGTGAGATTTTCCCCAATTATACAATTTAAATAATACAAATTAATATAAATTTTCTTGTTCGAAATATTTTTAGGGTGATCATGGAAATGTCAAAACAATATTGTCCTATATGGAAGAAGATGGAATTAGAGCAAATCCACAGACATACGCTGCTGTGTTTGAATGTATGGAAAGAAGTGAAATTCAAGATAAATTAGCAGTATTGGAATTTTACAAAGATCAAATGCATGAAAAGGTATTTAAAAATTTAACAATATTTATGCTCATAGGGCTTTCAATATTCATTTTTTAAATAATACTTCCATTAACTCTGTTGTCTCCCCGTATACATAAAACCTTCTTTCGTTCCAATTGACAATGCCCTTGTTGTTGCTGTCTATTTGTCTTTCGCCTACCTGTTCCATAAAAAAAGCTTTATATGTTTCACATATTGGTTTAGAGGTTTAGCTTTTACTACACTGAATGATGTTGATCATAAGATTTTTTAAAGGTTTTACATCATAATACTTCAATCCTAAAATAAATTATCAGCGTCAGTCTAGTGCTAGATATTATCATCCCCAAAATTGGTTGGTTTTGCCGTAATACCCATAGCCTAATAAGACACAGACGGGAAGAAGTGGTGGTACCCTAGTCTTCGCTGAATACTCAACAAAAGTGTGATATAGTCACAAAATCACAAATTGAAATGTTACATTTATATTTAAATATTATTTTTCTAATTTTTCAGGGTATTTCAGTCAACGATCTTTTTGACAAAAGTAAATTTCTCTATGATCAACGTGAAGTGGTTTTGAAAGCAGTAAGAAGGCTTTTACCAGAATTTGAACCTGTCTATACACCTCCAGTACTTGATTATGACTGCCCATTGCTAGATAAGTTAAAGTTAAATGATACAACACAGAGGAAAGGCCTGCTAACTTCCCCTGTTGAGGATCTACTAACAGTGGAAGAGATGAAGAAAAAAGGGGAAACACAACTAGAGATGGAAATTAATGCAGAAATAGAAGTCCAAAACATAGCTGTTAAAGATACGGAGACTGAAACTGTTAATAAATTTGTAAGTTTAGCACTTAACTTAAATAATAAGTGGGAAATGTTTTTGTTTTGTTATTTTTATCTACTTAAACTAATTAATTTCCAGAGAAAAATACTTCAAGAAACTGAACACGAATGGCGCGAGGTGATAAAGGAGGCGTTTTTGCTCAATCTTGGTACTCTGAAGTCACAGAGCAACGCTTCACATTCAGCAATCACACTGTATCCATATCTTAGGGTTTTAGAGGTATAATATTCTAAACTTTTCGTTTTTTTTTCCTTTATAATGTGTGTTATTTTTTTAACTTTCATATAAAATATAAGGTAAGCAACACACTTGCAATGGACTTGGTGTTGCAAATATCTATGGTGATTACTTAGCAACAGGTAACCCACTTACTTGGTTGCCGCCTTCTTTATAAAGGATGCTCAATTTACTCAGATATTTTATTTATGCGTTATATAGATTTTATACATAACATTTACAAAGAGTGCAGAAATCAATAGCTTTATTAAATAGAATAAAACATTGCTTTTTAAGTCCCATCACAAATGTAGCGCACTTTTGGAATTTATTTATTTTTGGCGCAATATTTTTGGAATCAAAGGTTAAAGGATCATCCAGGCAAGGGAGGCAGGGGTTAACAAAGTTTGACATTGTGTGACCAAGGGCGGGAGATAAGACAAAGTTCATGATGTCACATGCATTTAAAGCGCTTAAACTCTAAACTTAAATGATATACTTTAAAATGTAATTAACAATACTATCAACATTTAAGAAAATATATTTGGAAGTATATATTACATTTGGAAGTGTTGTTTTAATTTAATAATTTCTGAATGTAAAATTGCAAAATATGTGATGGCACTACAGGGAACTCTAAAGAACACTAAAGGGTCACACAGTTGAGACCATGCGTGACAAAGACAAGTTGGTGTCCTGAATTGAAGAAATCCATGTGATGTAGTTTATGGATGGCCCTAAAGAGTTCAATTGCTGTAGTCCAATAAATAATTGTATGAAATAGAAATTCTAGTATGTGTTTGCTGTCAGACTAGTATAGTGTGTAAGTAAAGTATTAAATTTACACTATATATAAATCGAGCAAAGCATTTTCCATTGAGGTTTAATGAGACAAATAAGAGCATACCTGCAGAGTTTCTTTCAACGTTTCTTCTGTGTCCAGAGAAACCTTATTACAAAACTAGGTTTAACTTAGGTTTAGGTATTAAGGTTTGACAAAGTAAATTTTCTATTGTCAAAGAAATAAGAAATTTGAATATCTAAGGTTTTCTTTTTGAAATTACAGACTGATCAGTTTGTTGATTTAATAATGGGTGAGATTAGCAAGTTAGTGGATGGAAGCGAGACATACAGTCCTACACTGAAACTACTGCAAAGGGATCTCGGCACACAAGTGTATCACAAGTAAGTTGTGAATATTTTTTTTATAACTGAATTAGTACTTACTTCCTGCGGCGGAGTACTCGAGGCCAAGACCCATAAATGGTGGTAGAACCCTTTATGGGTCTTGGCCTTCGCAATGATCTTCTTCCACTTACCGCTATATCTAGATTCCCTTCTCTAAGATGTTTTTTCAAGCTTCTTCAGATCTTCCTCGACGCTATTTATCCACTGCTTTCTGGGTCTTCCTCAGGGTCTTTTCTGGTGCAGGCTCCACTTGGTGATAGATTTCACAGTTCTGGTGTCTTCCATCCTCTCCAGGCGCCCATCTAAGCCTATGTGACTTGTGGAACCTGACGATCGTCTTTTTCTGAATCGGCTTCTCACAATGACGCTTTTTTGTGTAGTGGCCTTGTAAATTAACTTCTTTACTTCTTATTATTCACATCCTTATCATATATCTATATATATATATATATATATATATATATATATATATATATATATATATATATATATATATATATATATATATATATATATATATATATATATATATATATATATATATATATATATATATATATATATATATATATATATATCTTTGTTTTAAGGTACCAAATAGAGCAGTATCGTCGCAATGGAGTAATGAATAAAATTAAACAAATCTACGACAAGTACTGCGAATGGTATATAGAACGCAAATCAGTTGATGGCACAGACCAACCGTACAACAGTCGACAGGTGTGGCAGCTGCTCGAGCATCAAAATAGAAAGGGTGCTAGCCTTGTGAGTAGAACAAATTATATTATTTCTTATTAAATTATTTTTAGGGAGATCTGTGTGGTTCATAGTATAGAAATTCAAAAAATTCAATATTCTTTATTTTGACATAAGGAATTACATTCCATTTTTTTTATAAAATAGTAAGGCAAACGAGCACCCGTGTTACCCAATGGAAAGCTATCAACGCCGCCCATAAACATCCGCAGTGCGAGAGGCATTGCAGAAGCGTAGCCGGCCTTTAAGGAAAGTGTAGGCTTGTTTTTTAAGGTTCCAAAGTCGTATCGGTTCTGAAACACCGCTGGATGTAGCTGGTTCCACAGGGTAGTGGTTGGTGGAAAGAATGTTTTCATCAATTGCAGATTTCCGATGCGGTGGATGGACCAGATGAAGACCGCTCTCAATACCTCCCCTACATAAACGCATGAAAAAGGCAGCCGTGAGGGATGAATGGCGGCGTGTCGTTGAACAGGCCATAACTATTAATAACGACCACGACTGCTCTGCCAAGAGCATGTCGACACAGAAGAAGAATGTATTCATTGCGCAAAAAGTTTAAATAAATTTGTATGCTTCTACAGGATATGGAGGAAGCACCTTGGCCTATGGAGATGAGACTAAATGTCGGCAAATTCCTCTACAACATCATCATTAATGATGTGAAGATAGACGTCAACATGTTTAAATCAAAAGCTAAACAGTAAGGCATATATTTTATAAATTATTTGCAATAATCTCAATTTATATTGTGATCACTTTACCTCACAACTAACACATATACATAAATAGATATCATCACGCCAGTTTCCCGTAGGGGTAGGAAGAGACCACAGATCTCTATGTGCTATGATCTCGGCATACTTTCTTCGCTTCCTCCACACTCTTCACTTTCCTCATACAAGCCCGCTGATTAAGGGTACTCTTGACCTGGCCTTTCCTAAAAACTTCGGCAATTCGGTCAAAGTATGTTTTCACTGTCACCACAAGAACAACCCAAACATGTAAAAAAAACACTGTTAAGAGATGATGATGCTATGCTGTACCGGATGTTACCTCGTATTAAGGCGAATACGTGTCATTGTGGAAGAATGGTGATGTGTGTTTGGGTTATTCGTGTTGGTTTCAGTGGAGGTGGAGAGTTGCTGACGGTCGGTTATCGGTAAGATTTAGTTTAGTTCCGTGGAAATCCACTTCCTGCAGTAAAAATACAAGTATTATTTTTCTAATTTTGTTTGCTTGTCGCGGATATGAGGTAATTTTATTTTCTGTCCACACAGTATTCTAACATAAAAGAGTCGTAATTAAAGGTTTTCGTGTGCAGGAGGAAATTGCCAGCGGTGTACAAAGTGTATCGTCCGTGGGGTCGGTTGGTGCGGTTAGAGCTGAAGCCGCACCCGGTGCTGGCGCGGCTGTGGGCTGCGTCTGCCAGACCTGAGCTGCGCATGCGCACCGCTCTGGCCCCCATGACATCACCACCAGCACCTTGGCGAAATGTCACACGAGGAGCGTATCTGCTCACCGATACGCCTCTCATACGGTATGTGCTGTGTATTAATGTGAAGTTTGTTAAAGTAAGCAACCTTTCATTTATTTTGTCGAATTACTGTTCACAAAGTATAAATGCTTACATAAATGTTTGTTTTTTTCACAGCCCATATACATATGTCCTGCTGCTGAGTACGGGCCTCCCCATTTCTAGAGGAACGGACGTTAACCCACCACGCTTGTCCAATGCGGATTGGCGGGGCTACCAGACTTGAATAAATATCTGTAGACCATAGATATATTTATCCCAATGCGGGGATCGAAGCCGTACGCGAATACGCGTATATGAATAGATATGATATATTTTTTTCATTTAAACGCATATTTTTTTTATAGGATGCCATTCTACGTGACGAATCAAATGAAACGGCTAGAAGAAGCTCCCCTCAATACACTATATCCTGTATTAGACAGCCTCAACCAATTGGGCGAAGTGCCGTGGGTCATCAACAAGCCTATTCTGGATTTACAACTTGAAGTGTTCAGGTACAATTATTGGTACACTAACGTTCCCATTGATTCCTATAAAGCGGTGGTACTTAACCTTCTTTTTTCATAGGGCCCACAAATACGTGTTCGTCGTAGTGTCGCGGGTTGCAAAAAAAAATAAATTTGGTAATGACTTCTTAGGTTTTGACACAGCTGTGTCATGTAAATAAATTCAAAACAAGTCACGACCGATAAACAAAGCGATACGTACATGGAAGTATGGAAGCCAAGGAAAGGGGATTTCTGCAGTCTCACTCGCTTGATACGGAACTAAAAACGCAAAGCATCGCTAATCCAAACACCATTGATTTATCTTGTTTACGAAAATACTAAAATGACGTGTTGCTGTGATACAATAAGACGTCTACTGTAAATTAAAATATAAATGAATATATTCCCGTGTATTACGGCAAATTATGGTATCAATAATAGCACTGCATACCTCGGCGGGATAGTGTTGTGTAGAACCTATTTACTCAGCGCGCTGTTAATTTTTATTATAGGTGGTTATAATATATATATTGACAATGGTTTAAAATAAAGTAACACCAGATGGGCCAACCACAAAATCCGCGCGAGCTGCAGCTTGAGTATAGCTGCTACAAAGCAATTCTAGTATGTGTGTACAAAAAATAAACACTTCATAGCTCCATACTAGATTCAGTACGAAAAGTCGCCAAGTAAGGTGAAAATCGAGTTCGAGGGCGTTTCTTGGATATAGCCTATATCTAGCAGTAAATGCCATGGGATCATAATTACCTTCACACCACCAGGATACGTGGCGATCCAGTACGCTGCGTTTTCCTCGTATCTTACCTTCAATACACCATTACTCTGTGTATTAAGCATTTCCAAACTCATACGACATTGGAACCTTTCAAATAGAACTACTCATATCTTAACACGTTCAGTACGGGTGCCGGGTATATCCTGTGTCCAATCTGATCACCTGTATGCATGAGCCCCGCATATCCGGCGTCCATCTGATGGCCTGTGTGTTGAAAATATATTTTGCACATATGCATAACACACCTTGTACTCTTCGATTTCTGAACAATCGTTTTCTACAATCGTATACAGCGTTGATATTTCTTAAATAGTTGACAATGATAACAGAGGACTGACCACGTGCTATGTGCGCGTTTTCGGCGAGGCATCTCGTACGGCAGGAGTGTTGCGGCGGAAAGAGCGCTCGTACCGAAAGGGTTAAAGGCTGGCATTGTATCTGCAATGTCTATGGTCGACTTCATTCCATTGGTGCCTTCATATTCCATAAAAAAGGTAAAAAAGGTGACTTGGTTTAATTCGATTACAGGTCAGGCGGTGACAAGAAGCTGGATATTCCGTCGCCGGCGTCGGCTTTGGACACGTCGCAGTTCGACCCGAGTGGGGAGGGCGCGGCGAGCGCGTTCAAACGGCGCGTCGCTATCAACCGCGCGCGTGCCGACATGCACTCGCTGTGGTGCGACTCGCTATACAAACTCTCCTTGGCAAACCATTATAGGTATGCTCACCCTTCTTAAATCTTTGTAGGGTATATTACGGAGTCAATAGTCGCGATTTTTATTTCCCAATCGGGGTATATATGTGTATGGCTTACAGTTATTTATCCAAAGTCTAGTTACCCCACCACTCCACTTTGGAAAAGCGTGGTGGGACAATGTCCGTTCCTCTTGATGTGGAGAGCAGTGGGATATATATGTGGGGTAAAGGCGTCCACGAAAATCAAAAACTATTTTCTTTTAAATACTTTTTGATTTTATTCTATTTCACAGACGTATACATCGTAACTCATAATCCCCTATACTCTTTTTTCGTTTTTAAACCATTCACACATCTCTTCTATGCTAATAAACTTTCCCACTCACACTTTGCACCCTGCGTTCCATTCCACATCCTACACCTGGGTTGTAAATAAAAATATTTTGAACTCTAAGATTTGTATTTGATATTTAAGGGAGCGAATGTTCTGGTTGCCGCACAACATGGATTTCCGCGGGCGTGTGTACGCGGTGGGGCCACACGTGTCGGCGCTCGGAGCGGACGCGGCTCGTGCACTTCTGCTTCTAGCGGAACCTCGGCCCCTGGGTCCGAGGGGGCTTCGCTGGCTAATGCTGCACGCCGTCAACCTCACCGGCACCTTGAAACGGAGTACGCTTGATGAGAGGTACATTTATTTAACAAAACGGGAAAAAATACCCACAAAAATTCAATTGTAAACACATAGATAGATAGATTTGTTCTTTATTGTACACCAAATACAAAGTTATACAATTATTAATTGTAATATTGTTTATATATAAATGGCAGGGCTATCTCTAATAGCGATTTCTTCCAGACAACCGTAACATGGACACAGTGTTTAAAAGATAATTTGATGTAGGTTGGTGTTACATTATAGTCAGAATGATAGGAAAATTTATTAATAAATAAAGTTAATAACCATAAGCAAAAACACGAGTATATATAAATATGAGTTAACCGTTAATAATAAACGAATAAATAAAAAGATACATATAATAGATATTTATAAAGATAGATAGATGAATAATGACAAGCTTTTTCAAACAACAAATTCCATAAGTGTGTAACAACCTGTACTGTGAAAGATTGGACAACGAATTTGATATGGCAGGCATTTTTAATATTAAATTTTCTAATATTAAAGTTCTCAAACAACTCCAATATGAGTCACTAAGAAATACAAAGCGAGTCTTGAGAGGTAAGATGGATTAAATAAAATAGAGTAAGGAAGAGAGAGTTTATGTACATATCCATAGAAACAAATAAGTTAGTTAGACAAAGAAGTTTCCACCTATGAATTTAACGATACCTTTTGCATATGTAACAAAAACAACGTTAAAAACAGTGACATAACCATAGCTAAATTAGTTATAGTTATTATAATAGTAGCTATGTATAATAATGAAATAAATATTTTACAAAGTCCTTTAATTGCAGTAGCAAACTTTTGATATGAAATAATTTTACAATATATTGTAATTAGAGCAAGCTCTTAAATACAAACGATTTTTGACATACTGTTTTTTAAATGAACAATTTATCTTCCACACAAGATATGTTTTTATTGACTAAGGTGACGCCAGTACAATCTTATTTTATTGTACGCCGCAAAAGTAAATTATAATAATTATTGTAAATTATAAAAATGTTAAACAGTTTAATTTTTATTAATTTTAATATTTCACATAGCTTTCATTAACTTATAGAATTAAAGTTACTGATATAAGTTTACAAGTTAGCAAATTGTATTGACAATAGGCTGGAATTTGATTTTCACACAGACTTATATTTTAAATCATATACATGAGAGAAACTCTAAGCTTTGCTCACCACATATTTCGAAGTAAACAGATTGTCGATGTTTTGGCATGTTTCGCAAGATATGATTTCAATTTATTATATTTTTACCAGATACGCGTATGCAAATAGCATAATGGATAAAATTTTGGACTCCGCTGACAATCCGTTGACTGGTGAAGGGTGGTGGAAGGAGTCAGAGGAGCCATGGCAGACGCTCGCGTGCTGCATGGAGATTGCTAATGCTATACGATCACCGAACCCTGAAGGTAATCAATATATCTATGTAATGTGTGAAGAGGACGTCCGTCATTGGATGGAGTTCATTTCAACATTTTACTTAAAGCTGTATAATAGTTTGTTACGGGAGTGTAGTGTGTGTGTGCGTATGCGTGTGCGTGCGCGTGTGTGTGTGTGTGTGCGTATGCGTGTGCGTGCGCGTGCGTGTGCGTGTGCGTGCGCGTGTGCGTGTGCGTGCGCGTGTGTGTGTATTGTTTTCGTCGCTGTGGTCCGCAATGTGCTGACCACGTTGGTTCTTGCAAAAAACCAGCGCCAGGTGCTTCAATATAACGCCTGGCATATTTTAAGCAAGAATCATTTTGTGACACTTTTTAGATTTAAATTATTTTTATTTTGTTTATAATGTAATTTTATTTAGGTTTTGATTTTAGTATTAAGGTATTTCTAAAAAAGTGTCATGAATAAAATTTTCTATTTCTATATAACTCCAATTTAAGAGTTTTAACTTCATTCACTCTCATTTCCGTTATTGAAATGTGTCGTTCCGCAATATGTGTTTGCGTTGTGATGACCTTTGGTATTACGACAACGACCCTTAATTTTGAGGGAGGTTAAAGTTTAAAACAGTGAACTGTTACGGTTGTTGATTAATGGAGTCAGGCGTTACTTTGCAGAAATCCATTATTCAGATAAAGAGTCAAGTATCACTTTATTAATACCCAAATTGAAAACCAATTTGAAAAGTAATACGGACTCTCCGGAAGACAATTTATGATCACTCATAGGGTGGGTATCTTAGTGAACTCTACTATACAAAAAGAAATACCTGTTGTATACATTCTTGAAAAGAGGCCATCAGAAATTCATGGTTTAGGATTCCTCTCCCCCCTTGGCTTTGTCACACGTGGATACACGCGGAATTGAATTGATTATTTAAGTACTTTATGTTTATTTATATGTACAAAGGTTAAAACTGATTCTTCTCTTGTCACTCGACGTTGACCGTTTGACTGACTCCCTGACTCACACTGTTGACCTTTTCCCTCTTAACGTGTGCCATAATTTATGATGAAAATATGATGATGATGATGATATGCGCTAAAGTATTGTTGTGTGTTTTAAGTTTTTGGTATTAGCGGTACTTGCACGTTTTTTTTGATGACCGTTTTTTGGTTATCAGTATCATTTTCGAAGTTTGTAAGAGGAGTGAATTAATTCAGTGAGCCGTTTTTTGACATGAGCTTAGAGTAATATTATTGTGTATGACTCATATAATAATATTGCATATATTATTTTCCCCATTGATTTTCCTGAACCTTAGCAAAGTAATTCTTAATTCCCTGTCTGTGTCCCGGTTGTGTTGTCGACTCACGCATACGTATGTACGTATCAATAAATGTGCATGTTTCAGAGTACATGTCCAGTTTCCCGGTGCATCAGGATGGGTCGTGCAATGGCTTGCAACACTATGCGGCATTGGGGGGTGACGCCGCCGGCGCCGCGGCCGTCAACCTGGCGCCTCTCTCTCGACCCCAGGATGTTTACAGCAGTGTCGCGGCGCTGGTAAGTGTTTTATATACAGGAAACCCTCCTTTAACGCTGTAGATTGGTTCTGCGTTATAAGAAAACGCGTTATACGGGGGATCACTGTATGTATAATCAGTGTTCCTAAAATTCAATTATTTGTTTATTATAAAAATCGGTTTTGGTATGCAGGTAGAAGAGATGCGAGTACGAGATGCGGACGCAGGAATCCCGGCGGCGGTTATCTTGGAGAATTTCGTGCGACGCAAGGTGATCAAGCAAACGGTGATGACTACCGTGTACGGAGTGACCAGGTTCGGAGCGCGCCTGCAAATCGCCAAACAACTGAAAGGTATTGGTCACTTTCGTTTTCATAATGTCTGGATACCTTAGTTCTTTTTGTAGTAGAGATTTCCAAATTCGAGTATTTTATTTAAAAAACAAAATTGTACAATTATTGATTGTAATATTAATATAGAAATGAATAAATTTTATTAAAAAAATAATATACAAATATATAAATAATATTCCGAATCGTATTAATAGTGAAAATATAATCATAATTATATATGACTATATTTTCACTGTTAATAATAAATTATTACTTGTTTCAGACATAGCAGATTTTCCAAAAGAACATGTGTGGACATGCTCCCAATACCTGACGGTGAAGACTTTTGACAGTCTACGAGAAATGTTTACCTCTACAAAGCTCATACAAGACTGGTTTACTGACTGTGCAAAGTAAGTGTTGTTCTTTAATTATACATGAAAAATAATTGTAAACTTAATGATAATTATCAACTGTCTATAATCTCTATGACTACTGTCTGGACATAAGCAAAAAACTCAAGTTATGTTCCTATAATATGTTTTTTACAAATTATATTAAATATTTTCCTTATATAATACATGTTCTGTTTCGCTTACAAAAGGAACTACACGTAAAAGCACTATTGTAAAGGGAGAGTTGCTTAAGCGATATAAACATTCTGAAGTGTCACTAATCCCAATGACCAACTTTATAATTTTGCGCAACTACTTCCATACTTTATAGGCCTTTTTCTTGACTTTGAAATGATAAAAGTGATTCTTGGCATAGAGTAGGCCCTCCCCATTGTTTTTCAGTGAGTGCGAATTAGTAGATGTGTCTGAGAAAGAAAACTAGTAACCAACCCACATGCCGAGTGTGGGGAAAACACCTTTCAGAGAGGTCAGTTAACAACAAACTAGAAAGTAAGTGTTTTATGTTGTTATACAGAGTGATATCCGGCGTTTGTGGTGAGAGTGTTGAGTGGGTGACACCCCTCGGTCTTCCCGTGGTACAGCCCTATTACCGACGCTCAAATATGCACAGCACGCCCGCAAGAGCTGCACTGGACCACCAACAGTGAGTACAATTATTCAAATACCACCTTCCTTTTAGAAATAATAATAACTTGATCATTACACATATACAAAAATGCTATATCTTTATTTCTTATTCTATCATTCAAAGCTGACCTACACATACTTTTTAATGTTGTCAATTCCATTACATTGAGTCTGCTTTCATGATCCAACTTTCACTACCGTACATCAAAGTCGAAACAAGCACTCCCCGATGAACCACCAGTCGAGCCCTTTTAGACACATTCTGGCTTTTTATAAAGGAATACACGGCTCCGTTAACTTGATTATCAGCTTTCACTCGCCTTTCAATGTCACCTTCACATTTTCTATCTCTTGTAAACATCTTTGCGAGAATCAAAGATGTAGACATATCATTAATATATAGCCGTAATTTTCTACTGCTGGACATTAAATACCGCAATTCCCCCTCTCGGAGGACGGATCGTTTAATTAATCAGATCATCTACCAGTATTCTCTAACTTTTTCTAATAAAACTTTTTCCGTGTAGACGTCCGTGTACAATGAAGCAGCGGAACGCGTTCCCGCCGAACTTCATCCACTCGCTGGACTCGTCGCACATGATGCTGACCGGTCTGCACTGCGCTGCCGCCGGCCTGGCTTTCGTCTCGGTGCACGACTGTTTCTGGACGCATCCGGCCACCGTCGACACAATGAACAAGGTATTTGGCAATCACAAACATATCTGTGTACTGAATTATTTTTTGTATAATGAACTAGCTGACCCGACAGACGTCCTGTCGTAAATATGAACAATCAATTCGAACCTTAATTAATTTGAAAATAGGCTATTTCAGAAACATTCAGTGTTTATATTATATATGGTAAATGCGGAAAGTTCAAAGCAAACTGTCAAATGCGAAAAATTTCAATAGTCCATGATTTTTCGAGTTTCTGCGCAATTTTCTAATTTTTTTCCATAAGAACGTTTTACAAAGTCCTAGGAAACTTATAAAAAAGATGAATAAAATCCGTAGTCTTTCTCAAGTTATGGCGTGACTATTATTATATATTTATTATAAAATATATAATAATATATGGTAATATATATTTATATATTATTATATATTTTTATGGTATACACGTTTCTTTTGTGGAAGCGAACCTACCGTACTGCAAACGACGACGTTGACAAACGTCGTCGTCTGCATCGTCGTCGTCGTCGGCTGCCAATCGTATATGATGTTGTATGTAGGTGTGTGGTACTTCACCTCTCAAGTTAGCTTATTTGTGTTAACATGGCTCTACCATTTTTAAAGGTCCAAATATATTTTAGTGTTTAGTTCATAAGATTCGTAGTAACGGAAAAATATTTTAATGTGTTTGTTTATCTTGACTGACACTTATTTTGGCGATAATCAACTATAAAACAAAAATGTTAAAAAGATTTTAATTTTATTTTTCCAGATTTGCCGCGAACAATTCGTTGCACTGCACTCACAACCAATCTTAGAGAACTTATCAGAATTTCTTGTAAAGAAATATAGTTACTCAGATAGGTAAGAAATGTTTCATAACTGATTGTATCTGATAAAGAACACACACATTTAACTGAAATTTCTCTTTTCAGTCTGTAATAAATAGGTTTCAACAAAGTTATATGTCCATTTATGTTGTGTTTCCTAACGAGTGTTTATATACTCCTTTGCAAAAAAAACGGGCACCTTAGAGTCATTGACTTTTCTATGAATAATATTAATATTTTTCGTATGTCATTAGCTTAGATGACTAGAAATTTCTTTTTTGTTTCTTTCGAACTTTTTTAACACTTATAATCATAAAATCGGTGTTGTAGTCAATGTAAACAGAATGGACATTTTTATGGGTATTGTGAAATTCAACCAACCAACCCATGAGTTGAGTCGTAAGCGCAACTCCTTATCAATTAGGTAAACCTTATTCTTGTGAACATTTGTTGTATATACAATTCATCTCGTTTTCTTCGTTACAGTGAGATTGAATCCCAAAGTGTTGGAGCAGCAAATAAGAAACGCGTCAACTATCTACTCGAAAAAGTTCCAGGCAAAGGTGACTTCGACATTAACAGCGTTTTGAATTCCGTTTACTTCTTCAGCTAAAGTGACGTTGCAATATGGCAATTGTGCAAACGAAACACGTTCCAATTTGCTTGTAGCCTTCGACTAGGGCTGTTTTTTGTAAAAGTACCCGGCCGTGAATATTATCGAGATTTGAATATATGTGAGGAAAGATTTTGGAGATTTGAAACAAATATTTCAATGAAATATTTATTTATTTGTGCATCAGAGAACATCTTCATATTCGGCATTGAGGTATGAATGAAAGATATAAGGCATTACAAAGTTGAAATAAGTCAATTTTAACCAATACCAAACTTTCTTAACATCATTTCATATTATGGCTGGGCTTTGCATCTACTTCGTATAGCGTGATAATATATGTACTTTATATTGTCTAGAAAGAAGATTTGTGAGTTGTTTGAAATGAGAGAACTGATAAGGAATTTGTGTAGCAATGGTGAATAACTTTCTCTTCTAATGCTCAGAAAATTTAATTTGTATTAACACCAATTTTTAGGATTATTAGTATTATTAGTTTTATAAGAAATATAATAATAAAACCGGGATCAAGAAAAGATCTCTAGAACGAAAAAATGTTCAAAACCCAAAAATATTTTAAATGGTACACATTTATTATAGAAACAAATTTTAGTCTTTATGTCTATTTTTGTGTTGTTTAATGGCACCAATGATACAGGGAATTGTAGTGTGGTGCTATATATTTGTTTTTTCTTGTCAGTAAATTAATTAGTTTAATAATTTGGCGATAGTTGACCCATTTACTGTGCATGTTTTCATTCTATTATACACTTCATTATTTCTGCATAAATTCTATTTATATATAGACTGATAGTGCACTGTTGTCTGATATAGATGTGTAAGTCGAAGAAGATGGCAAACAATATAATTTTTTCTAAAATTTTAATAAATTTTGATTAAGACCCTTTTTTATTATCACCATTATTAACAACAACTTGCTGCAGACCAGACCACTGCTAGACATTGACCACCCTGTGTTACTTATTGTTAGTAAGTATAGCATTAAACAATGTTTTCAGCCAAGAGAAGAGCCATATTCATAAATGGTACATAGATGTAAATTCTAGTATGTGAGTACAAGTTGTTACCAAACTGAATAGATGTAGATAATGCGCAGTGTAACAATATTCTGTGATTTGTTAGTTTTTAACAATAAATCTAAGGAATACTTTTGATGTTTTATTAAAGTCCTTCATCTTTTGTAATTACTTTGTAATATAAAATAGGGCACGCAAGATTCTATGATTTTATTCATCCAAAATTAAAAATTCTGTAACCAATAATGAATTTGGACATTTTCTTTCAATGTTAGGTCAAAATTTTGAGAATTTTAAAAAAATAGTGTTATTTAATTTAAAGCAAAATTTGAAGCTGCTTTATAACATAAAAAATCGGAATCAACAGGAAAGGAAACAAAATTTGATTAAATATAATAAAGCAAAAAAATATTCTTTTCCGCGCAACAACTCTAGAAACTACCGAGACACCACAGCCTTTGTTTATTATTTCTTAAAGTATATAGATAATCTATTAAAATATAACTTTTCTTTTTAATTTGTGTATAGAAACACTGTGGTACCTGTAAGATACAAATGAGACCTGCGACTGGGTCCGGCTGAAAAAGTTCTGGAGCGCAAAGGGTTAATGTGAAAGTTAAATTATTGTGAAATTCGAAACTTATAATAAGGTATTGTCATGGTGTTTTCAAAAAAGATTTAGACTTCTAAAGCACTGATTAAGGCTCTGCATTACTTTGACAGACTAAACATCGAAAAATTGAAGGTTGTTTATTAATACACATTCGTAAATATTTGTGCTTATGTATTTCTTTAAAATTTTATCAACTGCCATATGTACGTAGTGATTGCAGAATTTAATCCGATATTAATACAAAACGAGCAATAACATGATTATATTAAAATTATATGAAATCACGAACTGATAGTTGCTTGGCACCGAAAGAAATTTACTGTATCGAATGTAAATGAACTGAGTTTTAAATAATAAAATTAGAATGGTTACTATAATGATAATTTTTTCTTCATAATAAATTTTAATTAAAGCAGGTTATTACTCGACAAATTTAGAATGAGATATTAACGACGGGTGCTTGGATTCAAAATATACTTCTTTATGAACAATTATTTATAAACTGATGTTTTTTATATACATATTACCATCATGTTTGAGTACGAATATTACCCAGTAAAGAGTACCCCTTTTTATTTAAATCTATAATATATAGTTTTCGTCATACCTAATAACTTATTGATATGAGTAGGTATCGATACTTAGTAAGTATCGGATTATCTTTGCATCTCTATGAGTGTCAATATTTTGTGTTGTGGTTGTCCTTTACTCATGTGCTACTTCTGTCATTTTACATTATGACAGTATTGACAGAGCGATTCGATTGTGTGATGAAAGCTAAATAGGGATAGGAGATCGTTTGAGGTGGTTGAAAAGAAATAGGGAGGTTTTTCAAAATATGTTACAGAAAAATGAAATCAAATTATTACAATGAATGTTAACATATTAAAAAGATTAATGAAAGTGTTGATGGTCTCATGACCATTTAACTTTTACACCCATAGCGTATTAAAGTACGACAAATGGGCGACGTTTATGGTTTATTTTCTGTGATAATAATGAAATTTAAATCTAAGTTCCAAGAGAGTAAAATTTATTTCCATTACGATCTTCCATGGGAGAAGCTGAAAACTGTGAAATGGATGAACGAAAGAGCTACCGCCAATAAAGCATACGTACCGACGACGGTAAGCAATTTAAAAATACAAATAAAATAATGAAGAAAATAATAGTTGGCATATAATCCTAAAATTTAGGTATAAATGAAAAACATTGAAAAATAAATTATCACACTTAAATTATATTTGATTGTTTATTAAAATAAATTTAAAAATTAAAATGGAGTGTACCACATAGTTTACAATAACATTTGATTCGAAGCATAATTTATAAATTAATATTTACATCTATTCATATACCTTATTATGAAACAACATAGTGCTAATTTATTGGTGGCATAGTGTGAAATACTTTTTAATATGCCATTAATTATCATCTATTTACCTTTCTCAAACATTTTTTTTGTATGAATTGCTATCATCAAATTATTTAAAACCTGTATGTGATTTAGAGTGTATTACATTTAAGTGACTCCAGTTTACTTCAACGATTCTGTTCTCTGACAAATGTAACCAGCTTTTTGCCAATTTTGTTCAGTACTTTGAAAATCCTTGTCTTAAAAGTCAGACAAGGATTTTCTAATTAATATTTAATATTCACCTTTGTGTTTATTAGCAGACAAAACATTGAACATTGATTAATTTTGAACATTTTTTCCTATTTATACATTATCTAAAAATATTAATTTTTCTATTGTATAAATAAAGAAAAATTAAAATATTAAAAAGCTGTCAAAATTTAACTAAGCACTTTAGGTCTGAACTTTTACACATACATACATAGGGAATAAACACTTTTGCAAACGAGCCGGCAGGAGACTGATGATAAATATTTAGAGCTCCTATGGACACCCGCAATATCAAAGGTATTAATGCGTTAACTGCCTTAAGGAGGGAAAAACTAAAAAAATGGGAGTGCAAGGAGGAAGTAATGGGAGGAAAAGAAGGTACTTAAGGAAAGTGAAAGTAATTGGATCACCAGACCATGCACTCAGTGTGAACTGTAGTTACACAGTAAAACACTACCATTTAATGTTGATATGTGATGGTGTCATATTTCCCCAGTTAAGCCAGCCCCTTCATGCTACTATGGCTCTACTAGCATCTGTTTTATTTTCTTCTTCTCAGTCACTTACACTCTTACCAGAATGGTTATACTCATCACTGTATTATAGTTTTTTTTTAACAGTCCATATGTGTTCCACTGCTGAGCATGTGTCTCTCCATTTCCAGAGGAATGGATGTTAACACACCTGACACTAAACAACTGACGTAATATTCATTCTTGTGCAGGTGGAGAATGTGGCCAACGTTTGCACTCATGCGCTGTGCGTGGCACCGGCTTCATTTGGTGCACGCGAACTGCTGACGCGCTCAGTGAATGCGCCCCAGGCCATCGCCGCCGTGGTATACGGTCTGGCACTATGCCTTCTATTCGCCGTGTCTACCACCTTCCACTCTGTGTGTTGCTGTCGTTCTGACACGTGAGTAAACATCTCTCATCAACATCTGCAGTAAAGATAAAGTCATCATCTTAGTACCATAACTGTTGCTTTAACGCCTGCTTTGTAATAACGCTAGAACAAATCATACTAACAGGCGCGGACCCTCATCATTAGTAACACGTTGGGACCGGCAGTGAACTTTCCGTGTGGCCGGCGCCGGTCCCTGAGGACCGGAAATTTCGTTTGGCTGGCGTCGGTCCGTGAGACCGACAGTATTAAAATTAAAAAATAAATATAGTCACAATGAAATGTAATCAAATGTAGTTTTAATGAAATTTATTGAAACATTGTAAACGTAAATGCGGCTTATCTTTGCACATATTACAATACGTAACAACTTTTTTGGTAATATTTGTAGCTTTCTTTCGTCCAAATACAATAGTTTTCATAACACTTCGGACTTTATGTACATGTCCTTCCTTCTTATATAATTTATGAATAATTTTTTCACGTTGTTTCCTCATCTAGCCGCCGTGTGAGTTCATCCGTCAATTGTGTGCGAAATGCCGTGACTGATATTTTTTTCCTGTCACTTCTTGATACATATATAAGGCATTTATAACAGCGGTATTTAGAAACAGCTCTAATGCTAGCTTACGTACGTACGTGGCTTTCCTATACATCATACGAAAATATAGTGAACAGAAGCGCTGAACGGAACGGACAATAAATTCGACGCCGGGCTTAACGTGTTAATAGCATGCGGTAGTCCACTGCTGGGTACTTGCCACTAAAATCGATCTCAAGGCTCAGTCCAACTGAATCCTTCTATCGGTTGCTTTCTCGAATTTGTGCCCACACAATCTGCCCGAGGCAGACATATTCATGAAAAAATTCTAAATAAAATATTTCAGATGACGCATTTAATATTAAAGTATTCGTATATATGAATGCACAAAATAAAAATTTAAAACGATTTATCTATCTTTTTGAAAATTTTTCAATCCTTTATATATAAAATCGTTTTTACGTAATACCTTTTCTACACTAAAATCTTTGTAATATTTTCATAAGTGTTATTATACGATCGTCCAATAACATTGGAAACTGCTTTGAGTTGCAGTCGCGTCAAGGTCTCACTCGAACATTTGTTCTGAAAGCTTTGAGATGGTCAATTTCAAAACTCAGATATTGCCGGATGCTTGGAAAGTAGGACACGACAAGTGGGACATCTGGGACACCAGCGAGACACATATTTACTGTGATTTCAAACGTTTAACCTCTTAGAAAACTGCTGAATTTTTCACGGAGCTGTTTCTCTGTAACGGCAGATGAGAAGGTAAAACAAGTATGAATCAATATATAAAAATGATTATTTTTTTAATTTAAGCGGTGAGTGTGTGTGCCTCATCATCTACCTGAAAGATATGCCACAGAAGCGGCCCATCGTTCAGGGAGATGAATTCCACTAAAGTCACTATAGTGGTACGTCATTCAGAAAGAACACAACCGCGAAAGCCACTATAGTGGCGGGTCGTTTAGTATTACAGTAGTCGTCAGGTCGATATACAATAAAATCAAATCTTTTGAAATGTAACTAGTCCGCTTATCACGTTACGCCTTGATAAAATTGTGGTTATTCTACGAAAACTTTCTATTGACTTTTTCAGTCAACTTAAAGTCACGATACACTCATGTATTTCATATGACTTAACTTATACGTCTTAATCAAACTATATTGTATAATACGCTACCACAATTAAACAATATAACTAACAATAACAAAAGATTATGAAAATGAAATAAAAACACAACGTTGCTGATGTAAGTCGGCGGGAAAAGTCTATTATTTATTTAATTTATAAATCAACTAAATAAATAAAATGTATGTATGTATGTTATGTAATATATATAAATTTGGTTATCGTGTAATGAATATAGTTAGTTGCCTTTGAACATGAAACATATCAGATACATTCGTCGAATATAAATGACTTGTACATATTGTATTCTAAGAACCGTGTACTTTGACCCATAGATATTGTATTGCATTACAAACAAAAACCAACGACATAACTTTGTATTATTTTCAACGCTTGTAATTGTAGCCTCTTGTCATTGAGCCTCGATTACTGTACGATCTTGTAGGAATGCGACACTACCTGATTCATATGATTTTTTTAATTAAGAACCCGGTTTCTTTTAAAAATAATTTATTATATCACAATAGCTGCACATTAAATGCTTATAAGGATCCCAAAATTACCACAATAACAATAGCCTTAAATCATTATTGAATAAACCTTTTGCCGACCTGATTGGCTCTGCGATGAAGCTTCCGCTTACGGGACGATTTCGATTCCCGCATATGACTTATATGTATGGCCTACACGTGTTTATTCCAAGTCTGGGTGCGAGTCAGTCTGCCTTGGACAATCTTAGTAGATTAATGTACGTTCCTCCTGAAATGGGGAGGCTTCTGCCCAGAAGTAGGACGTATATATGTCGCTGTGTAAAAAAGAATCATTATTAACAATATATTTAAGTACTTATTTTGAAGGTGTTTTAATGAGCAGAAAGAGGACATTATAAAAAGTGATTTTGTTGATATGTTGTTAACATGTTACTTGATAGGAGATAGTAGCTAGTAGTGGTAGAGCCATGCTGCAGACGAATACTTTGTCAAGAATGGCATATTATTTGTCTGTAGCATGAATGGATCGGCTCGTTCGGGGAAGTACCACACTCCCGCAGAAAACCGGTGTCTGAGTAGTAGCTTAGCTACCGCGTTTCGTCCGGTGATTTTTATGCCCGGCGTTAATTGTTTTCCATCAAGTGACAAGCCTGCTTGTTTGCCTTCCTATCCCATAAAAATATCACCATCAGACGGTCAGCAACAGCTCCCTGAGTAGTAAAACCAATCTGCCATCCCTAACCCGCCTGTGAAGCATGGAGATTATGACAACAGTCCTCATTTAAGAGGGACGCTTATGTCAAACAATGGGATGTAAAGGCTGCATTGATGATTATGACACGCCTGCTTTTTTCCTTCGCCTTCCTGTCCCATAAAAAAAAACGGGAATTTTATATAATATATGCAAATAATATGCCAATAAATTGAAAATAATGTTTCCCAATAAAATAATTGAGAAACTGCTTGTCTTGGATAACATTTCTCGATATGCAAGATGTTTTCTTTTCAACTTGCGTATAAATCGGTACATTAATCATCAATGAACAATTTTGTTGCATTCCTTTCTCCTTCCTTTATTCCGTTCTTTCCTACCCATTATTCACATTATTGCCCTCTAGGATAGGTAACGTATCTGCATTGCCTTTGGCGTTGCAGATGATAAGCGGCGGTCATTACTTACCATCAGTTCCTACTTACTATTACGAAAAATGTACAATTCCTTATATTGTTTATATGTTGATTAATGGAGTTAGGATTTACTTTGCGGAAATCCATCACTATGTGGACAGTCAAAAGTTTTACCTAGCTAAGATCTGCGACAGGCAAACAATAACAGAAAATTGATAATGTGTGTTTTCTTGCTGGATGAAGTGGATTTATTTGGAACTTAAACTTACCGAAAAACGGCCGTCAGCAACTCTCCACCCACCAACCACTATACACAACACCAAACACACACTACCACTTTTCCAGCTTGTAAACGACACGTGTTTCGCCCCAACACGAGGAATCTTCTGGTATTATAGACTACAGAAGACAACCAAAAAGTGACAATCTTTTGTCTTCCGTAGAGTCTACTATACCTGAAGATGCCTCGTGTTGGGGCAAAACACGTGTCGTTTACACGGTGGAAAGGTGGTAGTGTGTGTTTGGTCTGTCCACATTGTTTAAATGTGCAAAATAAAAAAGAAAAAATTTGAGAGTTTATGAGTCAGTACACATACAGGTATAAATTTTATAAAATTTTGAAATAAAAAATTCATGTTATATAAAAAGAATAAAAACATAAAATATTAATAACAAAAATACAAAATCATATAATAGTAAACACATTGTCAGTACTACAAAACAGAATGAATCACAAAAAGGTACCACACACAGCAAGCAGTTGCGGCAAGCCGCAGAGCTGTTTTCAGTGTATCTTTGTATTCTGCAAATGTAACTGAGAATGCAAGAATAAAATGGAAGATGGATGCACATAAAAATAAATATGTATGTAAAGAGCAATAAATACATATGTTATACAAATTTCATAGTAACTTAGAAATATTATAACTAATCTATATGTTTCTTTGTACATTTTTCCTCTATCCTGTTTGTCCTATTTTTTTCCTTACGTATACGCATAGTATGTCGGGTATAGCTAGTATATAATAAAAGAAAATATTAAAACAGTTATTGCTCATTTACCTACTGCTTTCATAAAATACGTCAACAATAGCCAATTGACCAAACATAAACTGGCCTTTTCCCGCCAATTTACATCAGTAACGTTGTGTTTTTATTTCATTTTCATAATCTTATATTATTATGAGTTATATTGTTTAATTGTGGTGGCGTATTATACAATATAGTACGATTAAGGCGTATAAGTGAAGTGATATGAAATAAATGCGTGTATCGTGACTTTTTAAGTTGACTAAAAAAGTTCATAGAAGGTTTTGATAGAGTAGCCACCATTTTATCAAGACGTAACGTGATAATCTGACTTATATTTGAAGAGATTTGATGTTATTGTATTTACTTGACACTGGCATAATAGTTAAACTAATTGCCATCAAAGATTAAAAAGAAAAGGTAACATAAACTGCAATCTTAGGAATACATCTAGTGTATATCAGATTGAAACTTCAGACTAAATATAATACAATACATGAATCACAATACAAACACTACTCAAATTATGTGAGCATAAAAGTAACATGTAACTTAATGGATCGCCGGTTTCAACGACCTTCACGCACTGTCACTCACAATGTTCGGGATAAAGGTTTTGTTTTGTTATTTATTTATAACGTTTATGAAGTGAAATTGAATGATACAAAGTTTATTTCACTTGGCTGGCCCGTGCTTAAACATAACGATTCGTATTCGGCTATAGATACATATATAAGTATACGTACATATATCGAAGTAAAAAAGCAAAAACGCTGTAAATGACATGGATCTCAAAAAAAATATTGCATAGTCGGATGAGAAGAAAATACTGCGTCGTAAGACCTGAGTCTCACGGCTCTACGACCAACAGAAGATTTAGTTAAGATTTGAAACTGGTTTTTAGTGATCAGATACAACTTTTCAGAAGTCTGAAAAAGGAACCTCATTGCGAAATTTTGGTAAAAACTTGATTATTAGCGGACTGACAAATGAAATGTAATGTATGTCGAAATAAAGAGTTTTAATTGGTATGCTAGTGAAGATAAATCGAACGTTATACGTTCTTCTTCGTCCTGTTGAGTTAACAAAGTTGTACCGATTTGTAATAGTTGTAACGATTTAGTTTTAGAAAAGTTTTCAGATATTTGTTCGGGTCACGATCTCGTGCGCGCTAGTATCGCTTTACAATATGTTGGACACGTCGCTCAATTTCAAGCAGTTAACTGTATCTATTTTTGGACACTCGAATAACTCGATCCAACGGAAGCTGCTCGTGTACTCCAAAGTACCGATACTCGATTCAATAGTGATGTTCTTATACTTCGAAACGAATTGTGGCAATAATACAATAGTATGATAGGTTACATGCATACGATCTTCTATACGGATATAGGATCTTCTATACGAATGTGATGCTTCGACGCTTAGAGAAGACCTCAGAAAACAAATAGAAGCGTTCGAAATGTGGGCATATAGACGGATGCTCGCTATCAGCAGGACTCAAGGGTGGCAAAAACGTGAACTTTTGCAGACCGTCAAAGGTAGAAAAGTTTTATTACCTGGGCCATATAATGAGACATCACTGGTACAAATTGCTGCAACTGATCATGATGGGAAAAATCGCGGGCAAAAGACAAGTTGGTCGAAAAAGAAAGTCTTGGCTACGTAATATCAGGGAGTGGACCGGGATAGCGAGTGCTCCAGAACTGCTGCACCGCGCGAAGGAGGAGGAAAGTTGTGCTGAATTGGCTGACAACCTTCGCAAGTCGGAGAGGCACTCTTAGAAGAAGATATATACGATCAAGCTAGATTCTCGTAAGGGTAGGCAGAGACCACAGAACTCCATTTGCCATGATCCCGACACTCTTTCTTTGCTTCAGCCACACTCGTCACTCACTTCATACAAGCTTGTCGGTTAAGGTTACTTTTGACCTGGCCTTTCTTGAGAACTTTAGTGATTATTTATATGTTACTATGTTATCTTGTATATGTTGTTTTATCATGATTTATTAAAAAAATTGTCTATTATCAATTAGTATTTGTTTGACACAGCTTACGTCATCCTATCGCGTGGTATCTTGCCCTAGCTCGCTATCTCTAACTACTAAAAGTTATACACATAAAATAACTATTTAAATACTTATTAAGGGCCATCCATAAATTAGGTCAACAAACTTTGACATTGTATGAACAGGTGGGGGGGGGGGGGGCAATTCATAACCTACGTGACGTCATATGTATAAATCTAAAATGCTTAAACTCTAACGAAACCTTCAAAATATATTTTTAGATGTGACAAACGAGCAAGCGTTTCGCCTGATGGAAAGCATACAACGCCCATAGACATCTTTTTCTCCCTTTTATTTATATTAATAAATAATAAATCTATAATACCTTAGACATAAGAATATTGCAAATTCGTTGCCGGCCTTTGAAATAAGAGAGGGCTTGTTTTTTGAAGGTTCCTATGTCAATTCTATATTACGAAAAGCACTTCTAAAATTATTTATAGAATATATGTAATATTATTTAAATAATTTTTGGAAGTGCCGTTTTGATTTAATAATTTCTGAATCTAAAATTGCAAAAAATGTGACGATATGACCCAGGAAGGATCACACGAATTCGACAAGGGCGGTGGGCCCAAAAGTCATGAAAGTCATCAGTCATATTAAGACATGGGCTGCAGCGTCAAGCACGGATGAGAATCAATCTGTCAAGCGTGGCATATTGATGTTGGTCTCACTCTAAGTTGACCGACGCTGTCCTAATTTCCACGCCAGGCGGGTGGATTTGGGTCACCGATTGGTTTTTATTACCAAGGTAAACGGTACTCCTACAGTCGCATCATACGACAACCTCAGGAATTGGTGAAACTTATCACTAACAGTAATAATTAAAAATAAGATATATAGTTTTATAATATTAATATATGTATGAGTAACAATGTAGCATAGACTACGATCATTTTTGTATAAAGTCAATAAATACAGCATAGATTTCGACAAATGTAAAAAAAGAGCTACAAAAAAAATTAAATATAAAAAAGTAATAAAGAAGTAGAAGTAGGTAGATAAATAAAATCAGAAAACCAAAAAATACTTGGCATATGTGTAAATTTACAATTTTGTAATATAAATAAATGACTAATAGCGTAGCGTAGAATAAAATGTATTAGCATATAGATTAAGATAGAATAGAATAAGAAACATGTAATGTAATGTAATAAATAGCCATAACGCCATTTTAATCCCAGCACAAAAGAAAATCTCAGAAAAATATGAGGTGTTCCTATTGTATTATAGAAAACTAGCCATGTTTATGATAGGAATAAAATTAACCATTCTACCTAAGGTAATAATGCTAGTTCTAGGAAATGTTTTACATAAGCAGTCCATTTTTTTCTAAAGCACATATATTCACTCACAATTCACACATAAACACGTTGTGTTTTTCAAGTTGCGATGCATGATGTCAGGCGGTGGCAGAAAATCAGTTTCTCTGCTCAATGAGTGGAGGTTTTGACTGAGCCATCGCCCATTTCCATCTGTATGTACTGTTGATTATGTAATAATTTAATGTGTATTCATGTGTGTCGCTGCAGAGGGAAAAAATAATCTATCTACATATATATGTCCCACAGCCGTGTACGAGCCTCGCCATTTCTGGAGGAACAGACATTAACCCACCTCACTCGTCCAATGCGACGGCGTAACCACACTTGGTATATAAATCAATTAGCCATACGTATACTTTTCCCGATGCGGGGATCGAACCCGCTGCCATTGACTCCGTAGGCCACTGAGCCAATTGCTCGTCCATTGGAAGATACGAAGTTACATCGTCAAGTCGTAAACCCGATTCTTGCAAACTGTGCTATTGCTGCTATTCGTAATTAAGTTTCACGATATTCGCAGTAGGCTTCTTGAAAATATTACATAAACATCGTAGCACCGTGACGTTGGGGTAGCTAAAAGGGTTTAATCTAAAAATAAATTTAATCTTCATGGAAGCCGAGGTAAGGTTTCGCTCTAGAGTTGACCTTAAGCGGCGTGACAAGGTCGACTTCGCAACGGTATTTTACTTATTGCGTTTAAATTAGATGGAATATTTCCACCGTTCATGTAGCGGAAAATATTGTTAGAAACTAATTTACTAGGTATAAAAGTTTTTAGAATTTGTTGGTTTTCATTCTAAATATAAATTTATTTGAAATGTGAAAGGGACCCTTTTTAACCCAGCGGAAATCTTTTATGGATACCCTTAAGCCGGGGGGGGGGGGGGCGTTGGAGGGTTATATGTATAGTGTACGAATCGAGCGGTGAAGAATAATAGAAAGTCTTAAGAATTGAAACATAAAATTAAAAAGTAACATACCCCCAAAGAATATACACAGTACTTACTTACTACGTTTATTAGTAACACATTATGTAAAACACACGTTTTGTATGTTTAGT
Source organism: Baronia brevicornis (assembly GCA_031353405.1). Lineage (NCBI taxonomy): Eukaryota > Metazoa > Arthropoda > Insecta > Lepidoptera > Papilionidae > Baronia > Baronia brevicornis. Next base: position 12,499 of record JASFAT010003213.1, on the reverse strand, counting down.
ACTTAGATTCTTAAGCCCAATATTTTTTTATATATTTCCTTCTATTACTTTCGGAATTCGAAGGTCTAGTTTATTCCTTTCCCTTTTCCTTCTCCTCCCATTACTTCCTTCTTCCTATCTTATTGATTCCTTTTCTTTCCATTATTCACATCCTTACTCTCAGGTTGAAAACGTATCTGCAGTGCTCTCAGTATTGCGTATTTATGTGAGCGGCGCTGGTTCTTCATCGTTTACGCATTTACTGTTAAATTTGCCTATATACCCCTATTTCATAAAAAATACTAGAAAAAATTGCATCGCTTAAGGCTTGTAATAACTCGTAGTTCTTCAACTTTGTTTTAAAACATTCACTTGTGTTTACTTCGTTCATTTCATAATAAACATTACGCATTAATCACCAGTCCATTGTAAACTAAAGTATCACACCACCAAGCTAACATCATACTAATTTTGCAGTAAAATGAAACACTTCCTCCACCGTTGTGACCGCGCCATGATCTATATATTCATCGCGAGCTCCTACTTCCCCTGGCTGACCGTGGGGACGCTCTCGTGTTGGATGCTACGCGAGCTTCGCTGGGCGATCTGGCTTCTCGCCGTGCTCGGGATCACGTACCAGCAGATATTCCACGAGCGGTACAAGATGCTGGAGCTACTGCTATACTTGGTCATGGGGCTAGGTCCAGCGGCGATCATTGTCACGTCAAATGTATGTCCCTGTTCGTTAGCACGCTTAAGCTTTACCACAAAAAATGACTTACTTTATTATAAACTAGCTGGTGTCCCCGGCGTTGCTTAGGTTAAATTTTATTTAGACCAGAAACTTTAGTGCGCGTTCGCAGAAGAACTCACCAAAGTTTCATCACATTATAATGAACGCATAGAAGGCAAATATACCAACATTCATTTTAATTTTTAGAGATTAGTTGTCTACCCACACAAATCACGTCAAAATGATGATTATTTTTCGGGATACAATATGGTCTTTCTGATATCTGTTTGTTTTTGTTCTACTTCTGTAACAATTTGATTTGATTATTTAAATACCTAAAATTTAAATAATCAAATCAGATTGTAACTACAACCCCCATACACATGTTAAGTCTGATGTTTTACATTACGAAGCCGTAATATAAGTTATGATATGAAAAATGGTTTGAACTTTTAATAATTATTTTCTAGTCTGTACTTTTCATTTTTAACGAGCAATATGTAAGAGTAGGTAAGTAAAAATTAATAATTTACTTTGAAGTGAGAACGTATGAAGTGGCCCAATTAAGAGGCATAGTCGGACCCTAACTATATTTGTGTTCTTGTCGTAGTGTCGGTAAATTTGAAACATCGTGGGCATTTGAATTTTGTAATTAATTGATTTAATTTTTTTCTGTAGCTGTGATTTATTCAAATAAAGTATCAAAATTTTTTGTGGTAAAGGTTATTTAATGCTTTTTGTTGTGTGTGACCTTCAAATCGTTGGTGATTGCATGGCATGTACAGAAATGAGTAATATTTATAAACAAATTATTATGTAACGTATTCGTTGTTGGTGCTGATGAGTTCTATAATTCTATTACTGCTCAATGTTGTTAAAAAATAAGTGTTCGTGACCGGTATTTAATTTTTATTTAGACGATACATTAAAAAAAAACGGCGTATTTCTCTGTTTTAATGTAGAAATGAAAAGTTTCTGTTCATATTTCAAATAATTATGTGTTCGTTTTTTTACATATATTATAATAATAATGACACAGTGGCGGGGCTGCAGTCTATGGAGTAAATGGTCGTGGATGCGATCCCCGCATCGGGATAAATATATATATATATATATATATATATATATATATATATATATATATATATATATATATATATATATATATATATATATATATATATATATATATATATATATATATATATATATATATATATATATATATATATATATATATATATATATATATATATATATATATATATATATATATATATATATATATATATATATATATATATATATGACTTTAAGGGCCAGAATCTAATTTCGAAACCGCTTATCGAAAAGAGCGGTGGCTTAATGTCCGTTCCTTCGGAAATGGTGAGGCCTGTGGTTAGCATTGATAGCATGTATGGGTCCGGAAAAAAAATGTGTATTTGTTATTTTCATCATCATCAAGGCATTACAGCCGCGGGGTGGGCCTTAGCCTGGTCCAGTAAATTTTCTAGTCGGATCTTCGTTTAGCTTTTTTCCTCCAGCCCCTCACACCGATTGTCCTTAAGTCGTCCCCGATTCCATCTAGCCATTTGAGCCGGCTTCTACGACTATCTGGTTTGCCGTCGAGTAGGCGTTTGGGTACTCTAGCCTCGTCCATCCGTACCACGTGCCCAGTCTAATGAAGGCGTCCAATCTTCTTTCGCCGTTCGGCTCAATGTACTTCTCATATAGCTCGTGGTTGTAAAGTGTACGCCATCGCTCATTTTCCAACACAGGACCAAAGATATTTGTTATTTTACAAGGCATATAAAGTAACTTTTATGCGTTCATACTAAATTAAAACGCTTTTATACCGTTTTAGAGCAATTGAAATAAATGAGGGGTCATCTTACATCTTACATCTACAATAGTGAAGCGCTGTAAACGCTTTGCTTGCATGCGTACGCGCAGTCGTGTATTGTCTCACGGTAATAAGATGCCTTTATTTGCATTTGCGATTTTTTTTGCGTGTTTATGTGTATCATTAAATTTGTTTCGAAGATTAACATTGCTTATATGACTTTTATAAGTCCCATTTTATTATTAACGGTATATGTACCATCAAAAATAACACTTATATTAAATAACATAATTGTTTCTTTATATAAAATTATATTACGTCTCTGTATTTGGTATAATTTATAATAAAGACAAAGAGACACACCACGAAAGTTTTCTTTTAATGAAAATAAATCGTCCCTGTCCTTCCATTGATTGAGATTGATTATATATTTTTTGATATGACGACCGATAGGCCTAGTCCACCATTAGGCCAATCGGCCTCCTGTCTTCGAAATCAATAGTCGTGGGATCGATCCCCGCATCGGAATAAATATGTATATGATATTTATTCCGAGTCTTGTAACCCCGCCAATCCGCATTGGATAAGCGTGGTGTGTTTTTCTGTGCCTCCAGAAATAGGAAGGCCCGTGCCCAGCAGTGGGACATATATGGGATGTGAAAAAAAATGTTATGACAGGAATCGCTTAAATCAACACCGCCCATAAACACTTGCTACGTCATAATGTGATTTAATGTTAAACGTACACTAGTCAGTTCTTTGCATTATTAAGTAAATAAATATCTGTACGTCGTGTTCGTTATGTTATTTGTATTAAGTGAACTAGCTCATCTTCTTTCCTTCTTCGTTTCAAAGCGTATTATCACCATCATGGAGATAGGCATCCTTTAAGGCGATACGTCTAGTCCTATTTTTAAATCTTATGTATCCAGTATTTATCCAGTGTAAATTTTACATATCCAGTGTAAATTTTATGTATCCAGTGTAAAATTTATATATCCATGCTACTACAGATCGTTGCTTTGAACACGGCTTACAATACGTTGTCATTTACCACTAGGGGACCCGCATGCTCGTTGCCTGCTCTGGTATAAAAAAAACTGTAAAAACGCGATTTCATCTGTAGTGGTTGTGGTTAATTACCATGGGGATTCTTTCTTGCCCGTTTGCTTTCCTGTTCTATAAAACAGAACTTAAATACATTTACACTTGTTACGCTTCTGGGATTTCTTAGACGGAGTCTCCGTGGCAGAATTGGCTAGGAAATATCGTCACTATCATATGGAATTATACTTTTGTAACTAATTAAAAGTGTAATATATTAATATATCATACATCATATATAAACCAGGTTTTGAATACGAGTGCAATTGACCTTGTTAAAGTTAATTTATGTAAACGTATTATAATTCTGGTCCAATATCGCATTAGCGACACCTCTTGTGCTAAATTTGAGTTTTATTTCCGATTGCGAATGTTCCATGACCCGAGGTTCACCCGTTAGTATATCTCGACCTGCCAATTTGCATACAATGCAGGTTACTGGGTTATGGTCGTTAACATACAAAGTCTGTGTTAATACACAGAACTCGTAGCGTTTCATGCTGAACTTTTAACTTCTTTGCTAAAATATTTTTCAAAATCCAAAAAACTCCAAAGCATGTTCCAATATTTTAAATAATTAATTGCAAATCTGTATCCAAAAACTATATTATATTGTATTACACCCATTAACCCTTTCGTTATGAGCGCTGGATATATCCGACGTCCGCGCGATGACCTATATGTACGAGTGCCGGATATATCCGGCATCCACGCGATGACCTGTGTATACGAGCGTTGGATATATCCGGCATATACGCGATGACGTTGTGTTATTATTTATAATAAATTGAAAATCTTCAAATACGTCGTATGTAAAACTTAAAGAAATAGCGTCAGCTCTGCGGAGCGTACTGCTGCGTCTAATCCTATAAATAAATGTTTGTATACACATAGCTTCTCAATAGAATACTTTGCGTAGTAGATATTATAATAAACAAACAATAAGGGCAAACAACCAGGTACAGAAAAAACAGCCACGACTTTGGCCTATAAAGCAAACATTGCCACGTCCTCGTGCCACGTTAACAGTAATTTAAATAAGAAATATTATATGTGCTAAAAGTCCAAACCGCACATACATATTTTAAAAAGTTGAATATTTCTAATAATTTTCTATACAAAATGCTTGTCAAAAAGTAAATTATTATTTGCAAAAAGTAAATAGTACCCTAAATCATTTCAAGCAAATTTCTTCATGTTCTCGTGATAATCATGCCAAAATGACGCCACAGCCATTACCAAGAATAGCCCATACAAATATATAGATTTGCAAATCAACATAACAATAGCATATATTCTGTATTCGTAGCAATGTTATCAACATTTATGAAATTCACCAATGGAAAGGAAATCTAATTCGTGGTTCATAGAGGCATTATGTAAAGTAGAGCTCACATTCGTGGAAATTTAGTTACGAATGTTGCTATGGTTTTTTCTTTAGGAGAGATAGGCAAATGAGCTTGTGGATTTCTTATCAAAACAGTAAGGGCACTGTAAATGTATTGCCTATCTTATGGTAACGATGTGAATAATGGAATGGGAAGTAGAGAAGTAAAATAGGGACAAATGAGTCGGGCCTCCGGATCTTTACACTCGCCGTGTTAAACATCGGCATTCCATATTAATCAATTAATATCAATATCAGTCCGCGGCAGTCCACTCCTGGACATAGGCCTCACCCAAGGCGCGCCACCTAGCCCGATCTTCAGCTAAACGCATCCAGTCTCTGCCAGCCGCCTTGCGCAGATCGTCGCTCCATCTAGCAGGAGGGCGTCCCACACTACGTTTGCCGAGTCGCGGTCTCCACTCCAGCACTCGTCTACTCCAACGATTGTCGGCATTCTATAAAGGTGTGGTAATTCTTCGGTCGAACAAGCACATCCATAGGCCGGCAATGCATTTGTGATGCCTATGGCGTTGCTATCTATGAGCGGCGTTGATTGCTTTCCGTTTGCTTCCCTATCCCATAAAAAAGAGTCTTCTTCATAGTAATTACTATAAGCATAAGATGGTTGAGGAGGCCGATGGCTGCCACATGAGTCAACTTTAAGTGGTAGAGGCATCTATGGATGTGCTTGTTCGACCGAAGAATTACCACACCTTTATAGAATGACGACAATCGTTGGAGTAGACGAGTGATGGAGTGGAGACCGCGACTCGGCAAACGTAGTGTGGGACGCCCTCCTGCTAGATGGAGCGCCGATCTGCGCAAGGCGGTTGGCAGAGACTGGATGCGTGTAGCCGAAGATCGGGCTAGGTGGCGCGCCTTGGGTGAGGCCTGTGTCCAGCAGTGGACTGCCGCGGGCTGATATTGATGGGCGGCGTTGATTGCTTTTCTTTACGAGACACGCCTGCTCGTTTGCCTTCCCAATACCATAAAAAAATTTCAATTTTTATAGATAGAAAAAAATTGAAATAAAACAAAATTGAAAAAAAAAAGATGCTTTAACCATGCACTGTCAACTCTGTACCACATTATTGTTACCCCATTTCTAATTACAAATACTTTGTTTACAGCACCAGTTCCCAGCTATGTACGACCTCAAGTTGGGCGGGATGCTGTACTTGGCCGGCGTGTTTTTCTTCAAGTCAGACGGGCGCATTCCGTTCGCACACGCGATCTGGCATGTGTTCGTCGCTCTAGCAGCCACCGTACACTATCTCGCCATACTCCGCCATCTCTTCCCCGAACTTAAATCTCAATGAAGACTGCCCTATTAACCTATTCAAACTCGATTAGAGCTCTCTTAGGCTATTTTTGTATCTTAACTCGACGGTGAGATCGCAGATCGCATTATCCAGGGGTATTCAACCTTATTATACCTACCGCTTACTATTGTATCTTTTAGTAGTAAATTTTTCAAACTGATTCTTAAGTCGCTCATAATAGTGATTGTTAAATCAAAATTAAGGAAAGTGATTCTGTATCGGATAGAACCGCTATTGCCAGCCATGAATACGTAGCAGGGACGTACCAATCAAAAATAGCGCCCAGAGCCCGTTCATAAATTATTTTAATTTAAAGAACAGTTTATCTGTTTTTTATATAACAATCATTACTTTGTTATTTCAAATGTAAATCCAAAAAGTCGTTGCACTTATAATTACACGTTTCTGGCCTTCTGCGATGCAAACATATTGATGACGTTTTCGAAATGAGTTTTCATTCTACAAACTTTTTTAAAATTTTTTGTAATCGCGGACAGTATTGTTTCATATGAATTGATTGATTTATTGTGATTATTAAATTTATTAATAATTGTCGCCGCCCCACGTTTGAAAATAGTCTGGGGCATGTGCCCTATGTATAAATCTATAGGGTGCGGTAGGTACCAAGTTGACTACCACTGGTATAATTCAATTGACTACTGCGTAATGTCCAACGGCATTTGATCGAGGCAAATGTTGTCATCGCCGACGGCACCGCAACTAATAAAAAATAAATGACTAAGTACTCGATGTTGCGAGTTGTTGCATAGTTCAATTGTTTCGTGTACGTTTGTAGTCATTATATGAATGACTATTGTGTCGCGCTATATCTCTGTGTCATTTTCAGAACGTATTTGTAGGTGTTAAATGTATTTAGATTGTCTGGACCGCAGGGTTAGTAGTATTTCGAATTAGACCTATCTTAGATTCACCACTACGGTCCATGCAGTTTTGTTAAAACCGGCTCTACTTTATGGGTCTCGAATATGTTTGAATCTCTTTTATTTTTAATACGTATTTCTTCGCCTCTCTATTAGTACCTATTTATTTTGCTCAAGTGCTTTTAAAACATGCGTTCCCAGTAGATAGTAGTTCATATGTAGATGAATATTATATTTTCTTATGATAAAATATAGATGTCGCTTAAAAGTATGTTTTCATACATGTTAAGTTCCATAAAACCTTTTGCAATAGCAATTGGTACGCAACTACAAATTACTGACAGAGTTTCCTCTAATTGAGGCAATATACTGCGTGAATAGTCTTATCGGATAATCTCCACGCAATGTAATAATACTCTACTATATATCGCACGTACGATATACTACGTATAACTTAATTTTATAATACTCACAAAAGTTTATTTTTTCCAAATACACAAGTACTAGCTTTTCATTTCTTGCCCACATCGCGGGCACCGTCTACTAAGGATTCAGAAGTATCAATTTATTCCTCAAGGGTTTCTGAATTGCGTGGAGAATTTATATTATCTTGATTTAGTTTAGTAGTTTATATAATTTGAGAGTAGCTTGAAGGTAGCGAATGTTTTATGGTATATCCTTATTGCGTCAAGTAACTTCCATTAATGAAACTTTGCAGATGCCTAAATTTAAAATAAAACGCAAAACAGAAATTTTCTTAGATTAAATAAAATTAAAATAAAAATAATTAGGAATCATTGTGGAAATTAGATATATTTTTTTTAATATAAAGTTAATCACGTAGTATGATTTACATTATATTTGCATGATAGAGCTCTCTTCTCTTTATTAGAGAAATAACCTTAGGCGGTTATAAGTTTTCTTCACACGATATCCAGATTTGTGGTCGCAGTTTTCAGAAACATAACAACAGCTCAACCAGCTGTTATTACAAAGCTTTTGCAAATTTTATAATTGTTTTGCTGATATTGTTGACATTTTTAATTTTACATTTCTTTAAATTATATTTTTAATTTTTACAGGTTTAAAAATGATTATCCACTAGTGACTAAATCTTTTATCAAATATCGAAACCCACTTTAACCTGGTATCAGTAAAATGCATCCATGCATGCAATCCATGTTAATTGCATTTGTTAAAATCGAATTTGCGATTCAAATATAGCTTATTGCAAACCCAAAAACTTATTAATATTTGTATATCGTGGTAGTAACCAAAAAAGAAATATTTTGTATAAAGGATAACTTTTGTAATTAACTATATAAAAATCTGCACATTTATTTGTATTGATATCTGGGTAGTTTTTTGACTATTGATCAATTTTGTTATAACGAATGAGATCCTTACATAAACTTTCTTTTTCAATTAAAATTATGTAATTAATTTGTAATGAAATAAAATTTTAAATAAGTATACCAAAGACATGTAAAAACTTCAAATTTGTATTTCGTAGTTCATGTATTTTGGAATTATATGAATAAATTGAAACGCTAACAATAGAAGTATCCTATAGGTTAATACGATATATCCTTTGACAACGTGCCAGAAATATATAGTACAAGTAATTATTAATGAATAAACGATAATTGGGAGACCCATGTAATCATGTTACGCTTACTTAGGAATTGTTATTAATACCTTCGAAATGTTTAAATACTTTGAATTTAGGTTTCTAAACAGTTATTCCTATGACTTTTAAAAAAATCTAAATATGATTAAGTTTAACAACATAGAATATTAAAATAGCCCATAGGCGTTTTAAACCGTTATTATGCTAATGACGTAAAGTTCATATTGATAAAGAAGAGTATAATAAATGGTCTAAAAATACTATTTAATATACTCTTCTTTTTCTTTCTTAAAGAATCGATGTTCATCAGTCAAAATATAGTTATTGTTAATAATTGATCTGAAAACAAAATTGGTCTACTTTGGCCCATGAAAAACAATTTGAATGTCAATTGATCAACAATCGGCAAATAACGATTAGTCTTAACTTTAAATCATCTCAATATATTTGATCTAAATAACTAACAATATGTGATTGATGGAGTAATTGATTTATAACATAAAACACAAAATTATTATTTTAGCGTGACATTTGAAAAACTCGAATATTTAGCAAAAAATCAAACATTGTCATCGCTAACATATGTGTTGCCAGTTACCTGCATATATTCGATTTTTAACGACTCAGCGTGGACCGCGTTCGGCGAAATAGATATTTAAATAATCCAAATGTGTATATATTTTGTAAAATATTGTTGAATCTTATTGTACTATTGTTGTAGTATTTGTAGTCGTATCGCAGAATCTCGAGACCAAACCAATCCCTTTTAAAGTGTTTAGGACGTATTGGAATTTTTATAAACGTTTATATATCTATACTTATACGTATCCAATTTTTCCAGCGAGATCTTTTTTATGAGTCTCAATGTGTATTTTCCCTTAGATTAGTTCGTTGTATATTCTAGGCTAGCCAGATCAATGGGCAACTCTATAGATCTATTATAAACTATATTTTTAATACTCACATACTCTGTTCTCTTTTTGATAATGTAATCTGTATGTGTGTTCGGAGTTACGAGTAGAATAACTTTTGCTCAAGCTAAAGCATGAAAATTTCTTGTGTAAAGAGATAATTAATACTCGATCTTGTCATATCAAATTGTTCCACTGGTCCGTTTAAAAAAAATAACAGTAGTTTTCATTTAGAAATATATCGTTATAGACATATAGTACGTCGTCATATGTATTATATATGAATGACATATATGCATATTTTCAGATATATTTTAATTTTCAAATATTTAAAAACAAAATTGTTTTGGGACAGAAATGCTGAAACTAGTTCGGACTGAAGAAGCTGAGTTGCATCACGAAAGCCACTGCTTATAATGATTTGTAAAAACGAAATCCCTAGCGGAATTGAATGTATTATAATATATTTTAGAATAGCGCTTATTTTTTTATTATTTCGGATTAAACTGTACAATGTATTAGAATGAAATCCTTAAAGTTAGCGAAGCAATGCAAATATATCGAACTAATTTATTTATGGTTATTGAAATTGACTTATATATCATACATGATCATGTATAATATACCTAAACATACGCTTATGTATGCTAACGAACATCTTCACTGCTGTAGCATAGAAATTGACCTTTAATTTGATAAACATATATCACGACATATTGAATGGATGCATAGAGAGCCAGGTCAAAGGTCGTTAGAATAGCATTTCAAGTGAAAGAGTAAACATTCAACACGGCAGCATTGTTCAAGTAATATTGCTATACAATGGAACAATCGGGTTTGTATATAAACGAGGACGAGTATATTTCGTCGATTGCCTACGTCGAAGTATGGCGGCCATTTTGAAATCTTATCTATAGTCGGTTAATTAAAAAGAATAAGTGACAAAATAATCTTATGTTGTGAAATGTTAAAGAACGATAAAATCCCGTCTATAAACCCTTAACACAAATTTCTAGAAAAAAGTTAAACGCAACCAATAGTTTCCCATGAAGAGATAGCTAAATCGGTAATAATTGCACTTACGATTTAAGGTCGTAGGTTCGATTCTCCCGTTAGACTATTGATGTGAATCATATTTACCAAACACAAGCTCTGCTAATTTAGTACGAATGGGTAACAAGAATTCTATTAATAACAAAACATTGCTAGTCTAGCTGTTTCCATTGAATATTTAACAATCTTTGAACATTGTTAATGATATTTTTGCTTTTGGGAGAATATTTTTCGACGATTTCTAATAATTTTCAATAAGGGTTGATCTTCAAAAATTAATAATTTGTTATTTTATTCATAGAAAATGTACAGGTTGCTATAGTTAATGCCATTTCTAGTCAAAAATTTGATAAAATAAATCTGATATTATGGGTTTATTTTGTTCGGAATCGCATGACGTAAAGGCTCGAGGGTAAGATATTTCAAACGTATTTTTTTGTTATGCACGCATACCTAATGCGGAAAAGTCTTGTATATTTATATTTAAGTCTTTTTAAATCTTTGTTAAAAAAATTATTTTAAAAGTCGATTTGTTTAAACTATGTACTCATTATTAGCTGGTTGGTCTTAGTGTAAGGTTTATGTTTCAATGCATGGTCTTCAAGTCCGATTAGCCAAGGTTTTCACAGGGTAATAAATAAATAAATGATGAGAGACATGCATATGCATAAAATTACATGAAATTGTTTAAAAAAAGGAATCATCAAAATTATTTATTATTGTTATTTAAATTTGAACAAAATTATTTTTATTTATGAGTTTTTAAATTTAATTTTATACTTTAAGGTATTAATTTTTGACTCATATATTAACTGAAATTACCCTAAAAATATTCAAAAAATGTAAAAATATTTTATGAGAGCTTAGTAACCTTTTTAAACAATGTTAATTGTATTAACGATGATGAGATGGAAAATGAACATAATGAATTTGTTTGTAAAAGTCTTTCAAATCAATTTCTCGTATTTGCAATATTTTTTTTTTAAAAATCGTTTTTGAATTCAAGAACTGTTTAAAGACTAGCTAAGAAGTTTTAAGTTCTTGAATGATATATATTTTAAAATATATGTATGTAAAATATTGAACCGTAAATATAGTGTATAGCACACTATATTTACGGTTAATTTAATTTGAAAACCTATTAGGGACCATCGATAAATTATGACACACGAATTTTATCATTTTGGAGCGCCTTCACCTTTGGCATTCTTACAGTTTTGAGTTTAGATTTTTAGCACTTTACATTTATGCATATGGTGCCACAAAGGTTAAGAGTACTCTTGTCACTCAACATCGTCCTCTTAACGTGTGACGTAATTTATGGATGGCTCCTTATATGATCTTAGTCTATCGATATTCATCATATAACTGGAAAAATGTTTTGGATAACTTTAAAATACGTGTTTTAAGTCTTCCAGAAGTTCATTGTATTCCTTAAAAATAAATCATTCTAGAAGACATTTTATCGCTTAAAAATATCTAATAATTTTTTCAACCACCTTAAACGATCGTTTTCAATATTGAAATGTAATTAGAAATAAATACTGTACAAATGGTGAAAATAAGTTAAATTCAAGGTGTATGTATAGGTGTCATATTTAATGGATAGAACATTTATATCACATAAATGTTACAAGTAAATATTCATATTGTTTT